>OU026149.1:40117196-40647196 GCA_907269125.1 Eristalis pertinax
GGGAGCTATAGTCTCACGATGACTCTGAACCGGGTGATTTCTGAAGCATTTTCCTTGGCAGTTGTACTCGATAAGAACTGCGAGTGACTGTGAGAGAGGAGGAGCCGCGAAAATCTATACCGCCTAGTCCCTGAACATATATAGACGAATTTTGATAGGTGTCTCACTGAAGTCACTAAAAGGTTCTTTCCTCATAACGTTGATCTTAATCCTTTGAGGGTTTAGGGACATCTGCGCATAAAATTGACAGGTTAGGTCGGGTTAGCAGGTACCTAGGTTGGCATAAGCTGCGTCTCACTTAACTCCTTATGGACGCATAGCGACGACCGGAAGGACCACGCTCGTGTCCAACAATTCAGATCTATGACCAAAAAGCCTAAACTAATTTAGTAACGACATAGCGCCCATGTCTGGGAAGTCTTAGAAGCTGTTTTAAATAGGGCCGAGGGCAGAGGTTTTGAGGAGTATACTCTTGATTCTCGACATGGCCACAGCCGCTGCATATGTAGTTACGTCCCATTTTTTGCGCATAACGATACATCAGACGATTGTGAAGGGTGATTGATTGAACTACCATGACTAGCTACTCTCTGTCGCGGTGTAGGAATTTCTTGGTGTCAGCACAGTTGAACCTTCCTCATAGCATCCGAAGGCTCGCTGACGATCGCTGAATGTAGGATCGTGTTGTAGTCCACCTTTTGGATGAGAACACTCTTGAGAATCACAATAATATTGAATGCAGTCTTCGAAGTAAGTAGTAAGTCATAATTACCACTGCGACTAGAGAGTTATGTCTGTGCGTGCCTATCTTCAGTCAATGCCAAGGGCTAGTCTGCCTCGGATTTAGACAAGCGATGTTCGTTTTTTTTACTGTCGTAGGCCAACTTCTTAAGTACCTCATTATCGTAGGTATCGATCGGGCCGTCCAAAGTGGTGATCGGTGCTTGCTCGACGGCATTTGTCTTGTTCTGTCATACGGATGCCCTGGTGCCCCTTAAAGTCGCGGGTGCTCACTTAGTTCAACGAGTTGGATACATTAAGGCCGGCTGTGAAGACGAAAGTGAGAGCCTCTACAACAGCACGATGTCAAATGCGCAACGGTGGCGATGTTATCCTTCCAATTAATGAAGGCGTAATATCCTATGCATGATATACCGGAAAAGTGAAGAGAAGCGCCTCTGTCCATCCTGTTCTAGTTCCACAATATGTTCTCCAGTACCATATGGAAGATATCAAACGACAGTCCACCCTGTTGCTGAGACTTGGTACAGGTTTCGAAACGTCCTTTAACCGAACAGCCTGTGGGGACACGACCTGATCCATTTTCCCGGGATTCTTATTTCCGCCATCATAGCGAATAGTTCCTTGCGAGGAAGACTTTTGTATGCAGCCTTGAAATCGACGAAGAGATGGTGCCACATAACTATCAGTACTGCTCGTCGAACAGATTGTCAGCTATCAACCCACCGGGAAACGACTATGAGGACAGTATGATGATAACGTGGCAGAAGATCGTAAGATCTGGTAAATGTGTTACCATTTGAATCCATTTGAATGCCAGCCTGCTTCTCCAAAGAGTGGCCTTTCTTTCACTTCACAAACAAGACCTTTCTTCCACTGAAAACTGAATTAGTTCTCCCTCTCATTGCCCGTCGCATTGTGTACTCTTTTCGTCACACTCCCTTCCCAGCGTCACGGCAACACATGCACTCCCACTCAACTCGTCCCACTAACTCAACGCAACCAACCAGCAAACATGGATAAACAAAGAGAACCCAAGCAAGTATGTGAAACGAAAGTGTAGCCCAAAGGAAAAACAATAGAGATAGACCCCAAAGGAAACCCCCAAAGAGCCGCCGGAGCTCAGCTGTGATTTGTTTAGCGCGTCACCCGGTCACCCTCGCCACCGCAAGTGCCGCTCACTTCAGTCATCACCGTGCTCCCCAACTGGACGTGAACGCGACCGTAAGTAACTGCTCCAAAGCTACCACCCGAGTTTAACGATTAATTAACCATCACTGCGCGAGAGTGTGCGTGCATCTGTGTGCCTGTGTGCTTTGTATCTTTTTTCGCCTTTCGCCTTTCGCCTTTCAATCCACATTCGCTTCGCACAGCTGTGTGTGAAATTTTGAGTGAGTGCAACGCCGAATTTGAGCTAAAAGCGAACAAAAAACAAATCCGATACAATTCACTCCTCATTGCTCAGTCGTCGGCAAGGCAAGGCGCGGTGAACGAATAAAAAAGGAAAACTCACCAACAGGAGTGCTGAGTAGAATATTTTCTGGCATTCCGGGCTGATGTCAGTCAAACCATAGCCGCACGTGAATATTGCCGCTGCTACATACATCAGCTGCTTCGCTTGAACGCTCAGCTCTCAACTCTCAACTCGGCGCTCATTGTTCGTCGCCGACTCTTTAGCTGTGCACTCGGTTCGGTATCGTATCGGTGCGCTCTGTGTTTCGCCGTGCGTTTCTGTCGCACCAAGTTCTTCAGTCAGCTCAGCTGTGTGACAACTGCAATTGTTGCCAATCGTCGTGACATTTTTTTTGGTTTTTTTGTTCTCTCTTGTGATCGCGTAGAGCTGAATTTGTTGTGGTTTTTTTTTCTCTGTTTTTTCTTCGCGAAGTGAATTAAATTCGTGCGTTGTTTTTGTTGGATGGACGGGTCGTTGTCCCCCGGTTCGGTATTTCGGCGGTGTTTGGGCGCATCGATCAGCATACAGTCGCGGTCGTGTTTTAGCAACGCAACATTCTGTGGGCCGTCTTGTGCTTAAATGGAAAATTTCCAAAACACCGATATCACCACCGAGTCTCGTTGTAGCCGCGCATTCAGGTTGACCTTCTTTAAGTTCAGTGATACAAACTTTTTGACCATATCCACGATCGGTTAACCTCGTGTACAGAACCGCCCGCCCCCCGTCCCGCACCAGCAGCAATTACCGTCAACAGTGCATCAGTGCCAAATCGAATTTGAATAGTGTTGCCAAATTGCGCTGATCGTGCGCGTTTCTTTGTCTCGAATTGTGTCAACGCGTCGCGAAGTGTACTCTAGTGCCTAGTAAATCCACCCACCGATTGCATGCAAAAGGATACGACGAGAAGCAAATTTGAAGTCAATTCCTTGTGTCAAGCATAGAAGAAGAAGAACAAACGCAAATATGAATAAAACACCAAAAAAAGTCGCCCCCGATGGCGGATGGGGATGGGTGGCCACATTTGGCGTCAGCCTTGTTAACGTGAGTAGCAGAATCAATTTATTCCCCTATCTGTCTCTCTCTCTCTCTCTCTTACTCGCCTTGCTTCCTTTTTTGTTCATTTGTCTCGAGTCGGAGTTGTTGTTTCTGTGTTTTGTTTTGGTTCTTCGTATTTTTGACGCCATCGTACAGGCTGTTCTGTCACGATCAGGCAGCGACTGCGTGAACAGTGAAACCGATCTTGCACACAAGCAGACGTTGTGTTGGTGTTCGCTGTGTGCGTGCATTTCGAAGGTGAATGGGAACTCGTCTCGCCGCGAGGGGAACAGATCACACAAAAGGAGGACAAAGGATACTTGCACTCCGTGTTGTTTGTGCTCTTGTATATTGTAATGCATTTGATTAGTGATCATAGGTCAGGTATGTGTGTCTGTCAAGGGAGAGAGAGGTCTGCGCTCAGCTGGGATTGATTTATGCACTCGGGATTGGTATCGAAGTCACGGGTGCCTTTGTTCGGTCGGAGGGTTCCTGGGTTCCTAATTGCAGATGGGATGGCACTGGTTTGGGTTTCTTTGTTACTCAAAAGGGACCATTTCCTGGGCTGAAAGAAAAGAATCCCTGGCATAAATTCGATTTTATTGCTGCAATGAGTGTTTTTTTTTGTGAGGGACCGTGTTTTTTTTTGTTTTCTTTATCACCCAGACGAGTAATGCTGCTTTGGGACAACTCAGGCGGGTTATCTGTGATCTGTGGTATCAGACGGTAGCTACGCTTTGGCGAAAGGGACTGAACATCTGTGTTACATTGAGTTCAATGACACTGCAAGGGTCTTAAGCCCAAGTTCGATGGAAATGAAAAAGGAAACGAGGAAGAAGTGTGTTCGTTTACACAAAAATGTCTCCCGCAAAATGAGGGCACTCTCGAGTGAAGGAAGGAGTAGAAAGACGTCTGCATCCTAGAAGATGATGGGAATGGCAGATTGTAATACATTGGAGGATGTCGGCCAAGTCAGTGTTCAACATTTGGAGTAGAAATGCAACCAGCCTGAAATCAAGCTAAAACTGTTTCACTCTAATGTTGACCCTTAGTCCATGGAGAAATGGAGAAAATTACAGCAGCTCGTTGCCTGTGTATAGCATTTCAGACTGTCAAGCTATGTAGGTAAGGTAGCGCACCATCCACAGAAAAGATCATTTAGACACGATGGCCCATTATGCTGCCATTGTACCTGATTAGAGGGCATTATTCTTGGAACCATTTGGATTGAACGGCTAAGGAATTCTCCTAGAAAATATTTTCCTGAGAACGACAATGACAGAGGAGGCGTGTGAGAATTTTCCTCTCCTTTCTGGTCCATGCATTGACTCAACTGGAGCACCAATTAGGCTTTCAATGTTACTTCTTGCCATCCTGGCACTGGATCTGTTCTTCGATGGTTTAGTTTTGGTCATAATAGTCGCATTTGCTTATAGAACGGCTGTTTTATTTCTAATGTCACCAAGGTCGCATTTGTGTTGGAGAACTCCATCTTAGTCCTCTTTTTGGCTAGTTCGTCATCTTCACAGTCACCCAGAAACGGATCACATTTGCTCGGTATCTCGCTCGCTATAAGACAGTGCTTTACCAGTATAGACCTCAAATATGGCTTCATTTGTAGTCCGACAATGGTTAAAAATATCCAGATGTTTGGAACTGCTTAGACTTGATGATCTAAAAGGTCTAGTACAGACTAGAAACCACTCAAGTACCAGTCTTAGATCCATCAAGGATCTAAGAAGGAACAGTGTTGTTCCTTCAATGTTCTCTGACCGGGATAGACATTCTCTAACCAGTATGGTTTCCTTTATCCTGGTCATCAAGCTAAATCGTGCCTACATCACAACCAGAATCAGTGGTTGAACTTGTCAGAAACCAAATGGCATCACCGTACAACAATGAAAGTGGCTTCAGATTGATCATTCATTACACATGTTATTCGCCCCGTTGAGCCAGAGAGTGCTGAATAAATCATGAACGAGCAATTGACTAAAAGGCACGTGACAAAAGTCACCAGTATTGGTGTAGCGATCATGAAGGCGAAGGCGGAGTGACGTCTGGCCATTGCACTATTGGTTGGATGGACTGGCTAACATTGAATTTTAGTACGCTTTCATATCTGTCGATTCAGTATGTCAAATTTGGTAACCTCCTACCAGTGGCTCGTATGAACGTTGAACGTGGTCCTTTATTCATTTTTTTTTTGTTTTCTGTCAGAATTCTAAGTACTTCCTTGAAATAGAGGAACTACTACTACTAGGCACGTGTGCTAACCTAGACGGGTAACCGCTTGACGGTCACTTCTCTTGTTAAAACTTAAGGCCCGACCGTAGCGAATATTCGCAGTGTATGTCCAAATCGAACGAAAAGCAGCCAGAAGCAATGTAAACTTTTAAAGTGTCCACAATTGCTTTTGTGAACTTAAGCAAAATTCCAACAGACATTTCCGTACGTATAGAGCGATTAATTTCGCGTCCACCTTAACCTTAGTCAGCAAAGTCAGTCACAAGTGAATCGTTGTATTTTCTTAAGTTGACGTAGCCTTATGTCACGTATACGTTCATTATGGTTGGACATTTAGGCAGGCTTCATCAAAGGCAACGTTTAAAAAGTGACTGCATTGTGGTTTCGGGAACACCTGCGTGTGGGGCAGCCAATTAGCTTTTTTGACTCAGTTTCCGAACGAATATCCTTAAAAACCATTTTGAACCGAGCTTCAAAACGCCTTTATTCGGTCGGAATAGAGCTTCAAAACGCATTTTTGCCATTAGCGTAGCAAGTAGATCTTCAAAATCTTAAACTGGTCAAAAATACAAAACGAGTTGAAAAGGGCCTTTTAGGCCTACGTCTTGTGGTAGACCTGCGCCCAAACCTTCACTTTTGTGAGCCTACGAGTGTCCTACGTTGCATTGTTCTGTTATCCGGATCGAAGCCATGTTGCCTATGTGCAATCAACTTATTCGTTGAGCCATAGAAGCCTGGCTAAACTCATGTCGTTGTGCAGCCGATATCATTCGTGGTTAGGGGGCCAATGATCGCATGCAGAACTTTTCTCTCTGAAAGACCGAGTGCTTTCCCATCTGCTTCATTGCGTCGTAGAGTACGACTGAATCAGCGGCGCTGAGTCAGTTTAATCAATCGAGAGTGAGAGTCTCTGTAGTACAAAAGAAACAGCGAGGGCCTAGAATTATTCTGGTCCTGAGGTTGTCTTTGTGTGTCTCGTTATTGAAATAACATCGACAATGCCCCGTCAGACTTTTGACTTGAAACGCTTTCAGATGTTCCCACAAAAGGACGGAGATAGTTGACGCAGGAGAAGAGTCTTATGGACAAAATATTGAACACATAGATTGGCTGGGTGCCTACTCATGAGGCATTTCCTCCAACAACCCCTGAATTTTGGGAATGACAGATAATTTGGAGCCACAGTACACAAATGTGGTGTAAGACGCGTCTTTAGGGTTTGAGGGTTGATTTGTCCAAAACAGATGCATTTTGAACAATGGATGTGCCTCTTCAGGGAACAGGTAAACGCCGTTGGTGAACTTTTAATATAATTCATAAAACTAAACTAAAACAGAACTGAAACTCCTCCCAACGCAAAGAAAACGACTTCCTCGTGCAAAGTCTCACACTACAAGTTCGTCAAATTGACGTGACCTCGCCCTGTTTCCTTCCACCTCATTTTTTCACAAACAAGGAAGAGCCGTAAATTCCTTTATTTTCGAACAATTTATGACCTTCATGCATGATATTGCCTTCCATTTCCTTGCTCTTGTTCTTTGTTAGCTTTCGTTACAGGATTCCCATCATTTCGACTTTACGATTCTAAACTGCTTCGTCTAGACAACTGAATAACAATTCAATATACGACCGCGTTAAATTAAGCAAATAAAACTGAAGTTCATTTCAGTAACGTTTATGTGAACTGCAATATAGCGGTGTATTGTGTGTTTTATTACTCGTAGTTTAAGGCGACACTTATTTGATGTAGAAATGAAGATGAAGATGAAGATGAAGGGTTTAATTCAATTTGTGAGATGTACCTCCTTTCTCAGTGTTTGCTTACAGAAGGACATTGAGGGCGTTCGCATTTAAGTTGGTAACGAAAGAACAATGAAACGGGAGCGCATGGTTTTCAATGGGATGCCCCAAAAATCGACTAAAAGTCCAAATCGAAGTGGACTTGGAGAACACCTCGTCGCATTTTTGACGTGACGGATTGCTGAGAACCTATGCCCTGGTCCACGACGGGCTGTAGCGCCACCCATCTTATTATTATTCGTATGGATTAATGGAATTCCGAAGAATTGGCAAACAAATTCTTAAAAAACGTTGACTTTAATATACAGTCGACTCCGCTTAAACAAGAAATTTATCACGTTTAGTGTTGCATGGTATATCCGAACTTCGTTTATATGAAAACTCCGTTGTTGCAACAAATTTTCTGCATTTTTTTGTGTTGTAAATAAGCGTCGACTCCTACGCACTTGGACCTAACTGTCTAGGTTCGATTCCTGGTACGACAAGAAATACTTTTCACGGCCCCACCTCTTTCGAGTCACTGACAATGCTCAAAGAGTACAACTGTCTAGAAAATGCTCCTCAAACTTGGCCGTTCGGAGTCGGCATAAAACTGTAGGTCCCTTCCACTCGTGATAGAACAGTAGCACGCACAACACGAGTGGTTGCTGAGAAGCTAGGCCCTGGCCCTCTACGGGCTGTAGCGCCCCCCATTTTTATATATTATTATTAAATAAGCGGAGTCGACGATATGTAGGCTTCTTGCAGTTCCATAAGCTCTAGAACGAGGTCCAAGTTTGATGGAAATGCATTCAATCTGTTTTCGGCTGTTCGTCAGGACTGTTCTCAGCAGAATGTCCTGTTCCCTGGTCTTTAGAGAAGTACACGAAGAAGCTGAAACTTGCAGTCGGTTTCAGTCTGCCCAAGTGTTTGGTCCTCTTTTGAGGTGGTTGTAGATTAAACACGACTCTGAGTCTGAGACGTGAATGATATTTTGATCCAACTTAGTATGGAGTTGCACAGCAATCTGGTGCTGCGGTCCAAAGAATAACACCAAGAGGCGTTAGACAGGCTTTTAGCAAGGATAGTCCGATAAAACGTGAACTCCAATGAAGCCTAAGCCTGAAGCCAAACTCAAGGCGTTGGTTGGCGCTTCTTGACCACATGGACCTCGTGATATTAGGCTTAAGGCAGGACCACTCGGAAATCTTAGCACTCACTCATCCAATCGACTTGTACCACGGGCGAACAGGAGCCCTTTGAACAAGTTTTCAGCCTCACCCAATTAAGGCTGACCTCCTTGTAGGAGTGGTGCCTTTGATGAAAATTCTACTTGAACGCATAAAAGACTGCCAAACTGACGTGGGTGATGTCACATGTGGTAGCATTGATGTGACGTGTGAGCCTCGTTGTGTGCGTGATTGGGCAATATTTACAAGAGTCAGTAGGTGCTGAGCGTCATTACAGCCAGGTGCTGTGACCGACGACGAAAAGCAACAGAATTCTTAGATTGGCCACGCTCCTGATCAATTGGGTAGAGGGTGTCCATAGAGATGTAAACTCGAGCATTTACGGAAGACTTTTGTCACCAACCTAGGTTTAAGAAGGAGCGGATCCCAGGGTATAAATCCTTACACCAGTAGTCTACGGAAATCAGTCACTCGCCAAGTAGTCCGAGGACTCTTTCCACTATTGTGACGCACTGAAGACATTGCTGCTTAGCCTTCTACAGCGGTTGTGTATTCATCGAGCTCGGGCCATACAGCCTATACGCTGTACATAGCCTAGACGTTAAGAATTAGTACAAACGCTTGGCTAGAGGTGCCATAGTGATCTTTACAAATCGACATCAAGGAAGACCAAGCTAAAGCTCGATTTATTGTCTGCAGCCAGAAACCGAAAGAAATATGTTAGCTCTTTGAGCCTGGTCGTTGTTTTTGTCTACCTGTACGGTTTTCTCATTTGTTAGAGACGTGTTTGTCACTTCCTGCCTACTTTAAAAAATCCCTGCTGATTACTCATTCTTCCGATACGGGCGCATGAATCACCTTCTGCCTCATTATCCTTTTCCGATACGTCATCGTACTCTGAATGCCAAGCAACAGTGCAGGTATGACACCGGGAATTTCCAGAATGAGTCACTGCCTCAACAGGAGGCATTCCCCTTTTGTTGGCAAACAGTCTGACTATTGGGTAGAGAAACAGCTGGAGGGCGCAGTTGGTTGAGTGCCTGCCCTTGGTTAGAGGGGTTCCCCCGTTCGAATGAAGTTACGTTTTATCCGGTTTTCAGATCTGGTCCAGTCCAGTCCAGTTGTCGATCAGCGGTAGTAGTCCGACTATGGATATCGCAATGGACCAACATGTGGCGATTTCGCTGGTAGCCCACCTACCCAACCGAATTTGGGCAGGCGTAGACAGGGGAGTGTTTTGTCTTTCCAAACGCTGAATCTTGAATGACGAGCTGACGTCTTATTGGAGGTCTATTGTCAATGTCACAACTTGGTGGAAGACAGTCCCCTCAGAGCTCTATTCTTGGCCGTTTTCTACCTGGCCTCGGTCAATGTGATCTTTCTAGAAGTCTGGTTAAAATTATAGACTTAGAAGTGGATCTGTACGGGTAACCGTAGCGTAGTAATCGAATTGACGCAGCTCTGGTGCATGATGTTTCACGGCACGGTCTTCCTCGAATTGATGAATTTACGAATGTCTGCTTAATTCGTCCATACTGGACGCGTCCGAGGTGAATCTTAATTAATCTTGCAAGTATGAGCAGTAGTGATATAAATAATCGTATCGATATAATAATCGTAAAAAAACCTTGACGTTGAACTTTTCAGGGTTTGATCCCAGACACAGCAGCTTTCGTTCCCATTGCACATGGTACTTGGTAGCCACTAGCGACAAATCGATGTCAAGAGTAATTTTTGTCAAGAATGCCTGTTCTGCATGTCCACTCTAGGAAGAACATCAGCAAACTGTCCAAGGAAGAAGACGAAGCTCTTAGTGTACCACCGTGAGGAGGACGCTTCTTTATTGATGCCGAGGTCCATCATGGCCTGTAGCGCTGCTGTAAGAAGTAGAAGCAAGCCACCATGTCATCCTCGCACAAAGTCGCTTGAGTGGTTAAATTAGAGTTGAAATAGCCACTCTCATGCTAAAAGTACCTCGGCAACTGTCTGGCAGGCAAATCGTTGCTGTTTTCCACCTCTCGTGAGTGGGTTATGTGTTCCCAATTGGGTTGGACCCACTTATGTGTGAACTCTTCACAGTTTGAAGCTTCTTGACCTCCTCTCACCGGCGACGTGGACCAGATCCAGATCTCACGTTCCCATCCAACACAGCCACGTCTCGTCATTTAACGCAATCATGCAGGAACACATTCCAATTTGTCATGCTTAGTTAACCGGAATGCCCAGTTCGAGTGGTCACGCCATCAAGGAGCGGCCTCCCTCACATGTGCTCTCAAAAACCAACCAAACACCCCTTTGCGACAACCACTTACAAAGGAAATAGAAAAACAGCGCGCCTCGTTGACCTCCGCACAACCTCGCATCACATTTTCGATTTTCCATTCTTTCGGTTTTGCAGTTAACGACGATGATCGATACCCCATGCGAGAGACGTTATTCCAGGCCATTAATCGAGCTTATCAATGGCCTCAGCTCCGCCATTCCACCCAACTAACAGGCGGCCAAAGACGCACGAGGAAAACCTCATATCCCGGCGACAGCCGCTCAAAGGTCAACCCCCACCCAGTCAACGCCTCGCGTAAATTAGCCGGCTATAAATTAAGGCCAAGCCTTTGTCTTCAGAGAAATCACGCGACGATGTAAACTGCAAACGTTAGTAAAAAGACAGAAGAAAAACGTCCACGCCTGGCATTCCGTAAAGCGTTAACGTTCACGTTCGCAAACAGTAAGCGAACGATTGTGCTGTAGGTCGTGTACTCCTATTTGCATGCTATTAGCTGTCGGTAATGCTAGCGATAGCGTCGTGAGATTGTGGCTCCGCTTGCAAGGCGATAAACATGTGGTTGGGAACGACAATTGATTGCATTATGTAAAAAGGGGAGCGATGGAGGCGTTCCGGAAGGAAGTGCACACTCTGTATGCAGGCGGTTGATGATATCTCCGTTGATTGAGACTGGCATCTGGGAACTTCTAAGACGGCTGCATTAATGGACTTGTTGAGTGAGGTGTGCACATGTGCGCGAGCTGATGACATCTGGCGAGGTGCTGGGATCTTTATTGCCTCGCTGGCAGTCGTAAAATGAACACTTAAACAACGGCTTTGGCTGGAACCTTGGATGCTGTTTCGGGAAAGTGATCTCATTTGTGACCGATGTGGTCGGTGATAATCTGCGTCTAAGTGAACCTTTCTGACCGCTCGTCAAATTGGTGGACGAAGTGTCTTCGAAGGTGTGGTCATTCGCTTTTGACCTGTTGACTGATGCCACTCTCTGTCTATCCATAGATTTCTTAATTTACAATAATGGGGCATCTTCTGGAGTGGTTGACGAAGTATGACTGTACACATCAGAGTGGTACTCCAATTTGGAGAAGATGAACGTAAAGATTGCTTAAAATCGGTGGCAGCTTTGCATCTAATCCCAGTGCAAGTTCTCACTTATATATGCTCGACGTTGGCAGACATTTAGTTTGAATTCTGTTAACTAAGAGTCTGTTCACTGCTTTTCGACGACTGTACAAAAAAGTAGTTAGGTTTAACACGGCGTTTCAGCTCAGACATGCGTTCTGCAACGAGAAGCTGACGACTTTGTCGAAATGTAAAATAAATGGAAAAAGGAACAGGAGTCGAAATGGATCCTTGAGGTACCCCATTTTTAGTGAGCAGCTGACGACTGACGCCATCGACATGTCTTAACGATCCATGCCTACTCGGAGCTTTTGAAGAAGATTCTGGTTAGTTATAGCGACTAGTTCTTATTTGAGTCAGATGTGCTGTAAATCCGCACTGACACGGAGTGTGACTGAGAGATTGATGGACGAAGTAATTGAAGCAAACTACTGTACGACTGATTTTTGGTAACCACGTAGCCATTTGGCCATGAGCGGTGTTGCTGCGAAACAATGTCCCGACTAGACGTCCTTTCAATTTTTTAAGATTGCACATTTCAGTTTACACGTGGATACACAAGTGGTGTAAGAGGTGACGCTGGCTAAAAAGACTACTTATCGCGCTTGGACTTATGTTAGACTGTGTCTAAGCATGCTTGCATATAAGCATGTGTTTGCTTAGCACTGCGAGTGTTTCTAGAGGTAGTCGAATTCGTCGTATCCTAGAGACTAGACGTCAAAAGTGAGCGTGCGCCTCAGAATTGATTTTTTTCGATTCGGAATTTGAATGTTTTCTAGAAGAACAATTCGTTTTTTAGCACTTATGGCTTAATTGTTCTTCATTCTGTCGCGAATCTTGCTTATTTCGTGTCTAAGAGTGGAACTCTTGCCGTCATTCTACATCAAACGTCAATGAGAGTCGCAAACTTTGTCATTAACTCGAAACAACGTGTGTAAATGCATCTTCCGATCTCTAAGAGCGTCAGAAAACATTAAAAACCTGTTAAAATGTGATCATTGTCTTCAACTACGAATCTGTGCTACAACGCAACAGAGGAGGCCCGCGACTAAGATGACGCACCCAAGCGGAGAATGATCTCAACCAACTAGGCCTGCGAGACTGGGGACAGCTAGCCAGAGATCGCGCTAGCTGGCGAGGCATGTTGGGCCAAGTGCGACCTGGACTCTATAAAGAAGAAAAAGTGATCGTTATGAGTGTTATAATTCACGTTTTAAGGACATTGTGTCTCGTTGAGTTTTAGTAACATCCCCCTTTATCATCGCATACTTTTCTGTGACCTTCAACTGCGTTTGCCTGACGCCTCGTCTTCAACAACACTAGTGTTCAGATCCCGTTTCAGGACTCCAGTTGAGTCCCTCTTTTTGATTACGAGACTTTCTAAGAAGCCACTTCACTTCATTAGACTGTAGGTGCTTTCAGCAGCTAAGCCAGCTCCCAGGCATATTTTCAACCGTTTGGCCATTTCATCTAAAGATGAACCAGCCTAGAAACCCCATGTCCAGTGCCGCCTGACTGTCTATGATTGACATACCAATTTGTTCCTCAATTGGCTCTTTCATAGAAAACTCAAGTCTGTGCACCACCACCTGAGAACAGTTTTTGTGTAAAATAAATGCCAAGTTGGATGCAGAAATGTTTACCTGCGCACTATCATTCGACAATCTTTGAATTTATTGTCCACGATAACAGTGAAATCTGATAGCAAACTTCGACCTTGAGGTAATCTTAAAAATCACGATGTTTCAGCCTGCTGTGCACACACTCACCTCGTGGCAGCATGCATCATCGAAAATTCACCAGAATCAGCAATCGTTTCGAGATTGTTTACGTTACATAGCGAGTTTATTTTTGAACAAAGGAATCCCCAATCTTTCGAAGATCTTGAAATATTGTTTATATCGTCTTCAGTCATGATGTCATATAGATGTTCTTTTGACATCCGAAGTGAATTATGAACTGTCAACAGTGCGGTCCTACAGCACACTCCGAAACAGGTTGTTGTCAGACGTCAATGGCTGTGGTAAACGGTGATTTCTAATTCAGATTGATTTTAACGATGTTCTGCAGATACGTGGAAATAAATCGAATAAAGATAAATGACCGGCGATAGACGAAATGCCTGCAAGCTGGTAATTCCAGCGACTGACTGATAGCGGCGGGATGCAGTTTTAGTATTTTGAAATTTACATTTTCATAGCGATTGATTGTGTCAAACGATTCTGTCGGGTTTTTGGGGTGTTGGTAAAAAGGAACAGGGAATTTATGGCATATCCATTCGATTAGAACGCGAGTTCATTGTGAAGTCATGTCGGTGAGGACATGATGGTTGGATTATATCTTATTAAAAGCATGTCATACATTTTCTTGTTAGCAGTTCAAAGTGATTCTTAGCAATGATGTGTAACTCACTAGCAAACAGTATACTCATTCTTCTGATGTCAAAAACAACAAAAAGGTGTCCATACCAAGAAGCTGACTGAATGCATATACTAACGACGCTCCAACGTTCTGGTAACCACTGCCTGTTACCAGCCTAGACGGGAAGAACATAATCCATCTGGTAGCCATTTCGAGATGGAGTATGGAAATCTGACGAAATCGATAACATTTGGCAATACTCCAGATAACCACGTCAGTGTCATAGCAATGGCTGTTGCCAAATGTCGCCCACCCACCAGTTCCATTGGGCCGAAGTAATAGGAGTGCGATATCAATTATAAGAAGACTCGTTACATGCCAAAATGTGGCTTGGGAAACACAGCTGACGATGGTAATTAGGTGATGTGCAGGTTGTTTTGAAGATGATACATGGGCTCCGTGGCGTAGTTGATAGGTGGGTCAGCTTTTTCACTGAAGGAGTTCAGTAGCAATCCTCGATACCAGTATCTTTCCTAATTCATAGATCCATCGGGCAACATACAGCCAATTGAACAGCACTCTATAACTCCCTATCTGTCGGTAATAGAAGCTGGTTCTGAGTAATCAATCATTGCCTGATTTTTGACACAGAAATTAAGTGCCAAGCGATGCTATGTAATTATTGCGTTTTGATCACTGAGAGAGACAGCCGACAGGTTCTGTCTTAAGGGCGATCGAACCCTCAAACGATTTAAAGTATTTGCAAGCTGTGCAGCAACGTGAACAGTGAAGTGTCTCTGTAAGCGCTTCAAAGTGTCACTTTTCTACGATTTCCGGTGCACACGGGATCACATAATGTGCGTGAAATCCATGATTTAATTTCACGTGAAAATAATTACACCTGAATTTCATATTTTTTCATCGGATTCGTCATCTATTTTTAGAGTTCATAATATTCACTTGGGTGGCTGTGGCGTTGTGGGTGTGTGCGTCGACTCCTACTCACTTACACCTCGGCGTCTAGGTTCGAATCCCAGTACGACACAAATATTTTTCACGGCATCACCTCTTTGGAGTTACTGACAATGCTCAAAGAGTATAACATACTGTAAGTTACTTACCAGTTAGTTACCAGTTACTGGCGAGTACGATATAGAAAGTTAAAGGTAATTCGGAATCGTCGGTAATAACGCGCCCCTCATCGGCAACGCAGTGCGTAAGATGGCATTATGCGCAGTCAACGGTCAGATGTTTCTGGAGTTTCAATCTGCCAGCGTTATTGTGTTTGTTATATTTTACCGCGTAATGTGGTGTATATAATTTCTAAATAACGTTCAATTGAATAATCATTCGAAAGACTTTGCAAAAGGAGCTGCAGAGACTCAGCTTAAACCGATTAATGACAATAGACACACTCCTCTTAGATTTCATGACTGCGTGGAGAGGATTCTCCAATGTTTCGAGCAGTATACACAATTGTCTAGGAAAAGCTTCTCAAACTTGGCCGTTCGGAGTCGGCATAAAACGGTAGGTCACCTTCCACTCTTGAGAGAACAATAGCACGCACAACACGAGTGGTTGCTGAGAAGCTAGGCCCCGGTCATCTACGGGCTGTAACTTATTATTTTTATAATATTCACTTCTGAACTTTATTTTACATACTTAGCAACAAATTCCATTGCTACCAAATACACGTTCAGTGTCAGAATGAAACACAAGAAAGTACGTGGTCACGGACTTTAGGACACTTACGTGAACTAATTTCACGCATATTTAGGACGAACACGTCGTTTTGCTATAATGCGGCACGTAAGTACGTACAATTAGAGTGCACGTCAACTAATGCACTGGCTTCACAGTGACTAGGTATGCCCAACATATGGGAAATTTGCTTGCAAGACACATTTTGGAGAAATGTAAAGAGGTTCGTCGAAAAGATGAATTTTAGATGGGAAATGTCCTCAATGCTATGCTCTAATGCTCAAACAGAGAAGTGGTTACACAGTCATTTGCTTCAATTCAAAAGTCCATTGGATCATCCGCGATCTTTATGCCAATTTTACATCAAGGCACCCCGATGAATGACCAGTTGATCACATCTTTGGCAGATTCTGACGTAATCTGGGGAATAGTTGGAACATTGTCAATTGAGTGGAGAGGGCGAGCATAGGCGATCTAGTATTCCGAAGATTGCAGCTTGTTCGGCACACCAGCTGCAGTTGATTTCAATCATCAACCTTTTTTAGCAACAACGTCTATACCTGGGCCTACGGACAAACCTCGCTTGAACGCTTAATGCAAGGCCAACTAACCACGGAAGGCCTGGATACACTTGCTAGACAGACATAATAGCGAATAGAGACGAAGAATCCGACATCTGCTCTGTGAATATCCACCAAAGAAGAGACGAAGAATCCACAGACACAGACCAGATGTCGGATTCTTAGTCCCAGTAGCTTCTGCGGAGGTCGCTATTATGTCTGTTTTGCATGTGTTCCAATGACAGTGTGCCCGGTAAGGACTCCCATTAGTCTGTTGCGCCTGCCTGTTGTGTCACTGGCTCGCCAACTCCATCCTGATTGCAGTCTTTCAGCGCTGCAGGTTGTTCGTTTATCGTAGCCACCTCGCTACAGTCGTCTCCTAGTAGTAGGAACCTGCAACCGCACTCGTCGAGTCATCAGTGTATAGGGCTGCCATTTGTTCCTGGTTGTGCCACTGGGTACAGTCTGAAAATGGCAGAGACACTGTCTTGGATTGGTGCTCACTGACTTTGGAGATAACATCGTTTGCTCATCTCAGACAAGTGTCACTCTCTAGTGTGTCGTCGATGGAGCCAGGCTAAAAGCTCTGCGATTTGATCCACAGTCAACATGGACTTAGATGTCGTAGGTTCTTCCCCTAACAGAACCACCTCCCATCTCCGGCAACAAATCTGAATATGCACAAGCTAAGCGAGCCATAGAATTGACGTCAAAGTCATCAGAGCGTTAAGGAACACGCGGTTCACGTTGTCTGGCTGTGTCATCTGTGGCGAGGATGACGAGGATGTGACAATTCATTTCTCGACTCAAAAACAGGGTTCCAGACGACTTAAGCAACAAGGACTGAGCTGAGCTCGAACAGAGCAATGAAGCAAAATCTCGCCCACTCCTTCATCCCACCGTCGTCAGCATTTCTACTTCGAAGACGAATACATGACGCAACCCTCTCCGACGACGTTCATCGAAATTCGTGCAAACGTGAACTCACTGCAGGTTTTTGCTGATGACACAATCAGAATCACCTTATCGGAGCGTGCTCAAGTTTCCACGCAACACCATGACCCAGACACGAATATAATCGATTACTTTCATTTGCAAGCACGTCAGCCGTCTTGTCTGTTGTTTTTGATTAAACACGCTTTTGTGGCTGCGGCTTGTATCTTGTTCTTGTAGTACAGCCTGTCAAAATGTAAACACACTTGTCGTGATCGCGATTACAAAAGCATATCTTTCCTCAAAAGCCTCCAGAGGCAAACAGCTTGTATCGGCGCTGTCAAATCTGTGATGCGGCGGAAGCATGAGCACATGTTCATATGTGACGGCTTTCGCTGCAGCAACAGCGCCTCGTCATAAGTGTGTCATCTGTTGAGATCGTTTCCTGATTTGCTTTCACTGTGTCGGATGAAAATCGACCAGATTCCTTGACTTGCTGGAGCACACTGTACTCGCGTTAATGGGTTCGTGTAAACTTCGTCAAACAATGGATTAATCTCACGCCGAGTGGCGACACAAGTAGTCATCAGCAACTCTCTCAGTGCACCGCTAATGGAAGCGATTGTTGTCGTCGTCCCCAGACAATGTGCTTTGTGTGAACAATCGCCGGGGACACTCAGTAACACTTAGGCTACACAATGCAGGTTTTCAAGTCGTTGGTGCGGTTCTATGATTGCCAGAATTCCGCGCTGTGGCGTCGCTATCAGCAATTACGAAATGCCAACCCTCCCCATAGTGCCCCGGCCGCGATGCCGCCACTATCGACTTGAATGGAATCATTCAGCACAGCGGTTGGGGACAAGGGGTATTCACAGTTTTTGGTCCGTTCGATTAGATAAGACATGTCTTTGTGCAGAGTAGAGACTCCGTCCGGGGCGCTTCTGCCACTAATTGGTTGTGACGCCGACGAGCGTGCGCACTGCTTCCGTGTCTGTTTGTGTTTACGCTTCGCTGAAGGACACGCTTCCATTCCAGCGCTTCATGTCTGTCTGCGGGCAAAGTGAAAACAAAATATTTCCAATTCCATGCCGTTAAGTGTGCGGACTGTGTCTTGGTCGAAATCGGACGGGCTGGCAGACGGGCTAATAAATTAGTCATACGCACCCGATGGGGGCTGAGATAAAACGAATTTGTGCTTTGATTAGACGGAAGGTAAATTGTTGCCTTTTTTTTTTGCTGTTCCCGCTCCCATTCCTAGCAAAAGTGGATGGGTTTTGATTTCGATTGAGCTGCGTTAATAATTCATTGGATTGTCCGTGGAGAGGAAATAGTTACTTTATTGTGACAGCTAGAGGAGGGGGTAGTTTGCGACTCGTGGAGCTGTTGAAGGTCTTTTGCGAACTCTGTGAGCGGGATACGACATGTCGGTGAGACATCAAGAAGGTGGCTGAGGCTACCTGAGGCTGTCCGGCCCCAGAAATCCGCGCTGCAACATGAAACCAGGTCAGAGCTAGACGACGGTAGGAGGAGAAAAATATCTCGTCGCTCCAAGCAAAGTTTGTCGGAAACTAACGCCGAGAGAAACAGCTGGATGGCGCAGTTGGTTGAGTGCCTGCCCTTGGTTAGAGGGGTCCACAGTTCGAACCCCAGTGAAAGCAAATTGAATTCGCTTAAAGTTTTTAAATCTCGTCCAGTCATGCCGTTGGGATCAGTAGTCTGACTATGGGTATCACAATGGTCCACAGTTCGAACCCCAGTGAAAGCAAATTGAATTCGCTTTATCCTGTTTAAATCTCGTCCAGTCATGCCGTTGGGATCAGCATGGTCTAAGTGTGCTGATGATTTCGCTGTCAGCCCCCACCTACCTAACTTAACGTAACGCCAAGAGAAATAAGGCAACGAACATCAAGACTCGCATACTACGTAATACGACCCCTTTCGGCTATCGGCTTACGTCGGGCAGTTGTTGGGATGCTTCTTTATTTATCCACCATCCCTTTGTGGTCACGTCTTCACGTCTACAACTCCAAGGCGCCATCGCGTACGATTCGTTGCAATGTGCTTCCGTTTTCAGTAACCTGTCCCTAATGGCCACGCTTCATTCACTCGCCACTGTTCTGTGCCATCTTTTGAGACACCATTCTCCTGCTACCTGCTACCAAAAATGTATCAACCAGCATCCAATCCAGATCGTCCTTGAAGTCTGACTAGCGAATCTTCAGAGTGACTCAGGCCGACCGAAGGCGTCGGTGTTGGCGTCTACTTTGAGGGTATAGCTTCTTTCAAGCAAAAACTATATCGATCAAGGAAGTTTTGTCTTGACTGAGAAAAGAGTGTAAGCATGTTTGAGTCTAAGTCGACTGTCATGAGATCCGCTAGTGTTTTTAGAGTCGGTCAAGTGAGTTGAAGCTTATACGTCACAAGTGAGCGTGCGCCGCAGAATTGATTGTTTTATTGATTCCGACAATCAATTTCTGGCGAATATTAGTTCCGATAGCCAAGTGACGATCAAGTCTCTGTATGCAGTCACAAATATTTAAACGGTCGGTGTCTGGCCACTGTGACATTATTGCTGACGAACTCGCTAGAAGAGACACGAAAGCGTTCAGCGCTCATTGTAAGTTGCTGGCTGCTGCAAAAGATCTCGTATAGATGCCACTGCGTGGCTCCCTGGGAAGCAATTATGGCCCACTGTCAATCCCAGACGACAACACAGCCTGATCAGACTGTGCCTGGCCGACTCTCAGAAATCGGCATTATCACTGGGGACTCTCGCCCATAAGCCGGGTCTGTTTGCAGTTTCCCCTGCCAAGGTTGCTGAGACGAGGACGATGTGGGAACAGTTGTGCACCTTCCTTGCACTTTGAGCTCACCTTTCTTCGATAATCTGGCAGAAGTAAGCAACATTAGTGTCAGTCATCATCATCGCGTTGCGGAGTAGGATCGACTGGATCCGCATGGTAACACAGAGAGACTACGCTGACCAAAGTGTGACCACTGCATGTTGACAGTCATCTACATTAACCTCACCACTCGGTACTATACTCTCACAGGAGTCAATACAACCTACTTACTTAAGATGGCGCTACAGTTCGGGGTCGACCTGGGCCTCAACCTGGAATCTTTAGCTAGATGCCTCCATTTTCGCACGCATAGTTGGTTGAGGTCCCTTTCCACTTGCGTGCGCCACCTGAGTCGCGGTCTTCCTCTAAAGCGCGGTCCCTCGGGGGTGCATTCAATGACTTTCATGTCCTAGCCATCTCAATCGTTGGATCTTCACATCTATGCAAACGAGACCGAAAATCTCCCGAAGAAATTTTCTCTCAAAGCAGACAAGGACAACTTCGTCCGCTTTTAACAAAGTCCATGCCTCAGCGCCATACAGCAGAAATGGGACGATTAAGGTCTTATAGAGGGTTACTTTGTTTGTTCGCGGGTGGGCTTTGTTTATCAATTGCTTTCTTAGCACAAAGAAGCAGCGATTGGCAAGAGTAATTCTTCGCTTGATTTCAGCGCTAGCGTCGTTGTCTGAGTTAATAGCGGTTCCTAAGTAGACAAAGTCTTTGACTACCTCAAATTTATATCTGCCTACTGTGACGTACCGTCCGAGACGTCGGTGTTGGGTATCCTTTCTTGCTGACAACATATATTTGGTCTTGCCCTCATTTTAACGGTAAATTTAATGGTAAACCCATCTTTGCGGCCTCCGTCGCAATACTCCCAAAAGTGCCATTGACATCACGCTGCGTTCTTCCGATAATGTCAATATCATCGGCATATGCTAGTAGTTCGACGGACTTCTGAAAGATTGTTCCTCTAGTGTTGGCGTGCGAGTATTGAACAATTCTTTCAAGAATGATGAATACAACCGCCATTCAAAAAAGCGGAATTGAAATACTGCAAGCGCACCAAATGCGTAACAGCAATAAGGTTTAGTGTTTCGTCTTCTCTCTCAAAATTGACGCTTATATGCAAACAATGCATTATTTCAACGTTTAAATGCGGTATTACACGGCGTTAAAGTTGGAGGAGAAACCGCTGATTGGCGAGACCTACCTGTATCATATCTTTATTACCCATTTCTGAAAAGAGTCATGGCACATGGATCTTCAAGGGCTGCACTTCCTCCAAGATAAGACAAGACTCCAACAAAAACGTTGCCTTTGTCGGTCTTATCTTGAATCACATTAAAGACGCTTTTGACGCACATTCCTTTGTTACAACTCAACTTTCGCCTTTCGCTGCGCAGTCACCCTTTGTTTGCGTCTTCAATGAAAACAAAGTCACAACCTTCGAGGCGATTAGGTCACCAATCGTTGACTGATTCCCTATCGAGCGGCATGTGCCTAATCTTTCCACTAGACCTTCACAGATAAGTGACAACAAACTTGCTTCAAATGGCAAGTTCTGCTTGAGTAACAATGTAACAATGCAATTGTGACACTTGACAATCGATTTGACAGGAGTATGTGAAAAGGGTGTGTTCAATGAGTTAAATTTCCAAATTCTGTTACTCACTTGTCATATTTCCATTTTTCACTGTATGTGCTCAGAAGTTGGCATCGCTCAAAAAAGGGTATGTTCAACGAGTAAGCCTCCAAGAAGAAGTTCCATCGCTTGAAGGAAGACGTGATCAAACGATTTTATTTTAGTTCGAAAGTCCTTGTTCGGCTGGAAATTATGAGAAATCAGTGTAATTTGTCAGCTGACAAGCAGTAAAGAGAAAGATGTGTTCAATGAGTAGGTCGCAAGGAAAAGTTGCATACACTGTTCCACGACGACACGTGATGTGTCAGGTCAAGTTTGACAAATCCTCTTTCTCATGTTTCTCCGGAAAACCAAAAGCACTTCCCTGCTGACATGAATTTGTTCCTGCTAACGTCTGTTAAAATATGTCGGCCTCTGCCTCTCTCTCTCTTTCCCTCTCTCCACCCATTGTGCCACAATTGCGCACGGAATTCATTCAGTTGCATTCTTCGCCATTGTCACCGATGATTGTGCAACCTTCAACTCAATTTAAGCCTCTTTTTCTGCTCTCATTTTGCCTGTGCCCATTTGTGTCAGTCGAAGCTGGCATCGATTCACCTTCGGTCTCGTTCTCAATCGATATTCCAGAGGCACTGTGCGATGTATTTCTGCCTGCCACCCGCATGAACACGAACAAAATAGAAAAATCGAGACCGAGACCGAGGAAGAGCAGAGGAAATCATAATCAACAAACAAAGCGATCAATAGGTATGCACACACAGATACTCTCACGTGAAAAATAAACAAAACGAAAGAGGAAAGCAGGGAAAACAAAAATTAACCCCTTGCCGCCGACATTTAGTCTGTTTCTGACTCACTTTGCACGCCAACAGATAAGAGATAGCATTCCTCTCTGTCAGGAGTGCTGTTGGCATCCGGGGGGGGGGGGGAGGGAAGGGGGATGTCATCAGCTACGTGCCGTGGATTAAGTAAATATTTACCAAGGCACGTTGAAATCGGACTAGCTCTGCTGGACGCACAGGAGCTTGCGTGTTTCGGTTTTCGTTGCGTCGTGTTTTTCGAGGAAATTTGCCCCCCCGTCGTGAGCTACTTTAAGGTGGATCATTGTCTCATAGACCAACACAGGCCACGGTAACAATGGCCCTGTCAAACACACACTCAGTCACGTTGTGTGAGGTGATGCGTGGAGTGTGTCCCATGCACAATATTAACCGAGTGGGTCGTCAACCCGATGACTGAGCAACGCGTCGTCGTCGGTCGGTTTTTTGTTTACGTGATGATTTGGTGTGGATTTATTTTTTTAAAAATATTTTCTCCTTTGACCCGTAATGTCAACGGCTGTCGGCTGTCAGCTGTCAGTCAAGCCAAGGGTTGGTTCTGGGGATTTACGGCACTAAGCTTGCGTGTTGCGAGGGCTTTATTTGTTGGTGTTCGACTTGAAAGAAAAAAAACGTGTCAGCAGGCGGTGAAATTGACCTTGGCAGTGGCATCGATGTGAGGGAGGGCAGGCACCGAGTAAATATTTGTCTATGAAGCTGAAGACTGCTGTTGCTATACGAATTTCGCTGGGGGACTGGGTTAAGTTTCATGTGACATCGGAAGTGTCAGCTGTTCCGTAAGTTGACTTGTCAGACATTGGTCGTCATGGGTAATTTTGTGCTTTGCCGAGAGTGTGTTGAATAAATGAAAATTTTAGACAGCGACGGTGAGGGGGTATTTTAACAGTCAAGACCGGAGGCAGACGATGTATTGATCTGAAACTACGACTGGTGTGAGTGTCACATCCGGCGTAGGTCACGACGATGTTTAGCACTCCGCTTGCCAATTATTTAGAGTCCATGCATTGTCTGAACTCTGATGGTAACATGACAAGTTTATAGAATGAAACCCAAGAATCGCGCTGCTGGTCGTCGAAGCATGGCATTTGAAAACCCACGAAAGGACTGGTAATTCCATAAACTACTGATCCGTTAAATCAGCAAAAGACCAAAAGGAGCATACTCACGCTATAGCCGTCACAAAAACATTCATCCAATCCAATCCAAAACGGGGGGGAGATTGTCACTTTCAATCAAGCCCATCTGAAGGGACAGGCTTGCCATTGAACTTGTGGCCGCTGAAGAGTGTAGTCTTGCCTCTAGTATGGACCACCAGAGGTATGAGTGAAACACTGTAGTGTGGTTGGAGATTTCTTCTTCACCAATGTTAGTTTTCCCTTGCTAAAGGATATCCCTACTGTACAACAGAAATAAAGTAGGACCGAAGACACTCCCTTGGGAGCTCGGGTAATTTCCTTAAATTTGGAAAAAAATTTGGTTGACAACGTCGCATCTAACTCGAAGTCTTTCTTTTAAATTTTTTAGAAATAGCAGTCAATTGTATTTTTAGGTATAACCTAACGAAAGATGGACGTCGACGGTGGACGATTATGTGCACATGCCTAGAAAGAACTATAACTCAATCACCTTCCACATCGAACACTGACTTAATTTCCCCCTTAAGCTTTTAAAGTTCATATTCATATACCGCCGAAAATCTTTAAGCAATGTATGTTTTTAACGCCTTCATAAAAGCAAGAATTTCTAGTTCGAATGATGTGTATTTTTCTTCGGTCGGTGTTGTACCCCAACTAGCATAATATACCGGGTGCAACGGCCAAGTCGAAAGGATGAACCGCGTTATTATTCCGATTTTGATAAAGTTGGCTGATCCGAGACCCGACACATGGTACAAATATGTTTCACTTGTGCCGTGGTTCACCAATGCGTCTTTTTCAAGAAGTATTGGTATGACGCCGTTCGAAATACGAGGACGACAAATGCAGTTGAAGAATGACATTCCCTTGAAGGAGTTAATTGAACGAGAATTTTCCAAGGTTTACATTCAAAATCGATCTGATTTGCGAATGAGAGCGGCGAAGCAGGTAAGGAAAGTTCAAGAGGAGAATCGAAGGACTTACGACAGGGGTAGAAAAGAAGCTCAACAGTATAACGTTGGGGATATCGTGGCCATACGAAGAACATAATTTGGGCCTTGTTTGAAACTTAATCGTAAGTTTCTGGGACCTTACAAGATTATAACCAAACTACGCAGTAATAGATACATTGTCGAAAAGTTAGGCGATCAAGAAGGACCGAATAAAACTAGCACCTCTGTTGATAACATGAAACCATGTCCAGGAAGTAAAGAAGACTTACCAGCTGATGCCGATTTAGAAGAAGACACAACTGAAGACATAGAGGACGATGAACGCCAAGATGACCGAGAGATGTGGGATTTAAATTCATATTAAAAAAGTCAGACTTGTGTTGCCGACATTTGCTCGTATATAAAAGGTGATTTTTTAAAAGCTCTAGGAAAGCTTTTCAAAAAAGAACACATAAAATTCAGAAAAATGCATGAACGCTTTATTTGAATCGATAGTACGGTCCATATAATTTAATGTTTGAAGATCATTTCATGCAAATGCTGACCTTGACTGCGCCTCAAATGGTCCATCCGCTTAGTCCAATTTTGGCATACTCTTTCCAACATTTCGGCCGGTATCTCACGAATAAATGCTTTAATGTTGTCTTCCAATGCGTCAATTGAAGCGGGCTTGTCTATGAGCTTTAACATAGCCCCACAAAAAATAGTCTAAAGGCGTTGAATCGCACAATCTAGGCGGCCAATTGACCGATCCCGAACGTGAAATAAAATGTTCACCGAACTCGCCCTCCAAAAATAATTCCATTGTTGCGCGTGCTGTGTGGCATGTGGCACCGTCTTGTTGAAACCACATGTCGTGCAAGTCAAGCTCTTGCATTTTGGGCAAAAAAAAGTTGGTTATCATCTCACGGTAGCGCTCACCATTCACAGTTACGTTACGATTCGCATCATCTTTGAAGTAGTACGGTCCAATGATGCCACCAGCCCATAAAGCGCACCAAACTGTGACTTTTTCTGGATGCATTGGTAGCTCTTGCAATGCTTCTGGCTGATATTCACTCCAAAATCGACAATTCTGCTTATTTACGTACCCATTGAGCCAAAAATGAGCTAACTATAAAATGGAAGAAGCGCGCGGTGAACTTTCTTAACAGCACGCATTTTGATAATAAAATTCAATAATTTGCAAGCGTTGTTCGTTTGTAAGACGATTCATGGTTGAATTTTAGACCAAACTGAAGATGTTTGACAGTGAAACAAAACACGAAACGTGCGTCAGCTGTTTACACCAGTGTTGCCAAAAAGATAATAGCTAAAAAATCACCATTTATATAGTAGCAACACGATGAATGGCGGCCACACTACGAGTGCAGACCACGTGTCGAAGCAAGACGATTTTGTAGCTCCTGTTTTATTTTTATATTTTCCAATAAATACCGAAATATCCTACATGTCTAAGGCCGAGTTTGACAGAGCTTGCCATTTCGGTCTTTTGTGAAAACGCGTACCTCTATACAATGATTGATTTCTTCTTCTGTGACTTAGAAATTACCCTTAGAACGTAAGGTTGGGTTCAAGTCTGACATCCACCAAATAAACGCTGATGTTCCCCAAGGCTCTGTTATCTGTCCCAAACTCTTTCTGATTTTTGTAAATGATCTACTCTCTTCTACTCCCAATCCATTTCATTCCACAAATTTCATCTTAACACAAAACGAACGTACTTATAAACGAACTAAATGAAGTTTCTTTCTTTTTCTTTTTTAGGTAAGTCGAATATGCACGTCAAAGCAGTCCTAATTGCGAATTTCTGTCTGAACTGTCTCATAAATGGGTAACTTTAAAAAGCACAAGTCTCCATTCGAACAATTTTTAAAATTTTAACTAAATTGCGCTTTCAAGTGAACGAATCTATATTAACGCCCGTGGCGTTGTGGGTATGTGCGTCGACTCCTACGCCCTTGGACCTATCTATCTAGGTTCGATTTCTGGTACGACAAGAAATACTTTTCACGGCCCCACCTCTTTCGAGTCACTGACAATGCTCAAAGTGTATAAGCGATAAGTGTCTAGAAAAAGCATAAAACTGTAGGTCCCTTCCACTCGTGATAGAACAATAGCACGCACAACACGAGTAGTTGCTGAGAAGCTAAGCCCTGGCCCTCTACTGGCTGTAGCGCCACCCACATTATTATTATTTTTTAAATAACCACTCAGATCCACTGAGACAGTCATTTACGGGACAGACGGTCGTAGACTCAGTCGAAACCCGATTCTTTATTGAAGGGTCTTCCAAAATAGTGCTAATTTTTGACAGAAACTACATTTTGTAGTCACTACCTCGGAACAGAGTCATGGACAGCCCCGGCAGTGCCGTGTGGTCGATATTACCGGGAAGGATGCCTAATTCCTTTGTGATTTCTGAGTGAACATTCTGAAAGAAGATTCCAAGACAAGTTTGTTGAAAGATGCCAACTTAGCGTGTACTTCAAGCTCTCCTGCCACACCTTGGCTAAGGCCTGAGACACGTCAAGGAGAGCTTAAGCTTTCTTTCACTAAGGCCCTTTTAATTTCATGTTGTCATGTCAATTGTGTTGTTCCAGTGTGCTTCCAGTCCTGCGTCCGCCATCACTCCATCTTCCGCTTCTTCTCAAACCATGAGGCTTGAACTTGAAGACCCTCTTATTGTTGCCTATAGCGGCTTTTACACATGCTAAATTCGTCCCCGATTTTTTCAATGTGTGTGTTATTTTTCCTTTATGTGGGCCCTTCCGTCTCACCTCCCCTGTCCACTTCATACAAAAGTCGGTGACGAATGCCGCCTATGCGCTAGATGTGGCCGCTGCACCGTTTCTGCATTTTTTTTTCGAGCTCTCCATTGTTGTTATTTTTCCATCATTTCTGGTTTCAGGTTAAGTTAGGGTCTCACGTAGACCTATTTGTCCATAGTGCTCCTGCTAAACAGAGTAAACCCAGTTGTAGTCCACTGTACCCTTATGGAAGCAAAACGTTCTAGTGGAATTTTGTAATTTCACGACATTCACATCCTTTAATGATTTAAAGAATGGTTGCCTAGAGTTGTACATCTAGTCTTGGCTTAGGTCGGACAGAAACAAAGGAGAGCTTCATCCACCGCTGTTTCTTTGCAGTTTCTGCATCTATCAGTGGGAATCAAGCCTAGTCAATGAGCATGGTGACACACTACAGTCATTTCTGGTATATCCAGGACACAACTGTTTCAAAGGCGGCTTTCAAATTTCCACGCGGAGTATGCCCACGAAACCGATGGCGCACACAAGTGAAGAAGGGCCTCAGCCAACTTGGAGTGCGTAATTGTAGGCATTTGGCTAAAGATCGTGTCAGTTTGATTTCCCCCGCACTGTAGCGGCTGCACAATGATTTCTGAAGTCGCTGTTTGAGTCCGATTACTGAGCCTCTTTGCATGAGAGATCAGCATGCAGCACATCGTTCAGCAGTGGGCTCCTGAGAGAAAACCTTGTTTAAGGAATGCGTCAACGGGTGAACCTAGAACCCCTGGCAGTTGCCATCCTGACAAAAAGGATGTACAAAATTGGTACATTGACAGCAAACGCGACACCCATCTTGCCGACAATTTGTTCGTATCCAAGTGGTCGTTCAGCAATCGAATGAAGGGATCAGTTGACAGTGCTACGATCTTAGCAATCTGACGACGAGGCGATCGTCGAACATTTGGATGATTTTATTCTGGATTTGATTGACCATTCTTCTTCCGTTGTACCGTCATTTAGACGTTCGGGGCGCTTAGCATTTTCTGTGCTCGTAAGACCGCAACGAAATTCAGTAGAGCACTTGTGCACCATTCCATGCGAGGGAGCACAATGTCAACTGAAGTGTGTCTCAGTGCTTTCTGTCTGAGTGCGTTATTCAAACGCGAAACTCGCTTTTTTCCATTTCGGTGTTTAACCGCATATCCTGTTCATTTTTGTAAATAACCAGAAAGAAACTATGCACCATCTTCCATGAGAGGCATCGACCTATCGAATACGTGGGCCGTTGAAAGAGACCCGAGTCCTATCGACTAAAATAGGGCTCCTTGTCCATCCACTCAGAATACCTCTATACCCTTATCCCCCCCCACCCCACAAGAGTGGCTCTTGCAAGCACAACAATGACACTTGACGTCTTTCAAACACACTCGACTATCGGGCAAGCAATTGTCGCTCAATTTTCGTGAAGTTTTATGACCATACATAAAGATCCCCTTCACTAGACACGTGTCCCTGCCTTAGCAGTCACTGCAAACGCAGCTATCGACCATGCGTGTCCCCCCAGACATCCACGTGCACTCAGTACATCAGATTGATCAGGTCACGAACCTAGACGTTTCCTCTTTGTTCACAGTATGTGTTCAACTCAACTTAGAACTTGTCGGTGGGCCTCACCCTCGAGTCTGTTCAACCAGTGCTCCCGTCCTCACCCGCACCGAACACATAAAACAAACAGAAAGAAAGCAACAAAACCTGATGTCATGCAACCAGTTAATGGCAACGTTATAAGTGAAGAAAAGGCAATAAAAAAAATAATTAATCGACGGCTTTACGACTGAAAGTTACTACCATACAGCCGCCATAACCCTAAATGAATAACGACGAAATGTCATTACTTCTCAGCGTGCGGGAGCCATCCTCCCGGGTGGTGGTCGCTTTCCACTTGTTTCGCTGTCAAATCAAATTCGCTGCGCTTTTCCCAGCAAGATGAACGAGCAGATGCTGTGAAATCAGTGAGAAGGCCACAGATGCACACAATCCAACGCGAATCAATCGTTAAATGGTTCACATTGGACGTCGTCCAAGTGCCAGTCAATTCGAATCAATTCCCATTCAACAATGACATCGATTCACCGGGCGGCCGGAGGCATCATTCATTTCTGCACAATTTATTGCGCGCACCTAGTGACCTCGTGTGTGTGTCGTCTTTGAATTCGCGCGATGTTTCTGGCCGAATGGGAAAGTAGCCAACTACCGACGGACAGCCGTCCGAAAGAAAGGAAACATTTTTTTTCGTTGAATCTCGTTTGGCGTGCCGGAAAATTGCAGTTTTCTGGAGTAAATCAAGACAAGAGACCCCGAAAAACAGAAGCATTCGACTTTAATTTCACCGTCCGTCTGACGCCACCACCATCCGCCGCAAACGACGCGGAGGCACTTTGTTTGCTTTTAATGGCCCGATGCTCGTTTTCTTATTTCAGTTCAGCTCTGCATGTGCATGTAATTTGTGATAATGGGATGAAAAAGCTGAAATGGAAGCGACGTCGGTGGATGAGGCGGATGGTGGGCGGGAAAAAAAAAGGGGTCAGCTTGGAGGCTGCATGCAAACAGCATTAGGTTTCGCTTTTCATGGAACTGTCATGAGCCCGGCATGACCATAAACCGAATGAGAAACGTGAGTCCTTGTAAGGAGGTGGCGCGGCGCAGACTCTGGCGGGGTGGATGTGGGGGATATCTTGGATCTCGGTCGCGAACTCGTGGGTAGAAAGTGGCGTATTAAGGCAACATGTCGTGCCTTTGTCATCTCATAATTTTTTGAGGAAACTCGTTTGTCGAGTGAGTGGGTTTCTCACTTGATATCCGAAGGAAGGCGGTGAGGGAGGGAGTGTTCCCGTGGGTCATCGGATGAGGTGAACCTCTGAACTTAACGAGAATATATTTGATTCTCTGAAGAACGTGTGGCTTGCGGTAGAAGAGTGGCAATCGTTTTCTGGCCCTTGTGCTTACTTTGCCGAAAATCCAACTAAACAGACGGTCATGACCAGGTTTGGAATTGATCTGGTTTGAACCAACTTGCATATGAAGAAGGATTCTCCCTTGTCATTGCGATCAGTGGCCTGGGTTGAAGACGAATCCAGTTGGTTGGTTTAAGCGGCTATCCGATTTGTCTCAATTCGGGTACAAATAGCGCAGTTGCGGGCCATTTTGACACCATATCTCGGAGACGGTTCGCTCGATGTGAATACGGTTGGTCTCGTTGGATTCAGCATGTAAGCAGCTTCTTGAGAGCCATCAGCCGCTACGACCAATAGGTCAGAAGCAAGTAAAAAATAGTGTCGAAAAAAGCGTCCGAAGAAGTGACCTGAAGTAGTTTTAATTAGTAAATTGGCAATATCTCCGAAACGGGTCGGTTGTTTCAGATGCGGTTGGTTGCGTTCGATTCAGCACACAAAGACGCTTCTATGGTGTCGATACGGTCAGCAGAAAGTAAGGAAAAATGTCGGATAAGGTGACCTCAAATGGTTAACCTGAAGTGGTTTATTTTACAAACTTGGCCATATCTCGGAGACGGTTCGCTCGATTTGAATGCGGTTGGTCTCGTTGGATTCAGCACGGAAGCACGAGCATGCCGCTACGACCAGTAGAAAGCAGGGACTTACGCCATTTTACGGATATAAGCGCGTTGCAAAGACGATCAAGCATGCCGCTACCTCAAGATTACTGTCCGGGATGGACATGGTCCTCAACCAACAAACTTTTCCAGTTGGTTGGTTTAAGTGGCTATCAGATTTGTACACCGTTTTGACACCACATATCGTAGGCCGTGGTTATTTAGCCAAATCCAGTCTGGGAAGCTCACGAAAATGATAATGTTTTGGTTAGCGATCTCGGAGATGTCACCAAGGAAGGGTTTACCGAACGCGATAAATCATTGCTTGGCTACTACTGAACAGTCACAGTGCCGGAGAGTCAGTGAGGCAGACTTTCTTCTGAGTGTGTGTGGAGGCAACTGCGACAGTGGGGATTGAACGGTATTCCGAGTCTAGCAGCACGGGTGCCCATATGCCAGTGTCCCGATTTCGGAGCTATTTCTTTTGAGGCGGTCACCCAGTGCTTCTTTTAGTTTAGGAGGGCCAAGTTTTCTTAGAGACTTTGTACTTGGATGACCTAGTCCACTTTCTACTAGCTAAGGACAGGAAGAGTTGGTAGGTGGCGTGTTTGACGTGGTTGATTGGGTGGCCCTACCACATCAGTAGGGGCGTTGCCGGAAGCTCCTTGCTTGGCCAGTTCGTCGGCAATCCCATTTCCCTTCTTGTTGCTATGGCCTGGAACCCAGAGGAGAGTCATTTTACACCTGCTACTGGCCTGTTTGAGTTCCTCCTTACACTGTTGCACCAATTTGGGGGAAGAGGGCTGCTTGGCTGTCGATGCAGATCGCTGCAGCTTTACCATAAGGGCAGCTACTACTAGGAGTTTACACGTTTCACTGACCGCTTGTACTTCAGCGTGGAAGATACTCGAGTGATCTGGGAGGCGGTAAGAGTTCGAGATATTGAAGTCCATCGAGAAGACCGCTGAGACTACCCCGTGGTCTAGCTTAGATCCGTCTGTGTAGATCGGAACACCTTTCCCGTAGGCACGGTCTTTATCCAGCTGCCTCCAGTTGCCTGATGTCGAAAGTGTACTCTATTACGTTGTCCCTCTGGCGTAGAGTGGAAATCAAGTTCCTCCGAGGTTCGCTCTAAGTTGACGCTGACTTTTAAGCGTCAGGCTTCGATTGAAAAAAAAATATTGCTTGGTCTCATTTTTTTATTGCTCGCCCTCTGATTCCATATCTTTTCTCAGCAACATACTTACTTATCAGGCCGGCGACCCATTGAGGATCCGAGCCTGAGCAATTGCTGCCTTCCATCGTTGGCGGTCCTGGGTACGCTGCTTCCAGTCATCAATACCAAGCTGTCTTCCATCCGGTCTTTATACCGGAGATTCTCCTTTTCGAACCAGTAGGCTCGGATTCAAAGACCCGCTTTGCTTGAGTTCTTCAACAACATAGTGCACATCAAAGATCATGTCAGAAGGTTCAGATTATTCATGCAAATCCGAAAGTCTGCTGCCCCCGCAGATGTCGCTCTTTTGTTTCTTTTTTTTTTTGCTGTAAACTCAAATGTTAAGCCAGCTGCAACAACTTTCATCCAACGCAAGTGTATCGCATGAACAAGTTGTTCCGACAAATTCCACCGCAACGCAAGTGCCACTCGAAGGCTGCGAGGAGGATTGTGCCATAATTTGGACTTAAATCAAAATGTTTCCAACAATCAAGTCGGTTATTAATAACCCGCTTATCAACTCTTCAGCAGAGTTCGAGTGCGATGACGACTCGTGACGAGGAGTTCTCCACTCGCTCAAGGCTTGACAATCAACAAACCTCGTCCAGAGAGGAACTCTCGACGAGGTAGCTGTGGATGAGCTATAAAAGTGTGACCGGCGAAACGAAGCGATAAAGTCAGTTACCACTCGAAACCTGTCAAATTTTCCAATTACCCTTGAATCCCCCATCTGTCAACGTAGATGGGGAACAACGATGAACAGCGCTAAAGCTCGTTGGGTTTCCTTTGTTGTCTGACGCACGGCACACCATTCGCCCAGTGAGCGGGCACATGTCATTTTCTATCGTCTCTCTTTACAAATCATTGCACACACTGGTCTCAGGCCTCAGCCCTGGTGTTCGCTTTGTCTATCTCAGCGAACACATCCAGAGCTCGGCTGCAGCTGATGTAGACGAAGATGAAGGTTCCAATTGAAAGGAGGCCACCGCATGAGAAGCAATGAACCCCAGCACATCTGCCAACGATGCCAACCAGTTTCTCGCCATCAAAGCTGTACAACAGCAGCGGCAGCGATAAATTGCCATCTCGTGATGACTCAAGCGATCGCGTTCAGTCGAGCACGTGATGAAAGCGTGAGCATTCTGCTTGGCAAGAGAGAGAGAAAAACACAACTGAATTGTTCGCTTCACGAGGCACGCCACAGCAGCGGCAGTCACAGCTCCAACGACCACCACAGGCACTCAGGCATCACTTTCGATTTTTGTTATCTTTTATTGAAATGTAACTCAGTGTGGCGAGGGGGAACTTTCTTGGTTAGAGCCGAGCACAGTCAGGGACGCCATCAACGGCTGAGATCAATTGGAAAATTCATTTGATTGCGGGACGCGATTGGATCAGAGTAATGGAATTGAATTGAAGGCAATTGTTCCGCGACCACAATGGACGGGAACACACGCTGCGCTGGCCGTCAGATCATATGACCGAAATGAGAGGAGGGAACTCGCAAGAGATTAGAATGGACGTCGTGTCGAGAGACATTGTTGTGAAAGAAATGAGTTGACATTTAAATTAAAACCATCTGACGGATGGATGATATCAGTAGCTGGCGGTTAAGAATGTGGTCGCGTGATGAGATTTTGTTCCCTCTTGTAATTGTCTTTCGTTAGAGGCATCTGACAGAGCTGTCAGATCTGTCAGAGCTGTGTGACTGTGACAGAGGGTAGTTTGTTTGACAGATGATGGCTCACCCTCGCCATTTGCGACATTTTAGCCGATTCATCTTCAGTTCTCATTGCGAACCGCTGCAAAATTGTCTGTCAGACATGACAGGACTGACTGACAGCTAGAGTGACGAAGCAAATCGATTCCTATTCAAAGTTATTAAGTGTTCAATGAGCCGGATAAGCTCTAAGAACCCAACTCAATCAGCCAGAGTCCACCAGCCCACCCTGTTGTCTCTGTCCGATCGGTGGACACGTCCATTTCGTGGCAACGCTGCCCACCCAGAGGACACAACTTCAATTCAATTTGAAAAAGAAGTCATGTTTCACTTCCGCCGGACTGTTGTAAGTCCTTAAGCTCCCAACCTACTGGAAAAGCTGCCACTGTGCCGGAGAGCTAGTTTGAAAAGTAAAACTTTTTTTTTCTTCTTTGCCTACAATCCTGTCGGATAACGGACATGGGATGAGAGGGAGGGAGGGAGGACAATATTTCAAATGGGATTTCCGTTAATAGGCTGCCCTTGAAATGGCTATAGGACGCCTCGAAGGACGTTGTGAGTGGGAGTGATGTAATTTTCCGATTTCAAGGACACCAGAGTAGTTGTGTCGTTGTTGGTGGAACACGAGTGTCGTTCGTGGCGGATTTATTTGTGAGAAATTCTTCAACTGGCTGTGGGTGAGGAGGTTTCCTTTCTTGTGTCATGGGCCGGAATTGGATAGACTTTGAGTTGGTGCCGGAATGGAGGTATTTAGAAGACAGTCATTCGAAGTTGTTCTCGATTTGGAGACAAATGAGATTCTGCCTCCAGTTCGGGGTGGACCTGCGCCTCAAATAATGACATCCAAGCGTCGTAAAGGACCTCAAGCACAAGAGAGTATTAAATAAACTTTGTGTCGCGTTGATAGTCTTATAGCCTGGCGGACGCACGGTCTGGTTGACTTTAATATTCGGGCGAGAAGCTGTATGTCCTCTTTTTTTATTACTGAAGCGTGGTCTAGGGGTACATCATGGTGTGTCTCTATTTGCAGATGAAGAAGTTATTGGTCCCTTCGAGAGAAAATATTTACGTTCGACCTTCGGTCTGGTTGGAAGGCGCCTGGACGGGAATATTAAACCACGACCTGAACGGACTGTACAATGATCTGAATCCGGCCAGGCATCTATGGATTTAATGCCTGTGGTGACTGGGCCACGTTTGGCGCAAGAAGAGCCTGTGTCAGGTCCAAGAAATCCTGGACTCCGAGCTATCGGGATGAAGCAACAGAAACACACAAAAAAACATTGTTTAAGTTGACACTCTCTTGTGGAGAAGGACCCCAATCAATTTGGACCCCAAAGCAACTGATGGAACAGACTGCTAGACAGAGATCGTCCTAGCTGGAAAGAGTTGGTTGATGTCGAGGTCCACTGTGGATTGTAGCGGGGGACGGAAGGCTTGCAGCGTTGGCATGCAGCCTTCATACTTAGCTGCCTGCTTGTTCTAGTTGTGAAAACAGGCGATGGCGTAAAATGCAGACCACCAGCGGCAGATTCTTTGAAGGCTTTAATAGCAATGGCTTTCTTTCTGAGAAATTCTCCAATCATCGATTTTTTTGTACAGGCTGCGAACTCACTGAGAGAGGCCGGTACTCGATCAGCAAATGTCCTAGCAGTCGGTCGGGATTCTTGCTTTCCAACGTCAAGTCGTGGTCTTCTTCCTCGACTCTGTTCTTTTCCCGATATCCGAGTTCTTAACGTGGCTAAAAACGAGGCAATGGGTCGAGTCGTTGTTGCACACTGGAAAAGTGTCTGACGTCGATCGCAAGGTGATCTATTTGAAGGTTGATTGAGGTCCCAAATGTTTGGGTGTAGAAACCACGTGCTACACGTAGCTACATAGAGGTCCCGGTCCCTTTTATGGATTTGGTATCGTGCAGGCTGTGCTTCCCGATGATCGGCTCCTTCCACAGATTAGTAGTGGCAACTTCTAGAACGATCTTGGTGACGAAAGCGAGAAACTGATCGCATGTCCTTTCTAGGAAATCATGGAAGTCATCATTGCTCATGTCGTGGTTGTCCTCTGTCATGTAAAGGGTGATTTTTTAGCTATTATCTTTTTGGCAACACTGGTGTAAACAGCTGACGCACGTTTCGTGTTTTGTTTCACTGTCAAGCATCTTCAGTTTGGTCTATAATTTAACCATGAATCGTACAAATGAACAACGCTTGCAAATTATTGAATTTTATTATCAAAATGCGTGCTCTGTTAAGAAAGTTCATCGCGCGCTTCTTCCATTTTATGGTTAGCTCATTTTTGGCTCAATGGGTACGTAAATAAGCAGAATTGTCGCTTTTGGAGCGAATATCAGCCAGAAGCATTGCAAAAGCTACCAATGCATCCAGAAAAAGTCACAGTTTGGTGCGCTTTATGGGCTGGTGGCATCTTTGGACCGTACTTCTTCAAAGATGATGCGAATCGTAACGTAACTGTGAATGCTGAGCGCTACCGTGAGATGATATCCAACTTTTTTTTGCCCAAAATGCAAGAGCTTGACTTGCATGACATGTGGTTTCAACAAGACGATGCCACATGCCGCACAGCACGCGCAACAATGGACTTATTGAGGGTGAACATTTTATTTCACGTTCGGGACCGGTCAATTGGCCGCCTAGATCGTGCGATTTAACGCTTTTAGACTATTTTTGGTGGGGCTATGTTAAAGCTCATGTCTATACAGACAAGCCCGCTTCAATTGACGCATTGGAAGACAACATTGAAGCATTTATTCGTGAGATACCGGCCGAAATGTTGGAAAGAGTATGCCAAAATTGGACTAAGCGGATGGACCATTTGAGGCGCAGTCAAGGTCAACATTTGAATGAAATGAACTTCAAACATTAAATTATATGGACCGTACTATCAATTCAAATAAAGATTTCATGCATTTTTCTGAATTTTATGTGTTTTTTTTTGAAAAACTTTCCTATAGCTTTTAAAAAATCACCCTTTAGATGATTCCAAATTGAGGCTTGTTGCGAATTGCTATGATGCACACTGGAACTGTCTGCTGTTAACTACAAGTGGTCTGTGAAAGGATCTCGCATTTCAACAGAAACTCCGCTCGTATCCAAGGCTCTTAGCGGTCTCTGAGCATCGGTCTGTCTCTAAGTTGGCTCCGATTTGGACCTAAGTTCCGAATTCGTCGAAGTAGCTCTAAAAGGGTATCCACACTAGGTAGATTTTGTCAATTGCAGCTCTGCACGCCGTTGTTGTTGATCAACTCTTCCGGCGCCATCCATCGAAAGAGCAGGCTCACTCTCCCCTTCTTTAGTTTGCAGCCGCCAACCACGCATTGTCGCACATGGGTTGTGTAGCTCATCTTCGGTTGAATGTGCTCGCCTCCTCGGTTTCATCACACGGAGGTGGAGAAGTTGCCGTTCGTTGACAGAGGCTGAGTCTATATGTAGCGCAGCATCAGCGTAGTCCAGGCTTTCATTTATTTTTTCTGGGTTCACAAGCTGCCTAAAATCACCCAGCCAACCAGCGTCCATCCACACACGACGGACTCATGTCTTGCTAGAACCAGCTCCCCCATCAGAACAACCAGTTTGTCCAAACTACGCACAACGCCATCACCAACCATCAGTCATTACCACAAACCCCATCCGCTGCGACGTAAATGTCAAAGAGCCGAACTTGAAAAGACGCAGAATAGCTTCCATACATTTCCCACACTCGGTTTCGATTTCCAAACGAAAGCCGACACCACCCCGCTCCCGAGCCACGGGTGAGCACACCCATTACGCAATCGGAAAATTTTCCATTCCGCTTACAAATGCTAATTCAGCGCCCCACCAACCACCACCAGCAGAGGCGCAGAGACCGCGTAGGACGGCTGGCTCATTAATGAACGGCGCATTATGCGGGCTCTCCCCATTACCCGCGGAGGCAGCGCTCGCAGAGCAATGATCGATTACGCTGCACGGCCCCTTTAAGAAGTCAAAATGTTTATCCATCCCAATTGAGGCTGGCGGCCAAACACAGCCACTGAAAGCAAACAGACGCTACTGTGTCGTCGACGTACTTGAACTAGACTTGAAGCAAACTTCACCAGCGCGCACACACACACGCCGCTCGATGCCGGTGAGTGCGATCACATGCTAAACTCGTGATCAAGTCTCCCAACCGTCGAAGGGGTTCAGCCGTGCCTCGGACACGTGTCTCCAGTTGAAGTTACTGCATTCGTCGAATGTCTTGCATTCGCCAAGGCAGAGCCGTGGAACGTGTCGCGACTGCAAAAAACAACAACAAAACAAGAAAAAAAAACACATTAACGCCCGACAATTTTGACGGTCAACAGCACCCGCTGGAAGTCGTTAAGTTGGTGACAACCTTTACCGGCTAAACGGGTTTCGTGGAACGACGACACGACGATAACAGCCCACCGGCCATTGGTCGTGCGTAGTTTCTGACCTCATGGCTGCTGCGACCAACGCTTTGTGTTCGTTCGACACAGTCGACCAGTCAGCCAGTCAGTCGTCCCCGGTGGGGCTTTGTTTTTCGCCTTTAGAGCCAACCCATTGTCGGGTGCTCCCAATTAAGGGTGTTGAGTGCGGATCAGCATAACCACGAGCCGGTTGATTGCATGTTATTACGCCGGCTGGCAAATACGGTCATTAGCCAAAGTGAGCCATTTGCGGTCCTGTTCACTGATGTGGATGTGGACTGGTTTTGTTTACACTACTGACGTCGACAGCCACGAACTTGGCAATTTTATGCGACGCGATTTGGTGACGTTATGCGGGGGTTATGAAATCGTTGGTAATCAGGCGAAAGATGAGCCGAATATGTGGGAGAGCGCTTTCGAAAATGGAATATTTAACCGCAACGGGAAGCATGACTCACGGAGAATCAAGCCAGGGAGAGTGTAATCGACTGGAGGCGGTGGATTTTTCGAAATGGGAAGTACATTAGTGGGCCGGGGGTTTTAGGAGAGTTTCACGTTTCAAGTCAAGTGTCGAACTTTTTGCGGAGAAATGAATGATGTTTGCTTTTGAGGCGACTAAATGGGGTTCCCAGAGTCCACAACGAGCATGGAATGAAAGTCGGTATTCACATGCCGCGAAGAAGTCTCTCAAGGTTCTCTATGATCACTCACTTGAACTGCCACCAACAGATCTCGGCCTCGTCGAAGATTATCTGATGTTGAAGGACCATTTAGCGTCTCAAAGACTTAACTTAAGTCGCTGTTTGCCTCTCATGACTTTATTGTTAGCCAATCGCTTCCCATTCAAATTTCCTGACTCCCCTTAACCCGCATTCAAGGTGCATTTCTGTCTCGACGCAACCAATGATTGATCACTAGGGCTGATCACACTCTAAATAGTTAATGTAGTCCGAGTCGTTCCTTACAGCGTCTCATGCATGTCAAGTAGTTGTCGAGTCGATAACATCGTCAATAACTAAGCCATGGCATGTGGTGGATGACTGCTAATCAAAAAGCCATAAGAATGATTGTCAAAATGTCAGCTAAAGTCCACGAGGTTGGTGCGTGATTTTGCCTGAAGAAGTTGATACCCGCTGAACTTGTGGGCTCAGCTGTCGACCGTAGACTCCGATTGCTTCCGTTTCCGAGTTTTGTTCTTGACTGTGTCAGTAGACGGAGCCAGTGCGATGAACATTACCATGTCCGATTAAGGAGGACTCTTCAGGCAAATATATCAGCTTAAGTTTAGGCGGATATGAGGATTGAATCATCAATTGAATCATGTCTCTTGTATAAATTTGAAAGAGAATGAAATGAAAATTAGTTTTATTACTTTTTCGTTACATTTTTCAGTCGCTCTGTTCGTCGCTCTGTTCTTGCTAGGCTTATGACTGTGTTACACGTCACATTTACACGTGCACATGTTTTCGCTTAAATACACGTGTAACTAATCAGGCATAGCTGCACGTATAATGCTTACATATGTAGGACGTACGATTCTGACCAATGACCAAAGTCGTGGATTTAGGGCGACAGAATGTAGCGGTATACATGGCACCGTCTAACATAAGTTCAAGTGCATCCTCAAAATCCGAAAGAAGTGTATCTGGAACTGGACATATGCCGGACGAGGGAATTACTAGCGCCATAGAGGAACTTGGCAGCCGAAAGGAAAAATAGAAGTGAACTGTCAAAAAATCACCCGACCAGATATGCACTCCGCTTGTCCTTCAAAATTGTTTGACATAGCTCTTAATAACATTTTTCCCCAGAAATGGGGGTACACTTCCAAACTTCGCCATAGTAGTGATGCATTCAAACAAGTGTGGAATACACGTGGGATTATATTTCCGCATGTTCCACTGAGGGTCGTGGAGCCAGGTAACCAGGTAACTTAATCCTCTGCCAGCGTCTATAACTCATCAGGAGTTAGTACAAACAGGCGAGTTTTCGAACTTGGTCCAAGAATCCCGTCTTGGGTCTGACAATCTCTCGCCTACCTGATTGAGTCGCATTCAAGGTACGCCTTGGCAGTCCTGATGATAGCAACAGTCGTTCCACGTGACCAAACAGCTGCTCAACATTGAGTTCCTCGCATACTGCCGTGTTTCTCACCCTATCACGGCGGGTAACACCCACAAAAGGGTGAAGAAATCTCATCTCGGAAGGTTGGTAGATGCGATCTTATTCCTTCGGTCATTCCTCAAATTTCATTAAAAGCTTGTCCTTGACACCAAGCGCGGCCTTCCTGATTACAGCTCTTCCAAGCTGTTGCAAAATTGTTGCTCGTGAAATTTACCCCAAAATAATTAAACTTCTCCACCTGCTTCAGAGGGACTCCACGAACATGTAGAGTGCATTGAACATGCGTTCTGGAGCTGACCATAACCTCCACGTTAATCTTCATCGCTTGGGCTGCGCTAGAACATCCAATCGATATATTAGCCAAATACAAGTTTCTTTTTAAAAATACAATGAAATGAACAAAACTATATTTTTTCCATGTATTATGGCTTTTTTTAAGTAAGAAAAAACATTCCCTTTATTTATGATATTCATGTTCATGTGGGTGCCTAGGTAGGAGCGCATTCTGTCACTTCCAAGACCTTGTTCATGGTTTCCGGCTGCAGCTCACGGATTGCTTGGATGATATTGGCCTTAAGTGCTTGAATCGTTTCCAGATTGATGGCATAACATCGGTCCTACAAGGTTCCCACAAAAATAGTCCAAAGGGGTCAAATCGCTGCTCCGTTGCAGTCAATTGACATCGCCAAGACGGCTGATAACACGATTTGGGAATTTGGTGTGCAAAAGATCGGTTGTATTGTGGGCTGTGTGGCATGGCACGCCATCCTTCATGAACCAGAGGTCCTCCAAATCCATGTCTTCAGTTTCAGTAAAAAAAAAGTGGGTTAACATGGCTCTGTAATGCCCACCGTTGACCGAAATGTTGTTCCTAGCCTCATTCTCGAAGAAAAATGATCTAATGATGACACCGGCCACAGCAGTCACATTCCCCTATGCGCACAGTACGAAGACGGGATCATGAGTGTTGTCCACTAGCATACCAGTCTCACGAACTTTTTGCACAAAATTGCGTACAGCAGTCGCGGTGGGTGCCTCATTTCGTCCAAAACTTCTTCTTTTCAAAACGCATTGTTTGGGCTACATAGCACTCACTTCGGAAATACATGTTTTCAATATTTTCCAACGTTGTTCAAGCGTAAGGCAACTCATTCCATCCACCACTCTCTCTGTCGTGACTTATGAGTAAATTAAAGTAGCAGTCGCGTCTAACCAGTCTCACCGCAAGCAGTGGCCAATCGGCTCACAATTAAAAATTACCACACCAAAGTAAGTGCAAATTAAATGATGGTGGTCAAATTACTTGTCCAAATGTGTCTAATTCGAAAGGCAAACACCCTCTGTCTGGTTAAAAATGGTTAATTGAAAGGCTTCGCCAACCATCGTGTGGAACGGTGGTATCAACATCCATTTCCTGTACAACTAATGGACATTCAGAAGTTTTGCGTTGTTCAATTATCATCTCGTTAGTGCATTTCAAATAAGGCGGCTAAGTGGGACCGACCAGGGGGAAGTATCCGTTCCTCTTTGTGTCGTGAAGACTTGCCTTTGACCTATTCTAACTCCTCCGACACTCAAACTGCTCCAAACTTTATTCATCAACGTCAGAAATCGATACATCTTGGAACAACACAAGTAAACCCTTTGCAAGTCTAATGTATCACAGGCCGTGGATGACTAATAATTTACCCCTTCACCGGACACAGCTCTCGAAATAGATTAGTGAGTCCCTCGCAACGTGGAACACAACTCGTTGAGTTCACAATTTCGATTGACCTTCGAAGACTGTAATTACCGCTACATGATACTGGGAGTCCTTTAACGCACATGTGGTGTGGTCTGAACTACATGAATCCCTCTCTCGGAGGGCGCACACTTCCGTCATACGCACGCATTGCGTAATTTTGATTAGTCCCCTGTGCTCGGGAAAGACATCCTTGTGATGTAACCCGACGACACGTGTGTAGCTTGTGTAATCAATTCTTGTTGCACGGTGGATGCACTGGGGCTCCTGCTACATTTGGATGCAAGAAAAACCTTTTCCAGGGCGTCTGCTCACACTTGTGTGGGAAACAATCAGACGAGTGCTTTTCGGTGCATTCTCAGAAAAAAGAACATTTTTCGAAAGGTGAACTAAGAAATGAATATCCCGCCGTATGTGGGTTGGAAAAATACACTTGGCACCCGCGCCAGCACGGCCATAAATTCAAAGAAACGTCTCATTTGAGGAAGTAATCAAGCGAAAGTGAAATAAAATGAATCCTCGAAGTTCGTCATGGGAGATGACACCGTCCGTGCTGAATGAGTCAGCACTCATTGCAGTCGTTGGAGAGTCCGAATCTGTTAAAACAAATGAATCTTGTTAAGGTGACAGCTGTCAGATGGTGCCTGTCATTCAGAAGAAGACTAATTTCTTTGGGTTGTCTCAAGAACTTAAATGCAATGAAGGCCGACGCATGAACGGCCATCATCATTTTAAGCTTTTTGACAGATCGTGCACTGCTGTGAACACGGGAGCATCATTTTTGAATCATTTAATGCCTCGAAAGTGTAATGCCCCTCACAGGAACGCCGAGTGATGGTTGCGACTGGAATTCAGAAATTCTCTGAAAATTGTAAATGGATGACATCTTTTTATGATCTTGCAGCAGCAACAAGACGCTTGAAGGGCAATCATTGATGTTTCGCGTTCGTGTGTTTTCTTGCTAATGCAGATGCGTTCAATATTTTGTAAGGAAACAGTCGGGTCAGTCAATCTCTCACAGAAAGGTTCATGTCGACTATTAGTTGATGGCTTAGGGGCTGCAGGTACTAGGTAGGTATTTGGACGCCCTGCCAGTCTAATGGCCGTGGCTCACTTGGGTCTTAGATCAACGTGTTGGGTCTATTGTGCTCTTGTTTGGGCTATCCTACTTTACTCTAGATCATTTACCAGATGCACATCTGAATCTTAGGTTGTTTATCAATTCAAGGCCGCCTAAGACCTCCAGCTCTACGACGAAATCTTTGCAAGGCTGGGCAATCGCAGAGCGGATGTTGGACAGATTCTATTTCTTACTCGTCGCCGTGCGTTATGTATTCGAACGCATTGAATGTGTTCCTATGGTACAGTGTCGGGTAAGGACTCGTATTTACATGAGTACTTTCCTGCGACTAAAGCCAATCAATGTTGATGATCTATTTTTGTTCAATGTCGGCTTTAGAGCCCTTGCCGTTGCTCCAATACTCCAAACCAAGTAATCGAGTTCTGGCTCTATCCCGGGCTTCATTTTCTTATTTTGTTTGCCTATGGAGCTTAGCTAGGTATGGCTCTATCCCGGGCTTCATTTTCTTATTTTGTTTGCCTATGGAGCTTAGCTAGGCATACATGATTGCTAGAGATTCTACCACCTCCGATCCCTTTTTCGCAAGACTGTCCGCCTTTTTCCAGTATGCCCCGAGTTCATCAAGGGTATCTTACTGACGCTCTGTCTGCATAACCTGACAAAGTGTCCGATGATACGGGCGTTGTTGCCGCATGGCAAGCAGAAAAAATGTTGAACGATTTGTTGTTAATTGTATAGTGATCTTTCAACGTGAGTGCTGCCTCATGTAACGCAGCCACTTTGGCTTGAATGACGCTTCAGACGTGGCTTAGTGCCTTATACAGAAAGGTTACTTCCGTTTCTGTCGGTCCGGGAAGCGCTGACTGAAGTTTTCTCCGGAACTAGGGTTGGTTAATTTGTCTTATGTTTTGTGCTGCTATCCAACCTTTAAGTATATGACATCGTGACCGTGTGGTTTTCCTCTTCAAATATCTCTCTCTGAAGATCAGGGCCAATGAGGCGGCACCAGTTCATGGAGGGCGCGTTGAGTAAAGTAAACACCTGCGCTAGAAAATGCGGCCTAGGTATCAACTTAAGCAAAGCAGAACTGATGCTCACAAAAAAAACCAAAGTACACAAATTATCCCTTTCCCGGCTTAACGATCAACCGCTCTGCCACTATCTATCAACACAGCGTAATAAATGCCAGACCAGTGAGTTAAGACAGCCTTTCAACGCCTGCAGAAGAACCTTCAAACAAAAAATGGGATCCCATTGGTTCGCCTGATTCTAACATATGGATCACTAGTATGGTGGCCAGCACTTACAATATCAGAAAACTCAACAATATACAAGTAAGACGCTCTACGGTCGACTCCGCCAGACTCTGTGACGGTAGTTATACATCTTGTCCCTTTGGACGTAGATTCAATTATCCATAAAGATATTAATAAAGACCTCGTATCATCTTCAAAAGACGGATATACGGTCCCAAGACGTAATCTATCAAACGGCTCCGAAACTCTAATCCGCGAAAGAACGGAATCGCATAGCGGGCGGATGTGCCGGCATTTTTACTGAGCAATCTACACGGACGGCTCTACGAAGGGCGGCGGAGTCGGTGCGGGTGTGTTTTCAAAATTCCTGTTGTCAAGTCAAAATGCACCCAAATATCTTGCCATGGGTTGCCATATGCGCTCATAGCCATCAAAACTATTGGCTCTACTACTTTATATTCCAAACTAGAACATGCTTGACTGGTTGAGCTGGCGTCGTTATAAGGCCAGCTCATAATGTCTCTCTCCTCGGTACCAGGTCATAGTGACATCCCAGGAAATGAAAAGGCCGATATCAACTGGCTAGGCAGGGATCTGACCTTCAGTGTTCGCTTGAAGATGATGTGCACTAAAAGCAGCCAAGGCTAAAATCTCTACGCATTTTCTTAAAATAGCAAACCTCAGATGGGCCAGACTGAGCGGCTGTATAACATTAAAGAAAAAATGCCCTAAGTACATCCGATCCAAAACAATCAATCTCCTTCGGCAAACTTCATGATATCACTAGATTGGTAGTGGTTTGTACGGAACACTGGCCGATAGAAGATTATGCCATCCAACTAGTTGAAACATCACAGCTGAAAGGGAGACCTTAACACATTTCATTGGCGCCTGCCCGGCACATACCAGACAGCGAGCGCTTTGCAGCCTCTTCTTCAACTCACTTGGCGAGATCTCTGCGGATGACATTAAGGAATTAATGCCTTTCTTAAGGAAAGGAATGGTTAAATTTTAAGGGCCGATGTTTATTTTGAATAAAACACAAATTATTTAGAAAATTATTGTTATTTCTTTTTATTATGATAATATTGGTATGGCTCAATTATGTATGGAACAAAATATCGGCCAAATGACCGCCGCGACCTCGGCGGCACACCTCCATCCGGTGGTCCAAATTTTCGATGACGCTGAAGCTGTGGCAAGTGGCACCGTCCTGTTAAAACCACATATCGTCTACATTCATATCTTCCAATTCGGGCCATAAAAAGTTCGTTATCATTTCACGTAACTGCCTGACCGGCCTCATTTTTGAAAAAAATACGGCCCGATGAAGCCGCCAGCCCATAAACCGCACCAAACAGTCACTCTTTGTGGGTGCATTGGTTTTTCGACAATCACTCTTGGATTATCATTCGCCCAAATGCGGCAATTCTGCTTATTGACGAATCCACTGAGGTGAAAATGTGTCCCATCACTGAAGATGATTTTCTTCGAAAATTGATCATCCACTGTTGCCATTTCTTGCCACCATTCTGACCATTGACGACGCTTGAAATGGTCAAGAGGCTTTAGTTCTTGAGTCAATTGCACCTTGTAAGCGTATAAATGCAAGCCTTTATGCATAATGTTCATCAACGACGAGCGTGAGAGGTGCAATTTTTGGCCACGACGACGAGTTGAGGTGGACGGCTATTCAGCCACACTATCGCGAACAGCAGCAATATTTTCTGCAGTACGAACTGTACGAGCATGCACTGGTGTTTTCACATCTCCTACAGATCCGGTTTGCTCACATTTTTCCGATTGTACGCACATTTGGACGATTAAATTGAACGAAAAAATCACGAAGTGCACGATATGCATTTTGATTTGAACGCCCATTTTCATAATAAGCCTGAATAACTTTAGCGCGTTGCTCGATTGTGTATCTTTCCGTGGTTCAAATTGAATTAGTCTGAAATTTAGAAATGTCAAATGAAATGTAGAAAAAAAACTTGACGTTTAGGTGTGGTTCACATTCAACATCGGCTTTTAAAGTTTAACCATCCTTTACCTCTGGTTGGAATCAGAGGGAAGTCTTGTTGCGCTTGTGGAAACGATAAAGGTCTGTGTACACACCCAAACTCAGTCAATATATTCTTGGATTTACGTTGCTCATAGAAATCTTTAAAGTTCCTTTAGATATTGCTCAATATTTTGTTTTGATTTATAATTAATTCGCCGATTTTCTTTTCTTTTCAGGTAAGTTACCCACATTTTTGACTGTGATTGGTAGTATCAATCCTGAAGCGTAAGTAGCATCAAAACGAATAAATATGCTGGACAACGTACCTGACACGAAACTTTAATGAAGGAATAAAATCCTATCCATTGGTCACAGTCGTAAGTGGATGTATTTACGGGTGCCGTTGCGGCATACTGTAGCGGTTCAGGGAGGCCAGTAAGTCAGTGAATAAAGGAGGTATCTTCAGGATTCAGATGGATTCTGACCGTGATAGCTTCCTTTACTGACAACCCACTCGTTTCAATTTAAATCTGCCAACCCTTCTAAGGGATGCTTGCCTAGAAACCGCATTCTATACCTTGCTAGGTCTGGACAATCGTATATTCGAAGCGAATTCTATTCTTTTTTCGCCCCTGCATGTGATGTCACAGTGCCCGCCTAGTAACAAGGTTTCTATCACATGAGGCATCCGATTTTCTAAGTAAACCAAAGCAATATTTGCTCAAATAAACAGCAGCAATCGATATTAGCACAATCTGTGCCCAAAAACTACTTACACCGCCTGTTTGCGTTCGCAAAACCAATTAGAATTGCTAATAGGTGGCTATTCACTCTTCCCCAACAACAGCCCAGAGGCCAGAAGGATCTCTCACAAAATATTTGAATAACATCACAGCACTTAAATGCTAAACGACGACAGGGCAAATTTTTTCCCACAATCAGGCAACAAAAGACCACCTCGTTTGTGTGCATCCCAACGGTTTGTTGATCACGATCGCTTGGAGTATAACACTTCTGGAGCAAAACAGCGAATCGGATTTGTTGACGGTGTTAATTGCTTGTGCCAGCGCGTACATCTGTTGACTTGGCAGCACTTGAAGCGAGGATCGCGTGATATCGCGATCGATTGGCGATCAATAGACGCGAGTGTTTGTAACGTGTTTTTGTGAATTATTCTCTGCTGTGTCCACAGTCTTCGGGAATGCATTGTGGATTGTGGACTTAAGAAATTAGCCACCGGTTGTGGACTGAGCTGTTGATCGGTGTCGGTGGCAACGGGTTGTCTTGTCTATTGAAGTGGAAAAGGCGCCACTTGGCAACAAGGGAAGAGTCAGTGATCTGTGAGATTGTTCAGTTGGAGATAATGAGAGTTTCTGGCAAGTGGGAGTTAGCAACGTCTCACAGCACTTAGTTCGAAAGATGGCTGCCGTATGGCAAATTTCACATCTGTCGACGATTCGACACATGTTTGAATATCAAAAAGAGAGCCTAGACTTTGGTAATTGAGTCGACATACGTGCGGAATATTTAACAAATATTTTGCACCGAGCTCTGCCCAGAGGTGATCGTTGATCTGCGACACGAAGGCCTCGATATCTCCTGCCGCAGGAGAGAGGTCTCTTCGGCGCCTGAGGACTCATAAATGTAGGTTTTTTGAATATCAAACCGTAGGGCAGCGCGACTTTTCTATCACGGTAGACAGTATCACATACCTCCGGCAACTCTGGCAAAAGACTTTTGCAGGGTTCCCGAATGGAACTGATTGACGAGACGGGAAGTGCCATGTTGTACAGTGATGGCTGGAAAATTAACTCAGGCACTGTTACAGGGTTTTCTTCGAAATATCCTCGGTACTAGCTGGCGACTGTAGCGTGGAGTAGGTGGTTCAGCAAGAAGTGGTTGCGATCATCGAATCAGCACTAGCGCAAGCGTGGTCACGGCCGCGGCATTATGGTAGTTTCGTTAACGCCTCCACTGGAACGCGCCAGTGCCTTAGAATAATCGACAAATCCATCTAGACTAAACGTCAGAGAATCCTTGATAAATCTGTTGCCAATCTGTTGGACACCGAAGCATACTGATGTTCAGGGAAATGACATTGCGAATATTCTTGCAGAGAGAAAACTCTGAACTGGAAGAATTTCAAAACATCCCTTAACCTAACCATCCCAGGAGGAAGACTTAAATGTGTCCATTATCAACGGTTAATCCTCAACAGACACTGTTCATTGCATACTTCGTCTTGTCATCCTTGACAGGGATTGTTCTAGAAGTTGTAGAGGCGAAGGATTTATAGGTTGTCTTCTCTGCGAGTGTCAAGCTCTGGGAACGAAGAGGATGCAGTTTCTTGGCAAGCATTTCTCTCGAAAGTTGATTTAGGATGAAGCGGTAGGATGCCTGATTTAGTCTAGGATAGAGTGGACCCGACTCGCTGACAGTAGGCCTCTAGGACCAACCTAAACCTACCTACATACCAACTGCCTCGGGCTCGAAGCAACTCTTAGCTGGCGCATTGGTGTTCATTCGCTCGATGTGAACGAGCCAGTATAGTCGGCTAAAGTAGCATCATCAGCATGCATCTGCGTCGTATCTCCACTAGAATGTCGTTTCTAAGGTTCTCATTCGTCACTCCGAAGTGGACACACTCTTTAACTACCTCAACATTGAAGCTGTCGATCGTGAAGGTTTGTTTTGAAGTTTGCTAGACTTTTCCATGATTTGTCTGAATCCGAAAGAGGCACTGGCACTTGTAGAAGGTCTTGGACGTTCACACAGTGCACTGGCCAGCATCTTATATGCAACACTGGGTCGGGATATATATTTGTAAGCAGAATGCAGACCCGATCTTTATGCAAAAGGGGCCATATAGAGCTAATATTCCAGTAGTGGAACATGCTTTCGTCTATTTTTGACAACTCTGCTGACTTTCTCAATGCTAGACGGCTGAAGTTGTGTGATAACTGATAAGTGGTCATGTGGTTGTGGTCATTGCAGGACACCGTCTCTTTGGAGATCGTGACACGAGACCAGGCACCACCACCCGCGACATCTGTCGAAGCTGCTCTGCTCCTCTGCCCTTGTCCAGCTTTGATGTCATGTAGAACAGACTTAAGTTTCTGGTACCCCATTTTTTCAACGACTCATATTCGAGCTATTCCCTGTCAGTGATCCGAGTTGCACTATAATGGACCAGTCAGTTTTGCTAATATTCCCTGCGGAAAGGTAACAACATTTCGAAGAGCCTAGTGCCCTCTGCTATGGCCTGCTGGCATGCTTATATTTTCTGTCTGTCCCTAGACCCTAAACTTTTCAATGTTCTTGAGCTGCGAGCTTGACATGAACCATTTCTCTAGGCGTTGACGCTTCTTTTCCTCGCGTCTGCTTGGTCGATCTCGTCTTAAGTTAGACTAGGTGGCTGAATGCAGGAAGCTGTCACACTTCGGCCAGCATAAACCCAGGTGTCTCCTACTTTAGACACTACTTGGCAAACGCATGTGATTTTTATGATTTGACAAGATTCAAGAACTCCTCTTGCACTCTTTGGATTTCCGGCTGTAGCACCCTTTCCTTTGTCTCGTCGCGTGCTTTCCTACCACTTCAGACACCGTCCATACGAGTACGTTGGAGCATCATTGAATGACGCCTTCCGACCACTGTCGCCGTTTTCCTCCCACAAAGGCGCACAAAAAATCCCATCAAAGTAATCAGAGAACCCCTCCAACATTACCCCGGGGCGGCGAAAAAGCGTGGCAAACCCACGACCCTCGCAGCAGCACATGCCATCAATCATCTCCTGCAAATGGAATATTCCTCTGTCGAAGTTCTATAAATACTCCGCGCCCATGCTTGACTTGAATAAACCAAAGAAAGCGAAAAGGTGTGAAATGGATTACGACCGCAGCACAGCGACGACGATGGCATCTTTGAGATAATCATCCAGCTAAACAGCAATTCGCACTCGCACTCTGAAAACGACTCCGGCGACAATAGGGAAATTAACGACTTTAATTGGACGCCATTTAATTTGCGGCATAATTGTGCCAGCAATTGGGGCTGGGTCCGCGCAACAAAGTGTGCCCGCGTCCATCAGTTTCTCTGGAGAATGTGAAAGAAAACGAAACGGTAGTCGCTGTCTGGCCGAGAGTACAGCGAATTGCGTAAGCGCTTAATTAGTTTATTATCAAATTGGGAAAATTTCACTTTCTCTCGGGAAACTGCGATAGAGGCCGACTTGCTGTGTGCAATCGCATGTCCGTCGACTTATCGCGGTGAGCGTTTGATTTGCTTCGGCGAACGCATGTGATTTTTTGATTTGACAGGCGTTGGGATTTGAGGATCGGGGCGGGCAAAGGTCTGCCATGGCTTGGATTGCAGACTTATCTTTATGAGGTATTTTTTGTTTTGTTTTCTCTCTTTGCGGCAATCAAAACACAAACGCACGCCAGTGCTGTGTGATGTGAGGAATTAGATTGGTCATGTGATCTTTGATGGAAGTCGCGTGATACGTCGAGTTGGTATCGTGTATCGTGTATCCATGGGGAAGAAGTGACGTGACGTGACGTGACGTGAGTTATTGATCGCTCTGCCTGTGTAATCTCTTCGAATTCATTGTCGAACTGGTAGCCTTTTGAAGCTTTTATTGCCTTTGAATATGCTATTGATGTCTTCACGGTGCACTGCATACGTGAGCCGTCTTCTACGCTGAATGACGACAAAGCAAGTATTTCACGACATCATTTCAGTCTCGAATCACTGATCAGAAAATACAACCTCCTGCAGCGCCAGTCGATGTATAGAGTCAATAATTCTTGCAGGACTCTAATCTGCCATCATTTTGAATGTCACATATCGGACAATAGGCTCATGCGACTGACAGCAGAGACAAGTAGGCGCAGAGGACGATAATTCGCCCAAAAATTGACGTTTTCGTCTTCAATTCGTGAAAAGTGGAGGAAATGGCTTTTCTAAAGAAGCAAATGCCTTCATCGTTGCGAAGCGCCAGTTTCCATGGAACTGATTTTCACTGTGAATATACATTTTCTCGAAAAAAATGAGAAAAAAAAGGATGTTGTCTCTGACAGCGGTGGGATTCGAACCCACGCCCTTTCGGACTGGTGCCTAAAACCAGCGCCTTAGACCGCTCGGCCACGCTGCCTCTTGGCAGTCACCATCGCATGCGGCACCGCGAACTTGATAAGAATGGAAAACTTCCTTATCTACGTGATTCGAAGGCTCTTTGCAAAGAGGGGGGAACCTCGATGAGTAACCTAATGTCTGGGGCTAGCTAAATCAACTCTGGTTATCATGAGAGGATGCGCGTCTTCCTTCCATACGGTCTAAGGAGTAAGGGTCTTAGGTCCATCTAGGACAAATTGGCAGAGCCGATATATTTTCACTTTGCTCGGGCAACTGTACCAGTGAGGAGCTTATCCATTTTAGTAGGTTGGTAACTCACGGAGACGTCATGCAGGTTGTTGAATTTAGGAGCTCCTTCGCTGGTCCCTAGGTTAGATAAGCGGGCAGACGAGTATGTGTCGCATCTGCCTTGGGTCCAGTTGGACTCATTGTGATGCACTTGACGAAATAAGTTTTCCGCAAATGTCACTTCATCTTACCACATCAAGCGCTCAGCGTAGGAGTCGACGCACCCATCCACTACGCACCTGCGTCCACGACTGCACCCCATTGCTCGGACAAATAAATCTCCAATGTCAAGGTTGATTGATTTAAAACATGGTGTAAGGAAAAATAAGGTGTGCTGCACAGCTTTGCTGGGCCAATGTGGGATTTAGCGGTGATTTTCATGCCAACATAAACTTAAGGTGGAGACAAAGTGACATTTCAGAAATTGTACAGCAATTGCTTTCTAGTGTCTTTGTAACACAAACCGATTTCTTCAATTCAATTCAAGAGACATTAAAAAAGTTAAAAGTCAGTCGCTATTGCTACCGCAACCTTTCACTGACCTTTTACTTAAATCCTCTCACCTGACATCAATTGGTTCTTTTCAATTTTCCCCTTTTTCATATACGGAACTGGATTGTGATGCGACCTTAAGAAACCACATCAGTTCAGTGTCACGGGTGGACCCCGAATGAGGTCACAAACTAACAAGATGGCGGTTTTAACTATCTGCCCAACAAACCTGGCTGCCTTTACGCCATGGCCTTAAACCTGATCTGGCTTTTTATAGTGAAGCAATCAGCATTCAGTTTTCGGCACCCAATGCAACAGCGACTGTCGCTTGGAATGAAATGAACTCTGTTAGTAACAAAAATGTATCTAGTAGGTAATTGAGTACATTGTGTTGTCGCCTCGATTGCTAGGACTGTGAGGGATGGGTACGTTTCCATGTCCTTCGTTGGTGCATCTTCTACAGAAGGCGTAGTCCAATTCTTCTCTCCTGATTACCAATTAATCATTGACTGGTAATTATACTCAGAGCCTGTTAATATATTTGCATTGATTGATACGAGAGCCATTAGGTTAGATTACGTAAGAGTGATTGTCGCAGCTGAAACAGTTGTGACCCACTTAGATCCTAACTAACTGACACCTTAGAAGAACCTGCTGGTATCCAAGTGGGCTCTTCAGATATTGTCCTCTTCATTACTGCTCATCGTTTCTGACTAAGTGTAGATCACAGTAGCAACGCAGTCCTGCGCAATCGTCTCCAATTCTTTCCGTCTGCAACTGACAGTTGTGATGGCAGATATTAGGAGTCTATTCACTGATTGAAGTCGACGGTCCAATTACAATAATTCGCCTACTCACGTAAGTGCAGTTAATTTAATAAATAGTTAAGATGTGGTAGAAAAACATCCATTATTCTTCCATGAGATTTGAAGGCTTTATAGAGCATAGTTACATTAAATCGATTCGGAATGATTTAGATACGCCGACAACTTGTTCCCATCTTGAGTGTAACGTCATTATACCTCTCTCATAGAAGCCTTCGTTCCTATTGGCAATTGTTGAATCGTTCACCACGGCCGGGAACAGGTGGTAGTCGCCTAGCGCCAGCTCCGGCCTATAAGGCGGACGCTTAAGGTTCTCCCAAACAAGCTTTCGGAATTTCGGGCGATTCAGTATCGATTTGTATGGCATGGAGTACTTACATGATGTTTCTTGCGTTAACTCGTATACAGAGTGGGCCATCTAATGTTTTTTTTTCTTTCGAATCAAAGGTTATTTTGACACCGACAGTTGTTTCCCGCTCGAAATCTTGACAGAAAGTCAGTATCATACCTCCGCGAAACGAAGTGAGTCGCTTTACGCTTGAAAAACTATGGGAAATATTAAAAACTATTGCCAAAGTGAGTGCTGTGTAACCCAAACAGTGCGGTTTTTGAAAAGAAGAAGTTTTGGCCGAAATGAGGCACACACAGCGACTGCTGTACTCAATTATGTGCAATAAGTTCGTGAGACTGGTATGCTAGTGGACAACATTCATGGTCCCCGTCGTCGTGCGGACAGATGAGAATGTGGCGCACGGATGAGAATGGCTGCTGTGGCCTATTTCGAAAATGAGACTGAGAACAACGTTTCGGTAAACGGTGGGCATTGCGAAACGATGTTCTTCTGCTGCAATTTGGCTCTCTTGGACTTTTTTTTTGTTGGGAACCGTGAAGGACCGATTGTGCTAAAAATCCGAAAACGATTCAAGCACTTAAAGGCCAATATCATCCAAGCAATCCGTGAGCAACAGCTCGAAAATTGGGGTCGGAAAATTGGGGTGACAGAATGCGCAACTGCAAGGCCAGCCGAGGCAGCCACTTGAATGGCGTTGTATTTCATAATTAATGGGAATGTTTGTTCTTACTAATAAAGCCACAACACATGGAACAAATTAAATTTTGTTCATTTTATTGCATTTTTAAGAAGAAACTTGTACATGGCCCACCCTGTATACCCAACTTCTTCTTGGGTTAAAATTGACAATGTTTAGCTCATAGGCAATCGAAACAGTGATTACATCGCGGTTGGACTCAATGATTTCTTCGATATTTTCGACAATAGATTCCAGAGCGTGGTACATCTTTGACAACGAATTAATGGAATGGAACCAAAACCGTGATTGGCTGATACAGTGTCAGGATCAGAACTATTCAGTTCACAGCCGCCTGGTTTTCGGTTTTATCAAAAGAAATTCAAGAAAATAGTGTATAATGATAGGACAACGCATGGTCTTAAGCCATCTGTGGGAGAAAATAATGAATTTCGCCAAAAGAGTCGCTAAAAGAGTCTTGAGAGTCGTCGACTATGGAAAGCTGTGGTTCAGACCCAAAACGCTAAGAGAGCGCCTGCTTGAACAGAGGTGAGATAGTTTTCCCATTTATTTAAAAAAAAACTCACTAAAAAAAGACGACGTAGGAAATGACACACGATCTAGAAAATTCATTTATTTGCATGATAATGAAAAATCGTGCTTTGTCGCAGTTCGTTTCCTCCATTTGTTGTCCACCCTGGATTCCACAAGTGTGAATTTTTCCGTACAAAGTGCACGATTCTGCCCCGATTGCACAAGCGTGAGAATGAGTGTACCCGGTTCGATGGTATTTTTCCACTCCGTTAGTGGCTGTGAGAACAGTTTGTGGAGAGTCAACAAGTCACACAACCACCCCATCCCATCATCCCCAGTGACTGCGTTCCGCTGACATTATTTCGTAGGAACAAAATATTTTCTGTCACTCTGACTAATTGGTCGTAAAATTCACACTGTCCCAGAACACATAAACTATTCGAAATCAATCCACTCAGACCGCTGCCGCATGTTTGTCGCATTTTATTGCTTTCGTTCTAGCTGTTGCACATCTGAATTGTGCACTTTTGTGCCCTGTGACCAGTGAGTGCAAATCGTTTTCTAGAATCACATATTTTTGAACATGCAACACGAGCGACTAATGCGCTCATTATATCACAGAGGGTACATTGTTGAGTACATTGCGTCACGTTTAGATGTTAACTTGGCTAACGAGAGCTAATGGATTTCGAAACGCTTAATTTGATTTTGATCAGAAATCAAGTACTTTAGTGATGCCTCACTTAACAGCTGACTAATCTGAACCGACGAATTTGAGTGAATTTTTTTCATGAAATTCTGACAGGTTGTTCTTGCTTAATGGATATAAGAAACACAGTCAAACAGTTTTTAGCAGCAAGAGAGGGAGAACTCTCTATAATACCAGATTTCTGGTTACATCTTGACCTCAAACACGAAGACTTTCTTCGAAATTTCATTCGAATTCGAAAATATAATTTAAACGTCATACTTGTCAAAAGAGAAGCACTCAAATGTCAGAATGCAGTCGCCGAATGGAAGATGAGCCTCATCACTAAAGAAAATGTGTGTAAGCTTGGCTGCCGAAGTTCCAAGAACCAGAAATTTGAAGCATCCGTGGTCAGCTGCCTTCAATTCTTGAGTGAGTTCAGCGGCACAGGAGTGTAGCCGGACCTTAAGATATTTGCAGTACGCTCTATATAATCTACTAACGTTCAGCAATAGTTAAACTAGCCATATTAGGAAATGGGAAACCCCAAACAGTCCCCGACGACAGTCAGTTTGACGCATGCCATAGAAACATTGAATGTCAAATCCGGACCAAAATTTGAATTCCCCCTGACATCACTTAGTAATAACTAATCAGGCAGCTTAAAATTGATAAACAATAAAAGTACTATTACCCAACCAACAAATTTGTCAAACTGCCACTCTGCGGTAAGACGCTATCGATAATTGAAACATATGTCATTTACTTGCCACCAAAGATAAGTCCATAAGTGTGCTTTTAGCATTTCGAATACAGCAGATAATAGTAGCAGTACATGATTGTCCTAAATACACCGTGTTCTGAAGAGGATTCTGATGTGTCGCAATAATAATCCATATCTTCAACAACAACTCAGCGCACGACTACGCAACAGTGTTTGTGTACCCATATTTATCATCGATAGCCGACAATAAACAGAACGAGTGCCGATAACGTCGTCTCTCGCAAACACACGTCATGGTTGGTTGGGTTGCCTAATTGATAAATCATTGACTGACATGTTGAATCAATCAATAATTAATGGGATATCGCAAAAATGACAAGACGCAGAGTAACAGAAAATCAAGCCAATGAACCGAAAACCAATTCGGAGGCGTTGCGTAATTTGTGCTTGTTGCACGTTGACATGGCGTTTTTGTTTGTTTCGCTTGCCGATTGTCAGCTGTCATTGCGAACTTTAAATCTTCGTTATTTTGCGGGTTTCCCTGTGCCTTCATTTCCATCACATCCTATTTTCAGAGACCGTCTCCAATTATGATGACAGTTCTAAGCGAATTTTTGATGTTTTTCAAAACAAAAGTAAAAACAAATCAACGATTTGCTACATATCTTCGGTCGCAAGTTGTGAAACTGGTTTTAAAATTGAAAATAGACTTTGTTTACATTTCAGTCAGGCAGACTTAGTACATATTTGGTTTGGATGACAGATCGATTCTGTTGTGGTCTTGTTTGACAAGAAACTTACGCTCAACACGATCAGAACACGCCACGCTCAGATGATAGGCGTGTGATAATGAAACCGTGTATGTGACAGTTTTGCTAATCAACTTAGTTTATATAATTTTATTCAGGCTATGTGTCTAATTGACAAAATGTTCCGATGGTAAATTCCACAAGAATGACACAGCATCGCATAAATATGAAAGTGCGCCTTCACTGTTTTCATTCACTCCTGTGGATGCTTTAAATTTAAATGAAATGCGAACTTGAACTTGACATTCAGATGTTGTCAGATGATTACTCAGAGGAGGATTGTGATAAGTAACCCACGTGTTAGGTGTTCGTCACGCTGTGACTTACTGCAGTAACACAAATGCATCAGCTAACGATGTGGGTGGCGCTACAATCCGTGCTATTTTTCTCTCATGTATGGGCTCCGAACTGAATCAAAACCAAATCATTTCCTAAACACATCTTAAGCTCGTTGCCATTGGATTAGATGACAGGATCAGAATGCTCAAGATTAACGCCTGGTGGCACATTGACAGCGAGGGCTAATCGCAGCCAGCTGTCATAAACACGATTCAACTTGATGTCCATCCCCCCCATTGTACGTAATTTGTTACACGACAGTTAAGTCGTTAAAATTAATTCAGTAAACGTTTATGCAAATGTCACCAACCAGCAGCCCTCGGCTCTGACAAAAGACGTAACACACTTCAATTCGAGCTCATTTACATTACGTTCAGTGCCGGGCCCTCCCCGCACGCTGCCTAATTAATATTTAACATACCCCCGGACGGACGTCCGTAACATGAGAGGCTGACGAATGTCGAATGAAATATTGAAAATCGAAACGGAAGCACGTTCGACGGAGAGAGCACATTTCTGTTTCCCCAGACGGCGGCAGTATCTGAAGTGTCATTGGGAGAGTTCGAGAAACTTCTTGTTTGACAGAGCCGACAAAGGGCCATAAAACCACAGTCGCGCCGTCAAAGGTATGCTGCACGTGACGACAAAGTGTCGTCAGGCGAAGTAATGCAAAATTCATAACCACCCAACCATCGAGCCGCCGCCGTCAACAACGAGGAGTCCCGGATGCCACCGCCGTCCGACCCACTCTGACTGCGGCTGGTGGGTGGTGAGCAAGTTAATGAGTCTTCTTGACACATGGACACACCAGCGAAGGGTATATAGGTCATCATTGGCTGAGGAGGCCCGTGGCCCGTGCCCCGCGAGAGGAGACCGAGTCTCGTGTGTCGATGGCCGATGGGGTGGAATTACTTACAGCGATTGCTTGCCACAGATAGTGTCAGCTTGACGCCATTGTCTGCTCTCTCACGAAGAAAATCTCGACCTCACAGATGACTTGATATTGGCTTCGGTATGTGCTCGGGTCTATTTTTAGCCATCCATCATCCGATTTGCGAGCAATCTTTCACTTCCGCCGGCTGGTTGCAGCCAAAGGTGCTCTCTCCTTCCGCTCGAGATCAGAAAATTGTGCTTCGACGGGGCTGTCGCTTGATCAAAGACGGAATGCACTCGGTTTATTGTTGTCTGCTGCACCAGAAATAGTTTCGTTGTTGTTTCGCAGCTTCTGGGTGGGCTGAGCGGGCAGGGAAAAGGTCAACGGTGGGGGGTTGCAGCGAAGTGGCAATAACGTGGGGGTGCAGTCGCCGACAAGTGCACGAACGACTTTGGAGTGTCGGTCGTTGTTGTGCTTGCGTGGGTAAAAATAGATTCAAGTGAACGAAATAGAAACCAAAAGAAAACTGCGTCGCAGTCGTTTGAATTGATTTACCCCGATGATGGTGGCTGGGGGCTGACGGCGGATTGAAACATAATCGAATTCGCGTCCATTGGGATCCCAAAATAAACCGACCGACTGAAGGAAGTGTGAGTTGTTGTTGAGAGCGTGGAATGAAATTAGATTAAGGCAGTGTTGTAAACAAGCGGATGGTTAGCATGGTTTCCGCTCATGGCGAAGCCTGTGCTAAATGAAGTGGCAAAGGAGGTGAAACGTGCGTATGGCTGAGTCAATAGGATTCTTATGAAAGACATTTTTGGGCTGCAGTATGACCTTGTTCTATAAATGGTAGGACATCTGTCCTTTCGTAGGGGAAACGTTGATGTGGAGGAGATGATGGAGTTGAACACCTAGTGTGGGCTTAATTGTTATGCTCAACCTTAGTGTGAGGTAGAATTTGACACAATATACGTACAATAACAAAGGACGGAACGATGTGACCGAAGCACAAGCCATGCTTACAGCGCTGAGAATTGCAGCAAAAGCTTGTTATTTTAGAGATCTTAATTTGCTCTGGTACTTGTCTGCTCTGACTGTCTTGTGGTCAGTTAAAACCATAAAAAGCAACTGGCCATATAACCAACAACAGCCATTAAATCGGAAATACAAATTATCTCGCGCTCTGCTTCGGACGCAATCCACTGACACATCAGCACATCGTTAAAAATGATGCTGCACCAATCTGAGAAGAGTGTAAAATGCAGCCTCGATTTGGAAACTCCCTCGTCTCATCCAATTCAGATTCAAACAAACACCAATGGACTGCTACTTTCTACGATGTTGCTTCTTCTGAGGTTTTTGCTTTAAGCTGAATGAAAGGACGACAAGATGAGGCCTTATCTGGGCGCATTCAGGCCGGGGAAGTCCACATTAGGCCAGATCTTCACACTAAGGCAGATCCTGGAATAGACCCAAGAAATGCAAGTCGACACAAACCGCATATTCATCGATTTCAAAGTCGCAAATGACAGCGTGTATAGAGACGAGCTATACAGCACCATGTCTAGTTTTGACTTTCCTGACAACCTCGTCAGACTGAGCAGGATGACGATGGAGAACTCTTGCTACTTTGGCAAGATCGGTAACTAACTCACCGAGACCTTCAATGAATCAAGAAAGGTTTTAGACAAGGCAACTGCAAAATTCAACCGGCCAACACTAGAGGCACGATCTTCCAGAAGTCCGTACAGGCATACGCTGACGACGTTGACGTGATTAGTCAAACACAGCGAGCCGTCCATAAGGCGCTTGTTGGCATTGAAACGAAAGCGGTTAAAGTGGGTCCGGCGGTAAGCGAAAGCAAAACAAAGTATATGTATGCTGTCATCGAGGTAGGATGCACAACATCGACGACTCGGCAAGAACGTCAACGTAGGCAGCTATAACTTCGAGGTACTGAATGACTTCATCTACATCTTTTCGAGAGAATAGATCTGCGCGCGATCTTTGGTCCTGTTTGCGATGATGGCTTTTGGAGAAGAAGCTTTTGGAACTACGAACTGTATGGACTTTACAGAGACATGAGTCTAGCCAGGCGTCTACGGATCCAAAGCCTAAGTTGGCTAGACCATGTAGAGCGCATGGACAACTTAGCTCCGGCCGAAGAATTTTCGACTCTGAGCCTGTACGACAACGCAACAGAACGACGTCCACGCACAAGTTGGCGCACACAAGTCGAGGGGGATCTCAGTTGGCGAGAGATCGTGCTTGCTGGAGAGGAATCTCGGATGAGGCCCAGGTCCGCCTCGAACTGTAACAGCAGAAGAATGCAATGACACTTCTTTTGAGCTCGAATCCATCCGCCTACGGCCAGTAGAAGGTAGCAAAAAATGTCGGAGAAGGTGACCTGAAATGATTATTTTTGAAAAATCGCTTATATCTCGAAAACAGTGCTATGTTCGGCGAAGCAACTTCAGTTAAGGTATATGCAAAATGCGGAGACGCTTCTTTTGAGCGATAAACCATGTCACTACGTCTTCTGACAACATTTTGGAGGTAATGATCGTCCCTGCGGGTCAACTTGGCCAAGTTTCTACGCATATTCCTTGGTGCCACGTACAGCGGGTTCCTGAAAAAGATTGAACTTCTTAACCACCTTCCAGTCGTCCCTAAATCGCTGAATTGTTTCGAGGACACGATGCAACTACATATTTATAACTTCGACCATCGGACCTGATCTGTTTACTACTAAATCATGGTCGACATCGGTGGCAATTTAATGCGGCATAGAACCAATAAGATCTGCAGTGAATACTGCGAACAAGATCGGCGAGCCAACAGTTGCAGGACACTTTTGATGCCAAAGACCGTGTTACAAGGAACATCGAACTTGTTATCATTTCATAGATCATGTGCAGCAATGGTTTACTTACGCCAAGCCTTGCCAATTTGAGGAAGAGGCCCTCCTTAATCAGACAGAATGTCAATCCATTCAATGTCGGACACCAGCTTAGGCGCGGCAGGAGTGGTATCTGTCTGGTACGACTTTCGTTTCCTCAACCCCTTGCTTCAGAACTCGATTAACTATGTATCTTACCAAAAGCCTTTTTTCCGCAAGGAGGAAGACTCCGGATCGTCTGAAGATTTGTCAGAAGGTTTCGACGCACCTGCCCACGACGAGTGGTTACCTCCATTAAATAAATTCATGTACACATGCCTTCCATCGATCGTTTCTAAAAAAACGAAACCTCCAACGCAGACATTTGTTTTTTTGCAAAATCTCAACCCCTACCAGGTGTGTTCATTAATTACGTTTTATTGCCTTCTCCCGACTCTGACGCTCGCCACTCGCCGAACAAAATCGATTTATTCATTTATTTACTTGGAATCTTACGCCTGATTTATTGCTAAAAGCCTCATAAACCACAAACGTATATTCCCACGAGCAGAATACCCCCCTATTCCACGCCTGCAATTGGCTCCCTTGCCTCTTATCGCACACATCGTGCCAGGAGGTGTCAAGTCAATGCTTTAAAACTGGTCGCAAATGAATTTCGTTTCTCTCTCATGCCCAGCTTGGCATTGTTCTGAATTGCTTCTCTCTTCCCACGTGGGAGATGAATAAAAAACAGAAAATAATAATTGTTGAGGTCATCTTTGTAATTTATTTAAATTGATTGTCCCCGAAATTAATTCCATCCACATCGTATTTCGTTTTTCGAACTGATCGAATATGTTTATGCAAACTTGCGAACTACGATCGGGTTTACTGAGCATGCGAACACGCCCAATGTTAAGGTCGGCAGACATAGCGCGGCGCTAACGAGGTAATTCCATTCTGGTCACAGCATTTATAAGCCCGACATCGATGTGACACCTCTTCGGCAGTGTGTGTCCTTAATTGTCTCGTTCTGTCCTTCTCCGTTCCGTTCGGCGCCGGCAAATTGGGTTAATCGATCTCGGTTCAATTTAAATATTCACATCGCAACAGCCTTATCCGAATCCGACTGTACACATGTCGAGTTTGTGTCATAAATCAAGTGCCCAAGTGTCAAGCATAAACGTAGCCAAACTCTGCGCAAATCGGTAATCGGTAATCGGTTCGACTTTGGTGACGACAAGTTCCCGAAAATACCTCAAGTGGGAAAGCGGGCCTTAGTTTCGATTGGTTTTTAATCAGTAATTGCTTTACTGCCTAATGAATTCAATGCCAAACGAGGCAAATCGCAGAATCGGATCGTAGAATGAACGAAAAACAACGCGGTCTGAGTGAACGCCGCCGCTTATCAAAACGAGGCGTGAGGGTGTTCATAAATTCACACCGAGAAATGTCAATAAATCCCTACGAAAGTGACGGATGTGTGCGTTTGTGTTTGGCTCTCCTGGCATTCGGGTTCTATGCTGTGTCACGTTAAAATCTGGTTCCGTGTCGTGCAACGATGGAATGGAGTTTATTGGGCCAGTAATTGTTTGCTATTTGATTTTTGTTATTTATTGAAGTCACTCGCCTTTATGTTCATCATGTGGATTTAGTTTATTTTCATTGTTTCCTTGGGTTATTCTGCTTCTAATTGAAATGGGTGCTTTTTTTTTCTTTTCAATTACGGTTCTGATTAATTAAGTTGTAAACAAGGCACATTGCTCCGTTGGGTGCCCGATGATACACGAAGAGAAATCGCAGCCATTGGCGGGTTAATTGAGGAAATTGTAAATGAAATTGACTTTTCATTTCGCATGATTTGTGCTGGATGGCGAAGAAGAAGAGGGCCGCAATTAGGAAGACAGGGCTAATATTTGTTGTTTCATAATTGATATGAAACTATGTACATTTATGTCTCCTGCCACAAGAGAGAACGAATCCTGTAAAACGGCGTGAGCCCTTTGGGCACATTCGGTGTCTTGTCTACTTTCAGTTCTTTCAGGAAGTTTCCAATGTCAGTAAAGGAACAACGGACGATTACGGTGTCCCGCAGGGATCAAACTTAGTTCCACGTATTACACGCCCCTGGGGGTAAATCGAATACTCCAGAATTCATATGTTACGAAAACCGACACTATTTTATTTCCCTTCGTTTCGAGAAGATATTCGTTGCATAATCTTAGTAGATTCAGAATTCGTTCGGAATTTATGAATGCTTTAAATAAATTATGTTGCGAACAAGAAAAGCCACATTCAAAGACGAATTCGGGATGAAATGGGACTGCTAGTTGACATGCCGAGGCAAGTAGCAAGCAATACGAATGATGGTAACACAGCGCGAACATTTTTTAGAAACATTGAGATGAGTGCGGATAGAACAGGCATCAGCATTGATCCGATCTACCATTTCCGAATTTTACACGAAGCAATATCGAGTGAATATGAAATTTATACAGACAAGCTTGTAAGCTATGTCAATGAAACAAAAATACATATCTGGCGCACTACGCATGGTACCATGCAAGCATGCATAAACTTCTGATACACTCAAAAGAGATAATTCAAGCAGACATACTGCCACTTGGTCCATTCTCCGAGGAAGCCCAACAAGTGAGCAATAAGGAATACAAACTATTTCGAGAGTATTTTAGCCGGAAAATACGAATAGAGATATATTAAATCTTTTGAGTCGTAGCACAATGCCCAATAGAAAAAGGAACCCACTAACTCAAGAATGTATTGCCCTGTTAACATAAATTAAAAATTTGAACAAAATCGGTCCAGTGGTCATTTAGTTAGAGACGTTTGTATCCATGAGACTTGTGGAGGATGGATGGTGTGTGATCAGTGACCACATAGAGCTATAGGTTTCAAAAACTTGATAGAATTACTTTTTTTCCTTCACCGAATAGAAAAATCCATAGTTTAGTTATACCAAGCGCAAGAATTTTGATTGTGTCGTACGATTCAAGCGCCCCAATGTCCGATCAGCAGGAGTGGCAGTATACAAAAATACTGTCAGCAACACAAACATTGTTTTTGATTTTTTGAGGTAGTCAAGGACTTCGTCTACCTCAGCTCTGCAGTAAACAGGGACAATAACACCAGTACCGAGATCAAGCGCAGAATTACTCTTGCCAATCGCTGTTTCTTTGGGCTCAAAAGGCAATTGAGTAACAGAGCCATCTCTCGAAGCACCAAGCTGACTTTATATAACATCCTGATCATCTCTTGGTCGTTTTGAGAGATAAGTTCTATGTGCAATCTTTGGTCCTGTTTGCGTTGACGGTGTCTGGAGGAGGAGATTAAATCACCAATCGTACGGGCTGTACAGCGGTATGCACCTAGTTAAGCGTCTTCGGATCCAACGTTTAAGATGGCTAAGTCATATAGAGCGGATGTACACCACAGCTCCGACCCGAAGAGTTTTCGATTCCCAGCCATTGGGACAACGCAATAGAGGACGTCCTCGAACGAGATGACGCACGCAATTGGAGATGTACCTTAACCAACTTGGTGTGCGAAATTGAAGGCAGTTGGCGAAAGATCGAGGCTTGTTGGTTGAGGCCCAGGCCCACCCCGGACTGTAGCGCCAAATAAAGAAGAAGAAGAACACAAGCATTGTAACTCCTCATATAACTGACGATTTGCAACAAGTAAATACACTGTCTGTGAATACTTCAGCAATCGGCGACATACAATTTATGCACTGCTGAGTGCGTCATGGAGGACCAGTTTTGATCGTGGCCATATATGCATATATCTCCGAATCACACGATAGCAGATATCATTGAATCTATCCACGGATCCGCGCAGCTCATTGATCTCGAGCTTGGCAGAATACCAATAATCCTCAGAGGAGATTTTAAGGTGAATTTTGCTACAGCTACAGAACGTAATAGATTCAGGCATCATCATCTCTAGAAATTCAATCGCTACGAAGTTTCACTTCTGCAGTGTAGCTTTCAACGCTGTTATTGTTATAAAGGGTGTTTCTATTTAGAGCTATAGAACTTTGAAATTGAATAAAACAGATGATTTTCTTAAATTGAATTGAACATGAAATGTACTTTATTCGAAAGATTATCTTCTGGCATTATAATTTAAATATGATTCCTGGCATATAGCCGCTACTGCTGGCTCGGATGTAGTCTAATCTGCAGGTCCAATTTTAGATGACTTTTTTATGTCAGGCGAGGCGAATGTTGTCCTCCAAGTGGTCAATCGTTTCGTGCTTACCAGCGTTGACCAGCGACTTCACATATCCCCACAGAAAATAGTCAGGAGGCGTTAAATCGCACGATCTAGGAGGCCAATTCTCGGATCCGTAACGTGAAACTAGCGTTTACCAAACGTTTGATTTAATAAACCAATTGTGGCACGAGCTGTGTGGCATGTTGCGCCGTCTTGTTGAAACCACAGCTCCTGCACATCATTCTTGTTCAATTGATGAACGAAAAAGTCAGTAGTCATGGCCCTATAGCGGTTACCATTGACTGTAGAGTTCTGGCCAGCATCGTTTTTAAAGAAGTACGCACGCAGTCAGTTTTTGTATATGTAACGGTGTCTCAACATACACTTGAGAATTATCATCACTCCAAATGCGGCAGTTTTGTTTATTGACGTATCCATTCAACCGAAAGTGAGCTTCATCGCTAAAAAAAATTCGCTTATGAAGTGCGCGGTACGTATTTCGAACAGAACCATAATTTTCAAAATAAATTTGCCCATTTCTGGCCGTTGTCTATTCATGTTGAAATGCCAAACCAAACTAAAAATAAATCACTTTGACGGCTGACAAAATGGCAGACAGTTAAAATAGTGCTGCCAACCTAAAAAAACACCCTTTATTTAGTCAGTGTAAGACGTTGTACGTACATATTGATGAGCGTAGTTGACCATAGAAACCAGCAAAAGGTGTGAAATTAAGCTTCAACTAAGTTACACCACCACAGCTGGATGGCGCCGTTGGTTGAGTGCCTGCCCCTGGTTAGAGGGGCCTCCGGTTCGAATCCTCCGGATCCCAGTGAAAGCAAAGTAAATACGCTTTATTCGGTTTTCAAATCTGGTCCAGTCATCATTTGCCGTTGGGATAAAATTGACGGTCACTGGAGTTGTCGATCAGTGGTCGTAGTCTGACTATGGGCATCACAATGGACCCACATGTCTGGCAGCCCAACTGCCTAACCTAACCTAAGTTACACCATGGTGTCACTATAAGGTAATATACATCTGCCCGACTCATATTCCCAGAAACAAGCAGAATTTTAATAAAACCGAAGTATATCGTAGAAACGACTTGACTAGCTCCAATGTCCTTATTTGTGTCAGTTCGTTCTTACGAACAAAAGGTGTTGAAATATCAATAAAAACCACGATGCCTGGCATTTTTGTTGAATTTCAAGCAACAGCACCATTCATGCTTGGGCAGCCGCGGGAATTTCAGAAATGTTGTGAATGATCTCCTAATAGGTAGGAGGCCCCGTCGATCAGTCTGAAATATGAACAAAATAAATATTCCGCACAAGAGACCAGCTGTGTTGTGCGTGATTCTTATTCAGATTTTCTTGAATGTTCTAAAGAAAATGAGTATGCTGCACCTCAATGAGAGATGCGTGGATTGTTGTATGTACATATGTACATGAGCAATTGCAGTTTTGACGTTCCAACAAAAAGGAAACAAAATTGTCTGAAAAATCAACATTCAGCTTGTGTTCCGCAATCTATTTAAATAATTCTCTCCACTGTTTATTCTTCACTTTGAGCAGCAACAATGTTACGTGGAGGATTGAACATTCTTAAGAAGAATAGGGTTTCAGCTTGTCTTTATTCAACGGCCAACAACTAGAGTCCATAGACTACACACTACACAGTGAATCTCTTAAACCTTGTAGATTATTATTGAATCGCTTCAACGTTTCAATGTTGGAATCTTGAGGCCGCGTTTCGCATTTGATATGACATCAGAGATCTCTAGAGCAGAGGTTCCCAATTTATTTCGGCCAAGGAACCGTACATGATTAAACTTTTTTTTTGGCGGATGACTAGACGTTTGTATTTGTTTGATTTATGCATTTTGGTGCGACGCGATGGCACGATTATGTTAATTCTACGGAACCCCTTTGACCCTTTCACGGAACCCCAGGGAAGCGCTGCTCTAGAGTACCACGTGCGATGTCGAATCTTAGAAAGCATATGAGGTTTAAGTCCATATTGGGGCGTTCCAAGGCCTACACCCTATCAGTGCACAGTGGTCCCGAAGTGGAAATAAAAATACCCTAAGTGACATATTTTTCCAAATGGTTTTACGATTCTACAAATATGAGAAATTTATTCTTCTAGTGGCAACAAGCTTCTCCAGCTCTCACGATCTTTAGCCAGCTGTCTCCAATTTCGCGCACCAATTTGGTTGAGGTCCTTCTCCACTTGTTGGCGCCATCGGTTTCTTGGGCGTCCTCTATTGAGTTGTCCCACTGGTTCGGCGTCGAAGACTCTTCGGGCTGGAGCAGTGTTGTCCATGCACTCTACATGGCCTAGCCATTTTAGGCACAGAATCCGTAGACGCCTGACTAGGCTCATGTCGCTGTAAAGCCCGTACAGTTCATGGTTGTATCTTATTCTCCAAAAACTATCAACGCAAACGCAAAGACCAAGGACTTCTTCATCTGCTCTTGAGACTGTCCAGGCTTCACGTAAATGTCACCCGCATATGCTAGCAATTGTACGGACTTCTGGAAGAACGTGCCTCTAATGTTGGCGTTTGAGTTTCGCACGATTTTCTCCAGGACGATGTTAAAGAAGTCACATGACAGCGCGTCGCCTTGTCTAAAGCTCCAAAATTTGGTATGACTTTTGATGATCCGTGTAGTTGTAACGTAAGCTCAAAGTCAAACACAAGTGGACGTATTTTTTAAGCAAATTTGATGTTGCATAATTCATAAAATTAAGTACTTTGGAACTTTGGAACTCAATGTTATATTTTTCTTAAACGACATACATTTGGCCTTCAAACTGCATCAATAGTTTTTTCCATCTTGCTTACCACTTTTTTATACCAGGCTTTTAATTAAGCCAACCTTTTGAGAATGCATTACAATGTTTGATGGGCTGTAACAAAAATGCACCAAGAGTTTCCAACGGGAGATCGAGGAGGTTTTTCTAAAAGCTATCAGTATCCTCTATCGCTGATGCAAAAACTAAAACCGGGTTGAGCCCAAATCTCCAGAACGAGGCGTTTAACTGGAGCAATGTCGTGCATTTTTTCTGCGTTTTCAAACGATTTCTCTTGCAATGCATGTGCTGTACAAATGCAATGTGAGAGGCCGGGAAAGGTTTTGTTATTGTGAATTAGAATACTTTAGGACATCAAATTGTTATCAAAATGAAATTAACTGTTTTTTGCGCGGTCGCAAAATGCATTTCCGGTTTCAATGTTGCAATGACCATGCAAATGGGAAATTAGGGTGTTATTGCCGATAAAATTGTTTTCTGAATTTGGACTTGGGTTTATAATTAATAACATTTCATAGGTTTTAATGGGGAAGATGAAATTTTTTACATATATATAACGAAAATACTTCAAATATTGCAGTTGAATTTCAGTATTTGATGTGCAAATTTAAAGTTTTTCTCGACGGCAAGTACATATGTATTATAATTGAATATAAATTTCTGTGTGATTACTTTTCTGGTGGAAATATTTCCAACTTCGGAAGGTTTTTATCAAATAGTCACGGAAACTTAACATCGTGCCAAAGCAATCAAATAGTTTTTGAAGTGAGGACAAGTTTTTGCCACACTTTAAGCAACGGCAAGGCTTAGGCAAGTCGGAATAAAGATTATCACGGTATTATCGAATTCATAATAGTAGAGCATGTTCTCGTTCAACAACAAATTAAGAACAAGCGATGGTATCATCTGATCCCTGGATTGCGTGTTTAAGGCCTCAATCGAAAACAAAAGATCCGCTTGAACATAGACAATATTGCACTAAGTTGGTTAGATTTTTATTTTTGAAAAAAATGTATGTTAACAGTTCTTGTAAAATGGAATGTACTTATATAAATAGCGATTGAAGCTTTCATTTAAGCCCGATCACGGCAAAATCTAGTGGCACTTGTACTATGTCCCAGATTTCATTAAGATCGGTTCACGGGTTCAAAAGTTACAGATTTATTTCCACCTCTCCCATACAACGGGACCACTGTGCGCCGGCCTGTCGCTGTCGTTGTTGTTCCGATGTCTATGGCTACCTATATTCAGCCACTTTTTTACTGGCTTCGCCTTAGGCTTCTTCCTTATAGAACTTGTCGGTGTGCGAGGATTGCTGCACCCGCAGCACAGAAGCTCCTTTCACATGACTACCTGCTCATGTCTTTCATTGGATACTTCAGTGAACGTCTGATTGACTTATACCCAACGTCAAGTTTGTGAGTGCCGATCGGTCGGTTATGTTGCGGTCTTCTAACGCTATCGCAGCTTTATTTATCGCAACCACTTCCGCCGGAAAAACGGCAGTACGAACGTCTCTAAGAGCCAGACATCTTTCAAACGGGCCACAGAAAAGCCCTGCCTTGTACCCGCGCTGGTATTTCAGGCCAACACCCGTCTGTGACACGATCGAATCCTTTCTCGAATTCTTTTCAAAAGCTTTCGCTGACAATTATAGCCTAGGCACATTTCTCGGTCCTAACATTCGACGGCACAAGTGCTCATCATTCATTCATGATTCGTGACCAGCACGTGACGTCTTACAACATCGCAACTAGAGAGGAAGAGAATGGCGGTTAATCGATCACAGTTTCGACACAAAAGTGACGCCATGGTGCAATCGATTTCAGTTACCCACTTGGAGTGATGAGGAGGTCGTCATGAGTAGTCGCGACGGAGAAAACCAGTCTCTGAAGTGCTGACAACTTGAAAGTCGTAACAAAGCCACTGTGCGCGATGATGATCAGTCACTGGTGCCGCCTTGTGCCGCAAGTCGAGTGAAAGAACTGAAGTTGATGCCTTTAGGGTGCTTCAAGCTGTATCCGATGGTATTGGCTTCCGAATGAAAGCAGTTGCATCACAAACGAAGCTGCATGGTTCATCCATTTGGTCGAAAACTAAAACATAATTGTCTTGATTTGCACGTCTCCGTCTCCAACAATCCCTGGGGAGCATTCCTCCGTGCTGACCACAACCATCATCCGCTGTACAAACGAGATGAGGGTCAAAATCGGATTTATGATGAAAAAGGACGCCCAATTACACGCGAATCAAAACGCTGTTACAAAATGCCAACAATCACCTCGTTAAAGGGACTTAACCTTTTTATCTTTTCACCAACAGAGAAAAAGTCTCGTTGAAACGAAAATCTTTTCGCTTCTTTTGTTGCCTAACAAGCGTGAGGGGGGGGGGGCTTTGGCCGGCAGCAACCTTTGTGGTGAAATCGCTTACGACACGACGCGGCGCACCGTGACGTTGGAAATAGCTTTGTTACATCCCTCTCCTGTCTATTAGCCGCATTGATAAGCAATTTTGATGCAGCCCTTTTGTTCTTGTCTCTTTGCAGCTGTGCACCCGTTCGATTGAGCCCTCGTTTGGACTGCTGTTCGGCGACCTGTTAAGTGATCTCAACGTTGGAACAACCGGAGCCGCTGTGATTATTAGTGCCTTAGATGTGTGTATGAATTTCTCGGGACTGTTTGTGGGTCCGCTGCTGAAGGAGTTCTCCTACCGGAAGGTTGCCATCGCCGGATCGTTGCTGTGTGGCCTTGGCCTGGCGCTGACGTCTCCCGCCACCAGTATGCCGCACATCCTGGCGACGTATAGTGTGGTGAACGGCATAGGCGTGGGGCTGTCCACGTCGGCGGCGTTCGTCGCCCTGAATCACTACTTCAAGAACAAGCGTGGTCAGGCGGTGGGTCTGTCGATGGCGGGAACAGCCATGGGAATGCTCATCATGCCGCAGCTGGTGCGGGTGCTCCTGGAATCGTATGGCTTCCGTGGGGCAGTCCTGATGCTGTCGGCGGTGTCGCTGAATGCAGTTGTGGGAGCAGTGCTCCTGCAGCCGGCCAAGTGGCACATGATAGACGAACCGGTGGACGTTGAGATGATGCCAGTGCAGGAGTTTGACCCGATCAAGGAGGCTGAAGACGAGGACGCCCTGCCCGAGATGAATACTCTGCTGTTCAACAAGCATCTGGCTCTGAATCCAACGAACAACATGCGGAAGAACTACTCCGAGCTGGCGATGAGTTCCATGAACGGCAACCGCACTGGCATCCCGAAGAGGCCCACATTCCCGCGAATCATGTCGCTGGCTGGAGTTCAGTCGGCCGAGAAGAACTACTCGGGCACTGACCTCAACGCTGTGCTGAGAAACCGCAAGCAGTCGGTCACATCGAATCTGTCGCTGATGGACTTCAGCGGAAGCATCCTCATGGTGCACATGAACACCGGTGACGATGAGCTCGAGAAGGAAGACCGTGAGCTGAAACGTGTGAACACCCTGACCGGCAGCATGAACAACGCCCACCGAGACTCCTTCATCAAGATGAAGCCAACCGAGAGCGAGAAGAAGCAGTCGGAGAAGGAGAAGAATGCCAGCAGTGAGGGGAAGCCAAAGAGACCAGGCTTCTGGAAGCGCTTCGCATACCTGATGGACGTGGACCTGCTGAAGGACAGGATGTTCCTGAACATTCTCTTCGGCTTGTCGATCTTCTACGTGGCCGAGATGAACTTCAAGATGGTGACGCCGTTCTTCTTCGCCAACCTGGGCTACAACAAGAGGGACGTGGCCTTCTGCCTCTCGGTAACTGCCATTACAGACATCCTAGCCCGAGTCATCTTCCCCCCGATATTCGACAAAACGAACATCAAGAAGCGGACTGTGTTCCTCATTTCCATCATCTTCGTGGCCATCACCCGATCAAGTAAGTTTCCATGTCCCCCCGCTGCCGCGAAGCAGTTTTTGACAGTTTTTTTTTTTGTTTTAATTCTTTCAGTCATGGCAGAACAAACGGAGTGGACGCCCCTCCTTGTGTGGCTGTCAATTTGTGGATTCTTTCGCGGCGCAGCACTGAGCAACTTCACACTCACCGTCTCCGAGTACTGTTCGCTGGAGAAGCTGCCATCGGCTTTCGGCTGGCATCTGGTCGGCAAAGCCTTGTTTGTCGTCTGCTTTGGACCTCTTATTGGTAAGTTTTTTTTCTAAATCAGATTCACTTTCAAAGGCTTGATTTAATTTATTCAAAGTTAAGCATGTTCTGTCACTGGCCTGGTTCTAGAACAAAGGTCCGGTGTGTGAGGTGGTTAGTAAACGCAATTTGAAGTTCCCCGTAATTCATGAGCGGGTTTACTTACTTGGCCTTGGGTGCTGGGTGTACTTGCGCCGAATAGAATTCAGGCCTTCGGATTTGGTTTGCCTCACTGTGGCTCTTGCTGAGATTGCTGTGTCGATTGGGGAGGAGGAACGCATTGTGCACCTTCTTTGCATGTGCAGCCCCTTTCCAGCCATTTTCTAGGTTCGTTCGGCTTCAATTCTTGCGGCTTGCGTCCAGATCTAACCGCAAAATAAGCCGGGTTGAGTCTCTAGCGATGCCCATCAGCTGATCGGCTCCGAATCGACATTCTTGGGTCTTCCTCGGTACTGGTCGCTAGGGACAGTTTCTCTGTCTATTAGTGGCTTAAAGTAGTGTACTCACGTTGCCTAGCACACACTGAAGCCATGATGAGCAGCCAGTGAATTAAGTCCTCTTATCCGACAGCGCCCGGAAATGTTGTCATTAAAACTGAAGAAAGTCGCTCTAGATAAAAGTCTCCGATCGGAATTGTTTCCAATTCAACAAGATCCAAACAAATCGTCCAGCAGTTTACTCAGTAACGTCAGCCATGACCTCGTGTGAATCCAAGAATTCGGTAAACCACATGATTGGTCGCTGAACCTTTCCACTTGCCGTTCAACTCGTCCGTAATACGTTACAGTATGCACGTACTCTTAAAGCAGAAAAAAAACAGCAGGGAACATTAATTGCACACTCAAACAATGGCAGAGATGATATTCCTCTCGATCGTCGGCAACATCAATGCTGTGATGGGCGTCTTTTTAGAAATTAAAGCTGCGCGTGATAACATGCATCTCTCAATTGGATGTGGCTGAAATTCGAGATGATTGACTCGTGCGAGTGGAACTCTTCATTCAGTCAGTCTGTCGAAATGATAGCAGCAGTTCTAGTCAACTTTGAAACACGTGGAAAATGTTATTTTCTTTGGATCTCGCCAAATAGTACAATAACTCTGCAGTAGATCCATTCGATCTCATTTGAAACCAAATGGGAACAAAAGCTGTGTGATCCGGTAGTGGTTAGATCCCAGAAATAGTGTTTGGGATGTCTGGACGTGCGTTACACTGAAATGATACACTGATCATAATGTCTGCTGAGTTTCGTTAAGTTTCGTTCACTTTTGTCTACTTAGATTAGTTTAGTTGGGAATGGCTGACTGTAGAAGGAAGTCGCACTTAGACCAAAGTAGGCCCATTGTGATACCACGCGGATTGGATACTCCTATGCTTGGAAGCTCCTTGCTGTTACGACGAAGCGGTTTAGCCGGCTAATGCTGGCGCCATTTACCTCTTTGAGACTATTGAAATAGTAGGCCCCTAGGTGTAAGTACCTACGACTTGCCAGAGCACTACATGCTCAGAGGTCGTGGTCTCTACCTCCTCTTCATCTATACAGCTTCTGCAGAAATCATTGTATGGTACACCTAACATGAGAGCGTGTCCGGTTACGACGGCGATGAGCGTCCTAAATGAAACTTAGCTTAGTCTGAAAAGACAGAATGTTCGCTTAAGATTTAGTGATGAACATATATCCTTTGCTTAAGGAAAGTGGTGCCTTTTAGCGACTTGTGGTTGGTTGTTCTAATTGTATGTATCTTAAGAGGATTGTAGACTGTAGCGATCGGCATAGAAGTTTGACATCATTCCGGTGTTAGAGAAGAGGTTGTACCAGACCGGTCCGTTATGCCTCAATGTCCCCTCACCCACACAAGGTGTATATTGAAATGCTCAGTCATCTCGTTAAGAGACGGCCTGCAATTAAGGGATGTTTTTGAATAGACATGACATTACATTTGGTTTCTGACATGACATTATCCAAGGATGTAAGTGCGGTCTGACTTTTCGAATAGATGGTGTATTCCTTTTGGATATTTCATAGTTTTTGAGCCAGCACAGTCCCTCTTATCGCAATGGTTTCTGCTATAGTAGTCAGGGAGCTTCAGTGAGAGAGGTCTTTGGAGTAGACACCCACCTTATCGTCCGTCTTCAATCCGTTTGTGTACAATAGATACGCAGGGGATCATCCAGCGTCTGATTGTCAGACGTCCAATCCGATCTGGAAGGAATGCTGGTGGAGAATTTCGTCTCGAAGATAGCTCGGGGTAGTAGGCGATCGGTGTCATTGGGAAGAAAGTTGAATTCGTTAAGAATGGATGAGTAGCCGATGGTGAGTTCGGACCACAGCCGGAGTTCAGTTTCTTAAGAACAACATCGCACAATTTACAGAGATGTGGTATAGACTACCTTACTACTGAAAAACTAGTTATAAATTGTAAGAAATGACCACAGTTAGCATTTTAAAAAGATTTTAGAACGAAAAGCTAAAGAAAAACCTTAATTTTAGTATATGTTCTGCCGAAGCAGGAACGACACAGTCGAAGTGTTTTTAGTCTCAGGCCTGTGCTGCCTGCTACTTGTTTACCGAACGGTTCTAGTGGAGGAGTGTGCTAAGTGCATCAGACGAAGTGCTTCTCTGTGTTGATATAAATTATAGAATTCAGAAATAAATGAGTAGAGATATTCAACTTCTTCTTCTCTTGCCCCCTGATTTCATCTGACAGGGTTTTTTATACGCTTTTTCGTCCCCTGTCTGTGAATACGTGTGAGCTCTTGTGAACAGCTGGCGAACAGCTAATACCCTTCCCCAACCATAGTATTGGGGTGAATTAGAGTTCTTATTTGAAAATTCGCTCGTTACTAGAACTTTTTTCAAATTTCGATGTCAAATTTTCAACATAGTGGGGAGGGGTAAGCAAACGAACAAAGTTCGTGTTCATAAAGTAGCTTTCTGCGAGTTACAGTCTGAGTTAATAGGGAAAAATTATTTTGCCATTGTTTACATTAATTATTAATGAATATACGACTTCATGTATGTATTTTTGCATATGCATAATATCGAAAAAAAAGCATTCACACGAAACATGTGTACCGGCAATTAATAATAGCAAATATTATTCAAATATTTGCTTGAATCACTTGAAATAAACAGCTTCTTTGCTTATTTTACTTGTTTTACAGATATAGGGATGAATGTTAATTGCAAATTTGTTTCAGTTAGGTACAGTTAAAGCCATTGTTCTTAACAAATTATGTAATTTAATTGCAGAAGTTTTCACAATTCATGAATGAAAGATATAAAACTAAGTTCATTTGCCAGTCATCGCATATAAATCCGCTATATTTTACTCTGAAGAATTAAATTGATGCAAACTATTCCTGTAAAGAGAGCCTAGCATTACATTTTTATTCACGCAAGCGCCTATTACAAATATATGTTCTCTTAAAAATATGAGTCACCTTCTGAACACCCTCCGAACAATAAGTACATTTTCGTGGGCAAATTCACGAATCTCCCACAAAATTCATGAATCTGCCGCCATTATCCCACAAAATTCACGAATCGGCCGCCATATTGGGATGAATTGACGAACGTTGTAAAAGTATGCGTGCAATGCAAGGGAATTCCACGACTATCACATTTTTCTCCGGTGTGGACTAGGGGCAAAAATGGCCGAAGTTGAATATCTCTTTACTCATTTATTTCTGATAGAATTGTTCTCTGGACGTAGGTAACACAGAAATGATACATCGATCATAATGGCTGTTCAGTTTTTTTTTTTAACATAAGCTTACATCCATTATGGTTGGCCTTTTGGACTTAATTTCAAGATCTGTGTATCTGCACATCAATAATTAATTTACGCAAAATACGAACGTCGCGATCAGTGACAATTTTGTGTCGAACCCGAAAGGATGAATGGATTCGCCGTGTACCTGCGTGTTGCGTTTTTTTCCAAATTGAGGTCCAACAGAGATGGCAGTAATGTAACTTAACTACATTTGTTACGTCTGCTACGTCATTGGGTAGTTAATGTAGTATACGTAACGAAATGTAATAGACGTAGTGCTAAGTGTCAAAATGTAGTTGACATGTCAATTTAACATCAGTTCGGTTGTGTTTTGTGAAATTCATACATGACTTGGTGACATGGTGACAGACGTGACGACGATGGTTGTGAAAGTGGAGGTATGTTGCCAAAGACACATTGGAGTCTATCATCTAGGCAACATACGGGAATAGCGAGTTTATACTATATTGATTAATCATACCCGTATCATCAGCATTGAAAGAGTTTTATCACACTGGTCATTCGTGCATACTAAACGCCGAAATAGGATTAGGCAGGAACGTTCGAAAAACCTTGTGGATATTCCTTATACTCTTAAAATGAAAGATACAAACAAAACAGATGAATATTGAGCTAGCAGTTTTTATTTAAACTTTAAATTGTCGTGTTTTAACTCTTATTTCGTCGTTTTGTGTCTTTCCGTTATCCACTAGTTGGAAATTACATTTGAAGTGTAACGTTTTCTGCGTATGTACTCGTATTTGCGCACGTAGCAAGCACGTAGGTAGTAGATGAAACAAATCGGGCGTGTAGTTTATTCGAATAACTACGCGTAGTTAATCGAGTAGATTACCTCATGTAGTCTACTCTGCCTTCTATGGAGGCTAGGTGCGAAAATAAGCAATCAGTCTGCAAAGTTCCATTCAAAAAAGAGTTACAGCTCCACAAACATCGAAACATTCGAATTAATCGGGTGCTTTAAAGAATCCAAGCGACTGCGTTTTAGCGGGGGTCAACAAAAGCAATTTGTATGTTTGCAGCAAATATGAGTCGGTCTTCAGTGTTACCCCTTATGCACGACCTTTGACCTTTATCCATGACCACGAAAAATGAGAGAGTAGTGTAATTCCCTAGTATTTCGCACATACTTTTACAAAATCCAGGGATCCAGGGAGTTCCCGATTGAAGAAGGGCTTCAGCTGTTCAGCCCAACCACAAGCATTCACAGACACATCGTATAAAAAACGCTGTCAGATGGAATGAAGGGCCAAGGGAGGTAGAAGTTGGATATCTTCTTGCTCTCTTAGTATTCTTAGCTCATATGAATCGCCTCTATTCTTTGTTTGAACAGTATGCGAATGCGGATAAATTCTCGAAAGCACCCATTAATTGATTAGACTTCGAATTTGGAATTGACTACTATGGCGACATCTGACTTCTCTTGTCCTTTAGCTGTGAAGACAGATATCTCTACAAACCGGTCCAAACACAGCATACTTGCTTAAGTTTCTCCTTGGCGTGGGCTGTTGATTTCTGATTCAAATGATCAATCTTCACCTTCCCCACAAAGCCTTCAAAATACTGAAACAGATTCCACAGTTCCACTCCAACCGTACCGTCCCATCTACACACCTTCGTTAAGTTTCACTGGTTCGTGCATTTGCTGCCATAATCAGTTGTCTGCCGTCACAACCAGAGACCGTGTACATCGGATTCAAATTCAAGCAAAATTTCTCTCTCAAGTTTCACCTGACTTCGAACACTAATAGCAACTATTTATTTATTTTTTCTTTTCAGGTGCAATCCGTGACATGACAGACAGCTATCCAATCTGTATCCATGCCCAGAGTGTTTGCATATACATTTGCGGCATCGCCTGGGGAATCGAATACCTGCTCACCTATCTGCGCAGCCGCAAGAAGAACAAACAGCAGCAAATCGATATTAAGCAGTAACACAAATACTAAAGCCCATGTCTAATAATGATTTACCTTGCGTTTTGTTAGTTTGTCACTTACTACTAGTTTGTTCAATACATTGTATTTCCATTGAAGCGCGAACGCGCCAGCGACCGCTTCAAAAAAACACTTTAAATAATTAAGATTCATCTTAGGCGAACTCATTTCATTTTAAGACGTTTATTTTTTGTTTGTTTGTTCTTATTTGTATTTCAATAGTAATCAATTTACAAAGTAATTATTTTCTTGTGATAGTTCAACAAATAAACTACATTGATTTGGGTACGTGTGGAGCTGCGCACAGTTCGCAGATCCCGACCAATAAGTCTAGCGTAAGAGTAATCACTGAATTTCCTGTCGCATGTACTTAACAGATGCAAAATGCCTAGAGACCACAAGTGTCGAGTCCTCAAACGAGCCGGCCTGGGGTTCTACTTAACATGAATATGAGTATTAATCTTACCTTCTAGAAAGAAAACAAGATCTAGTTGTAAGGATATATATATTTTTTAAACCATACTTACTTAATAGAGACTTAAGAGGAAAAACCGAAATGTTTTTTGTTTTTTATTTTTCTTGCTGTCCCCTCGTCCTTGGCCCTGGCATCGTAAACAGTGGCAGTTGAGTCGATACTTACGAGGGTGTTGTATTGATTGTTTACACAAATGAGACAGCAGTAAGATGTAAATATTTATTTAGGTAGTAACAAATTATACTTCGTATATGAATATAAATATATTTTTACAATTAAACAAATATTTCATACTTAGTTAAATGAAAAAAAAAAAAAAAACAAATAAAACTTCTGACAGATAGACTAGGAAGACAAGAAAACAATTGAACAAATGTGAAACCATGCCAGCAATAAGATAATAAATTACGGCAAATTACGGAAGCATTGGTGTTTTATTGAAATTCCATTATTTAAGGTACGTTCCTTTTTCAGCGGACACAGGTTGGCTGCACAACAACGACCAATCGCTGTCAGACGGCTGGATTCCACTAAGACCTGTTGGCTTATTGGTCTGACACTTGGACAACTGGTGGAAGAACCAACTAAAGCGAAGGATCAGTAAAAGTCTTCCACGCAACCAGGATCAAAGGTCACACGGAGATCTTTTCTGTCGAATAAACTAAGGGCTTCTTCATCGGCTTTTAAAATTGCTCAGGCTGGATTTGAGTGATCAATCACCCCGATTACGAAAGTCGTTTCACTTGAACGACACAAGGCGTTTTGAGAGTCGAGTCACTTTACAGGCGTTTAAGCATCGCTATTACGAACCTTAATCGACTCGAGCTTATGTTCCACACACATACTAAAGCTGCCATTCAAAAGCTTTCTGTCAATTTGAAAGCTCAATTTGTTAACTGGGGTAGTTTTCAGAAATTCTACCAGAATAAACATTTTTAATTGTTGTTTTGAGGTGTTTGCTTAATAAAATTAATTGTGGAATTTAAGGTAAATATGGACGGCATTGCTAGTTTATTTATTGGATTAGTGAAGATAACGACTATCAAGAACTGCAGAAAAGGGAACTAATTAACATCAGAAGAAGTATTCGATTAAAATGCAATCCATTTGATTTACCAGATGCTAAGTAAGATATATGCATTGTACAATTGTGATACATTTTTTTCCATTAAATTTTGTTTGCATCCGTTTGAGAGAAACCTCTTTTGAAATTTGTTGCTAAATTCATATTTTTCTCCACCAGTTCAACCACTCGCTTTATTTGTTTTGGGCTGGAAATTTTGACCCTTAAGATATAAATAATTAACACTAAATACATTTTACACCAATCCAGTGTAAACACAAACAAAACTCAGTTTTTAGTTGTTTTTCCATTACAGTAGTTCACAATATTCAAACCGCCTTCTTTTGTCGTGTTACTCGTCGTTTTGGTGTAGTAAATCGACTTTCGGAATACCGATACACGACAAGTGTCACACAAAAAATACGTTCCACATAAGCTTATTGCCAGAAGTCGTTTTATGGCGTAAAACAACTACTTCATCGACAATAGTAATACCGACATCACAGAGGGGTTTCGACACAAGTCGTTAAACGACTTTCGTAATCGGGGTTTATGCCTTGTATAAAGCCAGCCTGACCCTACAGAGATTCGGCTTTGTCCTGATTACTTTTTCTTTCTTTGTTTGGCGCTACAGGTCCGGGGTGGACCTGGGCCAGCTGTCTCCAATTACGCGCACCAAGTTGGTTGAGGTCCTTCTCTACTTGTGTGCGCCATCTCATTCAATGACGTCCTCTGTTGCGTTGTCCCCAAAAAAAGTTCCGATTACTTATTGAACCAAAAAAAAACGGGTTACTACGAATTGTTTGGCGTTTGATCACGGTACTGATCATCTGGCCCACATGATCCATTTCAGGGACCGCAAGGGCAATGCATGCACGACAGATCTCCATACCACTCCATCCTCCGCCATCGACTCTAACTCATCAAGTTTTTGGACTTTTTCCAACCACCTCGTCCTGGATCTCCCTAGCGGTCGCATACCCGATGGAATCGCATTCAAGGCACACCTCGCAAGTCGTGATGGTGAGGAGATTTGTGCCACGTGACCAAAGCAGCCGCTAGATATTGATTTCCTTGCGCACTGGCGTGTTTTTCACCCTATCCCGCCGAGTACCTCCCACAACAGCACTTGTATTCGCGATCTCATTCCTTCGGTCATTACCCAAATTTCATGACCGTGGGTGAGAGTTGGAACAAATACCGGATTGAAAACCCCTAACTTTGCTTTGACACCAAGCTCGTCCTTACTGATTACAGACTACCAAGTTGTTTCAAAATTGGGCCAGCTTGGCTGATCTTACAGGAAAGCTTAGCATTACTCCTCCCATCACCTGTGAAAGAGACCCCGAGATACCAACGCCCACGGTGAAAGGTGTTGATTTAGCACCTTTTGTCCCTAACACAGCTGCTCTCAAAAGATGACCATCAATCCCACACTCCTACAGAACACTTTACCTTGTTTACAGCTGTAGGTCGGTTTTGCATACTCCCAAGCCTTTTCGAGTACCTGCCAGTCTTAGAGTGAAAAGATAGTCGGTTGTACTTATGCCGGGACGAAAGCTGCACTGTTCATCCCCCATCCAGGACTCGACCATAGCTCTAGAAAGCGCCTCCAATACCTTAGCGTAGGGAGACGGAAAAGAGATACGGCCCTGTAATTGGAGCAATCTGTTTTGTCTCCTTTTTGAAAAGAGGGACATTCACCGCCAGTCGCCAGGTGTCTCACCGCGTTCCCAGACCACCTTAATGACACGAGAGAGCCATAAAACTACTTCTTTAGCCATGGCCTTAAGCATTTCTGGCAGGATTTCATCCACACCGGCGGATTTGCCAACTCAATCGTCAAAATGACTTCCTCCACCGTTAGACTATTCTCTCAAGCCCTGTTCGGGATTGAGAAGCTCGAAAAAGTGCTCGCTCCATCTGCGTAAAATGTCTACCTCATGAGAAAGCAGCACAGCACTCCTTGATGATGTTGAATTTTCTTCCTGTGAGTCGGCGGAAGGTTTGTCAGAACACCTTGTTCGCAGATCTATGGTCGCTTTCCAATGTCTCGCCGAACTCCTTCCGGGACTGGTATTTAGCTGCTCGCACAGCCAATTTGCAAGTTCTTCGCGCCTCAGTGTACCGGACACGAGAAGCAGAATCCCCCAAGAGAATCCAAGCTCTGTAGATCCTCTTCTTCTCTCTGATGGCTTCTGTTCTCACCACCAGCCGCAACTTCCAACCGCTTCGCTGCGTCTGAGTCCCACAATGCGCCCGTGTTAGAATCGAGCTGGCGTTAGGTCCCACAATTTTTACCGTGATTGAAAAATTATAGACCAACCTAGGGTTAGGTTGAAGTAGCTGACTGCCATCGGGTAACAGTCATGGCGCCAGTTGTGTTACCACCGCCTCTAAGAGAATACTATTCCGCAAGCCAGTTGGGGCCGTTGATAAAGCGATGAAGATGGCTGACACTAGTATTGTTTAGTTGGGCCAGGTTAGAGAAGAAGTGCTAGACGACCTTTCCTTCAGTGATCGGCGTCATCACTGGGCACCGGGTCTTTGGAACTCACGCATCATTGGCACTCCCCCCAATCCCCTTTTCTGCAGTTTCTGAGAAAAAAAATCGTGAGCCGTGAGTTTCAAAGTCCCAATGCCCAGTGATGGAATGTCATAGTGTCCCGGCATCCACATGAGATGGAGATGGCTAAAACACTTGTCCATCTTTAGTTAGAGATAGGCAGTTTCAGGGAAGTCTTCTTTGAGTTATATGTGACTTCACGAAGAGATTTAATCAGCCCCTGGCTACTAGAACAAATCACCAAGGCAAACCTTTCTTAATCAATGGATGGTAAAATGGTTCGTCAATCGAAATAATAATTCTTTAGCACTTAGAGTAGGCGCTAATATCGATCCATCTGTAAAGATTCACAGAGGGACCGTCCAGCGTTTGCTGGTCAGGATCGGGACAGGATGCTGGTTGAGAAGTTTTTTCTCGAAGAGGAGCTTAGATGTCAGCAGATCTTTGCCTCCAAGTACGCATCTCAATCTGTTGAGGATAATTGAGTGTCCACAACGGAGTTCTGAAGCGATTTCAATCCAACCGTGCGCCGTACTGCGCGCTGTCTGTCTGCCGATGTTCTGAAAACGAAAATGTCTATTTGCTCCACAACTTAAATTCTGGTGTCAGGCGAGGATGTATGCAAGTGTTTTCGTTGTAAGGAGATCAACACATCCGGCACACCTCCGACAGTGTAATCAACTAATCCCGGCTCTCAACCCTCAACCCTCAACCACTTCAAACAAATAGCTAAGTAAAGTGACTGTAATCTGCTAGATAAGATAAACTAACCTGTCAACATCTGTTTTCTTTACCTCCATGGTGATTAAGGGAGAAAGTGATCCGCAGTCAGGTGTGCGAGGTCATAAACCCACACACCCACCTGTCTGCCAGTGCAAATAGGTGGGATGAGTGATTACAAAAAGGATCAATGATGCAGGAGGAGGACATTTTTGACTACATTTGAACTGAATCCAATCAGCCTTGGATCTCTCTCCTTGGACTCGTCAAATATGGCGACTTAACTTGTTAAGATCTTGAAGTCGGAACTAATTCTTTTTGTGTTGGGTTCACTAAAATATTGATCTTCTGAATCCGACTGGCTACAGACGGAATGGACTTGACTCGAGCGAGATGGAGCTGAATTATAATTCGGAATCTCGGATCTGGAAGCTCGCAGTTACCGCAAATACGCCGCGGAGATCACTTCCTCGATCCTTTTTCCCATCAGTGACCATAACTAGATCGTTTGAAATCATCCCTCGTTCAAGAAATATAGCCAATACCTTGTACTCCTTGTTATCAGCGAACTGAAGAGAGTGTCCCGTTCTGAACATGTATCTTACAGCAACCGATCGTGTAGATCGTGATCAGTATTCAGCAAACGACACGCTTCTGAATGAAGTAGTTAACAAGTCCCCCTTGTTATTCAATGCCCTGGATTCCACTCGGTGGAAGTAGTTTACGGTCACATACGTCACAGTCACTTGATAGCTACTGTTAAAGATGTTACAAAGCTGCATAGCTTAGAACGTCATCACAGCGATGAAATACGACTCCCCTAAAGGCCAACGGCAATAAAAGAGAATCTCTTATCTTGCCGGTATGCTCATGTGTGTACCTTCAGCATGCAGCACACGAGCTGATTCCGATCCAGTCGATGGAAGTCTGTGCTTAAAGTAGGTCTTTCGTTGAGAACCACTGCCGGGAGAGGATGAAAACCAAACGATTGGAGGCTCCAGATGGAGGGTGGGGCATACTCGTCTGCTTCGGAATGGCTATGCCGTTTGTAAGTGAACCCAGAAGAGCAGTGTTCCGATGAACAACTCATGAGAGTGACTCTTCCAGATTACAGGCTTAGGCGGTATCCCCTCGTTTGGACTGATCTTCGGTGACTTCCTGAAGGACATCGGAGCCGAAACCAGTGCCGTTGCGGTGATAACAAGTGCTTTTTTCAGCGCGTTCAGTTTTTCGGGACTCTGCACGAGTGTGCTCTACAAGAGGTATTCCCTGAGGTCGGTGGGATTGCTGGGAGGCGTGCTCTACTTCATCGGATCCGTGCTGCAAATCTATGTGAAGTCCACATGGGAACTGCTGGTGGCTTTCAGTTTAGTGCAAGGCTTCGCCTTTGGCCTCATTGTGCCGACGTCTTACACAACTTTCAACAACTACTTCGTGAAGAAGCGCGTGATGATGATGAGCTTCGCTCAGACTCTCATCGGAGTAGGAACCATGTTGTATCCCGTGGTGGTGCAGAAGCTGAACGAGTGGTACGGCTTCCGAGGATGTCTGCTCATTCTTGCCGCCATCAATGGGCACGCCATTTTGGGCATGATGATTATGCAACCCGTCGAGTGGCACATGAAAGTCGTTGAAGTGGAGGAGGAAGAGGCTGAGAACGCGGAGAATCACCGACTGGAGCCTCTGCTGGAAACTGTCCTCAATAGTTCACGGAATTCAGTGAATGTCCCGCAGCTGAATGCGGATCTGTCCACCAGAGCGGCGAGCATTGCCAGCTTGGGCAATTGGACTGGAGCGATTGTGATAAGTGACGCCTCGGTGGAGATGCACGAACATCCAGAGAAGAAGGTGTCCTGCTGGAAATCACTTGTTGACTTCTTGGACTTGACCCTGCTGAAGGATCCGATCTATTTGAACATCGTCCTTGGCATTTCGTTCGCCTTGTACTCCGATGTGGCGTTCTTCACCTTACAGCCGTTGTATCTGTTTGAGTTGAACTACACTAAGGTAGGTTTGGAGATGATTTGGGAGAATTTTATTAAAGGTCTTCTTTCAAGGCGGACACTGCAACAATCATTGCCATCGGAGCTGCAGCTGATCTGGCCTCGCGCATAGTCCTGGCACTGAGCGCCATTTTTGTGACCGTATCCTCGCGTCATGTGTATCTAGCGGGGGCTTTCTTCACTGTCATCTCCAGATTTGGTAAGTTTAGGATCTGTTACGGGTATCCTTCCAGATTTTCCGAGATCAGCGATAGCAGCTGACAACATTTCGATTGTCTTCACTTCACTCTTAAGTCATAGAAGATCCTCAAAGAAATCTACTGAATCACATGGTTGGTGTCAAGCGATTTCCAACCAACAACTCGGTGAACGTCTTAGCAGTGTTGTAAATCAACTCGAGATCATCTCTTAGCCATAAGATAGCGGCTGTTTACACTTGAGTAGTTCTCTGGTCTTGCAATGTTTAAGACACACGTTCATGGTGACATCATGAGGTGATTAGTGCGGGTGTGTTTAATTTGAAGATAGAGTTAGGGAACTTTGCTGTTTACAGAAAAGGCCTTCTTATCTACGTTGAGAGCGATCATACAGATGGGGCGTTATACACTTCAAGCCTAAGAGCACTTCTATTAATTGTAATTTTCCACGAGGCAGTGCCGACCACGACGTTGCATAAGATACGTCAATCGGTGTTTTTCGCAGTAACTATTTGGGTTTACTCAGAATCTGTGTCTCTGTGATTATTTCATCTAGATTTGAATTTCATTGCGATCCACTCTGCAGAAGAATGCAGACCAGAGCAGTAATAAGATTCAAATCCAAATCGCAGCGTCTTTTTACTCAATTAATATCTCTCTATATTGGAAATTCTGTACACCGTTGGTGATGTGTTCGTACGTGTATTAGTCGATTCTGGGACATTTTAAATGCATCTGCCGACATCGACATTTTCGGCTAAAAAAATTGACAGTTAAATAGCAAGGCAATTTTTAGCTTTTTCCTAGTTCATCTTCCAACTGCCACAGCGGCCCTATTAGACCTAGTTATGACTTCTGTACACCGTTAGTGATGTGTTCGTACGTGTATTAATCGATTCTGGGACATTTTAAATGCATCCGCCGACATCGACATTTTCGGCTAAAAAAATCGACAGTGGTTAGTAAGGCAATTTTTAGCTTTTTCCTAGTTCATCTTCCAACTGCCACAGCGGCCCTATTGGACCTAGCTATGACTTCTGTACACCGTTGGTGATGTGTTCGTACGTGTATTAATCGATTCTGGGACATTTTAAATGCATCCGCCGACATCGACATTTTCGGCTAAAAAAATCGACAGTGGTTAGTAAGGCAATTCTTAGGTTTTTCCTAGTTCATCTTCCAACTGCCACAGCGGCCCTATTAGACCTAGCTATGACTTCTGTACACCGTTGGTGATGTGTTCGTACGTGTATTAATCGATTCTGGGACATTTTAAATGCACCCGCCGACATCGACATTTTCGGCTAAAAAAATCGACAGTGGTTAGTAAGGCAATTTTTAGCTTTTTCCTAGTTCATCTTCCAACTGCCACAGCGACCCTATTAGACCTAGCTATGACTTCTGTCGTCTGCCGTCTATTAATCGAATCAGACACATTTGGTGCGCATTTCATTAACATAACTTATCCTAAATGGCCTCTTATCTTTGCAGCTTTCTTAGAAGTCTTTGACTACCGCAACATGGCCATAGTCACCGCTATTATGGGATTCCTAAGAACCTGGATACATGTCACTCTTCCGCTGGTATTTGCCGAATTTCTACCCAAAGAAAGGTTGTATGCAATAACTTCTGTGCCATCAAGCGTGTTTCGAGAGAAGATTTTTATTTGTTTTCCAGGTTCGCCTCTGGATACGGACTCTTTATGTTCCTTCAGGGCAACATTACATTTGCAATTGGTCCGGTCGTAGGCTACTTGCGGGACAAGACCAAAGACTACGTGTTGACATTCCATGTGCTGAACTTCTTCATGGCTTTATGTGCGATACCATGGATTATTGAAATCTTCTACCTGAGATGCCGAAGAAAACGTGAAAGCAAAATGCAAGAGCTTAAATTAATGAATAATGGAATTTATGTAAAATAAGTAAAATAAGTAAAACAATGTGATATTTTTTTGTTTTGCTGTTCTTCAAACTAAATCACTGCATCCTCTATCTCTTTAAATGTTTATTTTTAATATTTCCGACTTACCAAGAACACATGAAGAACACTGTGGACTGAGTGCTGTTAAGTCTCATCTTAAGGTATCTTAGAAGGGGAAGTACATGTTGTGTGTGCTTTAGAAACGCCTCTGGTAGAGTACACCATTTATCCTACCATCGGCGTCCCCTTAAATTGTCAGTCACAACCTTTCGTCTTCATAAGCGTCTAAAAATGAATCCTCATGATAGAATAGCCTCGAATAAGGTAATCATTTGTCGGCAGTCTCTACTGTACAGGCTACAGGGGATAGTTCGCACACGACCCCCATTTTCACAAAACAAATTCCCAGTACCTATAAGAGTTAACAACTTCAGCGTCATTCTCTTTGATTAAATTACACATTTGTTAATTTGCTTTAAACCAAAACTACTGATGTTAATGCGACTTCTCCCCATAGATATCTATGGGAAGCAAATGGCTACAAATGCAGCGATAAGACTAAGAGATTTAGAGTACCTGTCGCCTTTCTGGGACTTCGATATAAAACACAGTCCTATACTTCCCACTAGGGAAGACTGAAATGGAGACAGAGTCCGTACCTAGGCTGTAATGTAAATCTACACAGACGGATCCAAATCGGATGCAGACACGGGTTCTGGCATATACGTCAGTTAGCCAGAGACATCTATGGCGCTCCGGCTACCGAATTAGTGTATTCCAGGCGCAGACGTTACAGGTGTTCAAGAGGCAGCCCACCGACTATCGATGAACCTTAAAGACGGAAAATCGATTGTTTTATACATAGATCGTCAGGCGGCCATAAAGGTTCTGGAAACACTATCAATCAAGTCCAAGATGGTAAAACTCTGCCGTCTGTATCTAATCTTACACTGTGCTGGAACCCTGGATACAAGGGTATTCCAGACAATCAAAGAGCCGACGAATTAGCAAGGAAGGGGGCGGGTTTGCCGCTTGTACAGATTTATGAGACACCCCCCTGAAGCAATAAAATGGTTGCTTACGACGAATGCCTTAAACGACCCCAACCATAGGTGAGCGGAAATGGATACATACAGATCATCAAAATCAATGTGGCATGCACTAAATCAAAAGAGGACTGATGCTCTCCTCGAATTAAACAGGAAACATATCAGTAAACTCATAGGCGCAATATGGACACTGCCTCATAGGCAACCAGGCCAGAGGAGACTTGGCTGACATGACTTCTTTAGAAGCTGCAGGGATAAATAGGATGATGAACAATACCTCCCCCTATTCATACCTTTACTTTTTTAAGAGCTCCCCTGCCATGCAGCTCATTTCAGAGTTGTATTGTGGGTTATTCGCTCTTATTGCGCAAAGTGTGGAAAAGATTTATCCTAGAGTATTCTCTCTAAGCCAGTTTCCTTTAGGAATCCCAGAATGAGAGCTGGTTCAAGTGACTTCAATTCTTCCTCTGATATTAGGTGTTTGCCCAGATATCTTCTATCCCTGTATGGCCAGGTATCCAACAGAGCCTTACTCTCTTAGTCCTACTCAGCTTCTTAAGCTTCTGTACACATTCCCACACGAGCATGGATTTGATGATATAGGAGTCTAGTGCCACGATAGCTGCACGACTGATATAGGAGTCTAGTGCCACGATAGCTGCACGACTGGCCGACATTATTGCTATATCACAGTTGATATAGACCCTGTCAAGATTAATCTGAGCGCATCTGTCTATGGCATAGATTTCTGCTTCAAAGATGCCCATGTGTTGGCAGTACTTTGTGCGGGGTCCAAATACTCCTGCCCCTGTTCCTGCTCAATATGTGCACTATGGACTCATTGCTCCAGTATTTTTTGGTGCTGAGCTTAATGGTAAACTCCTCTTGGCAATTGAATTTCCTAATCGCGTCATCTTTTGGAATGGCCAGGAGTGGTAGTTTTTCTACTAGTGCATCGAATTGTCTCCATGTAATGCACCTGTCTTTTTCTATCCCTTCTTTTGCCATTCTCATGATAGCTTTATTTGCGCATTCGGCGACCACCAGATGCAATGGAGTCAGCTCCAGTAGCACCTCCATGGCGGCAGTTGGGCAAGTTTTCATGGCCCCTGTAATACAGAGGCATGCCAACTTTTGAACTTTGTTGAGTGTCTCTCTTGCGCTTATCAGGTTGGTTCTTTTGGACCATACTCTTGCACCGTATGTGATTGCTGGTCTAACAATAGCTATGTACATCCACCTTAGGGTGCTTGTACTGCACCCCCCCCCCCCCCCTATGCATATCCATCTTAGGATGCTTGGACTGCAGCCTCAGGATTTGCCCCCAAAGCTTCTACAACTCATTAAAGCAAGCGTGATCTCTTCTGTGTGTCTTTTCCAGATGAGTTTGCTATCTAAGATGACTCCTACATATTTTACCTCTCTTACTGGAGCCAGTATTGTGCCTGACAGACTAATTTGTTTTAGTCGTTCCATTTTGTGTTTTCTTGTGAAAGGTACTGTGGTGGTTTTTGCCGTATTTAGACTTAGCCCAGCTGACAGGCTCCACTATTTAGTCAATTTGAGTCCCCTTTCGATGATATCGCACAGGGTCTCATCCATCCTGCCTCTGGCTATAATTACTATATCATCAGCATATGCTTGACATTTGATGCCGTGATTTGTTAGTATCTCCAGAAGTTCATCTACAACTAGACTCCACATTAGAGGAGATTAAACTCCTCCTTGAGGACATCCTTTTTATGCCCCGGCCTAAAAAGGAGCTAGGCAGCTATTACTAACTTTTTTAATTACATTTTTACTAAATAAAATAAAATTAATTTGAGTGATGAAAATCTTCATTTGGACCTTTAGAAGTTTTTTCTGTTAAGTGAAAACAAAAGTGCCTGTTGATACACATTTGTGCCCGTTTTATTGCATTTTGCATTACTTTTCGGAAGATTTCCGGCGATAACTGCCGAATAAACTTCAGCTGTCAAATATGATTGACGCCATTGACGCAACAATTCTAACATTTTCCGATAGGATGATGTACAAGTATAGGAGATCCTATATCCTACAGTATCTAAAAGCCACAGACCAATAGATCCATAACAAGAAGGTCTACGGGTGAACCAGGTTTGCATTGCCAGGTGCCATGGAACACCTACTCGTCGAGTGTCCAAATTTGACTGCCAATACTGTTCTGGCCAGTCTCCACAAATTGCTTCGCCTGCAATAGTTTCTGCACACCGGCCAGTGTCCACAAATTGCTGTCCACAATAGTTTCTGGACACCGGCCAGTGTCCACAAATTGCTTCGCCCGCAATAGTTTCTGGACACCGGCCAGTGTCCACAAATTGCTGTCCACAATAGTTTCTGGACACCGGCCACTGTCCACAAATTGCTTCGCCCGCAATAGTTTCTGGACACCGGGCAGTGTCCACAAATTGCTTCGCCCGCAATAGTTTCTGGTCACCGGCCACTGTCCACAAATTGCTTCGCCCGCAATAGTTTCTGGACACCGGCCAGTATCCACTAATTGCTATATTCTTCTTCGATCTTTCGTATCAGACTGCTTTTGTTGACTCTTTTTACTGATGTGACGTGGTGACTTAAATGCAGCGTGCTCGGGATTCCGAAACTCTGATCTGGAAGCTCGCAGTTACCCGATTCGCCACGCAAATCACTTCCTCGATCCATTTTTCCGTCAGTGTTGTTACAGAAATGGTTTTAGTTCTTGTCGTAATCTGGTGCTTTTGAATATCGCTCGATGGTTCCCTCGTTCAAGAATTGTGCCCAATACCTTGTGCACCTTGCGAACTGAAGAAAATTCACTTCTTACAGCATCCGTTGCAGATCTTGTTCCGTACTCAGTAAATAACACGCTTCTGAATGAAATAGTTTACTTGTCCCCCTCGTTGCTCAATGCCCTGATTTTCACCGTTGGCTGTAGTTTACGGTCACAGTCAGTTGATAGCTACTGTTTGAGATAAAATAAAAAGCTGCAGAGCTTAACACATCATCACAACGAGGAGATACAATTCCCCGAAATTACCGACGGTAATAAAAGAGAATCTCTTATCTGCTCATGTGTGTACCTTCAGCATGCAGCACACGAGCTGATTCCGATCCAGTCGATGGAAGTCTGTGCTTAAAGTAGGTCTTTCGTTGAGAACCACTGCCGGGAGAGGATGAAAACCAAACGATTGGAGGCTCCAGATGGAGGGTGGGGCATACTCGTCTGCTTCGGAATGGCTATGCCGTTTGTAAGTGAACCCAGAAGAGCAGTGTTCCGATGAACAACTCATGAGAGTGACTCTTCCAGATTACAGGCTTAGGCGGTATCCCCTCGTTTGGACTGATCTTCGGTGACTTCCTGAAGGACATCGGAGCCGAAACCAGTGCCGTTGCGGTGATAACAAGTGCCTTTTTCAGCGCGTTCAGTTTTTCGGGACTCTGCACGAGTGTGCTGTACAAGAGGTATTCCCTGAGGTCGGTGGGATTGCTGGGAGGCGTGCTCTACTTCATCGGGTCCGTGCTGCAAATCTATGTGAAGTCCACATGGGAACTGCTGGTGGCTTTCAGTTTAGTGCAAGGCTTCGCCTTTGGTCTCATCGTGCCGACGTCTTTCGCAACATTTAACAACTACTTCGTCAAGAAGCGCGTGATGATGATGAGCTTCGCTCAGACTCTCATCGGAGTAGGAATCATGTTGTATCCAGTGATGGTGCAGAAGCTGAACGAATGGTACGGCTTCAGGGGATGTCTGCTCATTCTTGCCGCCATCAATGGGCACGCCATTTTGGGCATGATGATTATGCAACCCGTCGAGTGGCACATGAAAGTCGTTGAAGTGGAGGAGGAAGAGGCTGAGAACGCGGAGAATCACCGACTGGAGCCTCTGCTGGAAACTTTCCTTAACAGCTCACGGAACTCCCTGAATGTGCCGCAGGTGAACGCGGATCTGTCCACCAGAGCGGCGAGCATTGCCAGCTTGGGCAATTGGACAGGAGCGATTGTAATAAGTAACGCCTCGATGGAGATGCACGAACATCCAGAGAAGAAGGTGTCCTGCTGGAAATCGCTTGTTGACTTCTTGGACTTGACCCTGCTGAAGGATCCGATCTATTTGAACATCGTGCTTGGCATTTCGTTCGCATTGTACTCCGATATGGCGTTCTTCACATTACAGCCGATGTATCTGTTTGAGTTGAACTACACTAAGGTAGGGTTGGAGAGCATTTGGGGGAATTTTATTATCAATCTTCTTTCAAGGCGGACACTGCATCGATCATTGCCATCGGAGCTGCAGCTGATCTGGCCTCACGCATAGTCATGGCACTCATCGCCATTTTTGTGACGGTGTCGTCGCGTCACGTGTTTCTTGCGGGGGCTTTCTTTGCTATCATCTCTAGATTTGGTAAGTTCATGATCTGTTACAGGTATCCTTCCAGATTTTCAGAGTTTAGTCAACTCCGATGGAAGCCAAAATGAGTTGAGTGAAGAAAGGGAATCTAAGAAAACACATTGTTGGTGGCAACGCCATTTCTAACCACTCGGTGAACGCCTTAGCGGTGTTGTAAATCAAGACCGGAGTATCTCTTAGTTATGAGATAGCGACTATATATATCTGCTGTCGTTGACTTTAGCAGTTCTATGGTCTTCCAATAATTTGGAGATTGAGTTCATTCCTAGTCTTTTTTTCTCAGAAACTATTTGGGTTCAGAATTATCTCTGTGATTATTTCATCTAGATCTGAATCTCGTTGCGATCTACTCTGCAGAAGAACGGAGGGCAGAGAATTGATCGGCTTTTCATTCATTAACATGCTCTCTAGCTCTGTTCTTTACCCAAATAGGCGTCCTTCTTTCTTGAAGGTCCAACTATAATGGGCATAAGTAGATTTGAAATTGTTCGCTTCAGGCATAAATGAGTGCTTCGCCCAGTTTCGTTAAGTTTCGTTCACTTTTGCTTTCTGAAGTGGGAACAAAATGAGTCGCTGTTCACGTCAGTTGGTATTGAAATTGTTCTTATGTTCCAATAAGTGATTGTATGCAAGTTGAAATTCGACGATGCTTCTACCTATTCTTCCTTTTGATTTGTTCGTGAGCTTAACCCAACGTACTGTCATTACTTCTAACTCGGATGAAGTTATCTATATTGGGTCTTCATTCCATGAGTCTTCTATGAGTCTTTACCAAGTCATCCCCAGGGATTCACAAAAACTTCAGCATCACCTAAGTGAGGCTCGGCAAATGTCCAAATGCTTTCATGCCTACCCTAACCACACTCTCTCCTCTTTACAGCTTTCCTAGAAGTCTCTGACTACCTCAGCATGGTCATAGTCACGGCTATTATGGGATTCCTAAGAACCTGGCTTCATGTGACAATTCCGCTGGTGTTTGCCGAATTTTTGCCAACAGAAAGGTTGTATCCAATAACTTCTCTGCCATCAATCATGTTCCAAAAAGTAGTGCGTTTATTTCCTAGGTTCGCCTCTGGATTTGGACTTTTCATGTTCCTTCAAGGCAACATTATGTTCGGAATTGGTCCGATCGTAGGTTACTTGCGGGACAAGACCAAAGACTACGTGTTGACATTCCATGTGCTGAACGTCTTCATGGCTTTATGCGCGATACCATGGATTATTGAAATCTTCTACCTAAGATGCCGAAGAAAACGTGAAATCTAGAGACACGAGCTTAAATTAATTAATAAATTGGAATCTAAGCCCGTTCAATGAGTAAAATTTTTTTTTTACTAAACTCACTTCATCACCCTGTATTCGACTCTGCTTCAACTGCAAGAATTTTGTTCCACAGACGAGTGTCAAAATCATCTGCTTGGCGACATTGACACCTGTCATTTGAAGAAAACTGAAAAACAACAATAATTACTTTCTTCCGTGTCGTTTTCCTCGAATTTTCACTTAGTTTGTTAATTTTCCTTTACTAGTTCCTTGCAAACAAAAGTTACTTTTCCTCAATCGCTAATTAAGTCCATTGCCATGTTCAATCAAATCAAAGTACTTTTCCTTGGTATAATAAATATATTCCGAAGGGCGTTATGTTGCTTCTCTCGGCGCCGAAAACCCTCGACGTCTGATTCCGAGCCCCTGCAGTGTGTTAACGTAGTCGCTGATAATTTTCAAAGAAAATCAAATGCACAGGTATAATCTATCCCGAACATCCGATTCAGTCGCAGATCTTAGTGTGGTTTCGTTTAGGGTCAAGATCGAGATTGGAATTCATGGGATGATAGTCCGCGTACAGTTGAAGAGCACATCGAACAGTATCGACAGAAAATCGGCAAGCCGTCAACACCAAAAGACGAAGAACCCGAACCGGATTTCTTTAGTGTAAGCATTCATTGAAGCAGCATTTGTGCGTAACTCTGATCATGTCGCATTTGTAGGAAATGACTCCGAAAATCAAACCTCAATTGAAAGTTTATATGGGACAAGATAAGGTGCAAGATAAGAGTAACTTCTCCAGATTGGAAGCAACATCTGATGTCCCTATCGCTGTGAACGTAAGTGTTATTTTTGTTGTCCATCTAAATCGAGATCACCGGTTTGATTATTGTTCGATAGGCCGATTTGGAGGATTGGACTGAAGAGGATGCGGGCGGTTGGGAAGAACTTGATACTGAAACCACTAAACAGCTAATCAGGGAGAAACGAAAGGAATTGCGTCATCAAAAGCAGGCAACACAAAAATCAAAAGCCAATGGAATTGCAGCAAACAGTCCTAGACACGAGAGTATTGCTTCAAGAATTAGTGTTAAGAATGCGTAGTACTTAAAGTGAGTGTGTAATTAGCATGTAAAGTGAGTTTTTTTTTTGTTTTTTAGTGAATTTTTCGTTATCGTTTATTTTTGATCTGAGGCAAATTTATAAACCGTACGGTGCGCTTGCTCAGAAGCCCTTTTTTATAAGTCTTGGATGTTACCCTTCACGTAGATTTGTTTTTATACTATCTTAGTTGACTAAATTGACTCGTCATTGATCTCCTAACGTACATACATATAATATGGCAAAGCAATCACGGATGATGCACACCACAACTGGCATTCAAGGTTAGAATTGATCCTGTGGCAGCCACAGCCACAGACTGACGTAGTTCATTATCAAACAACTGTGGCTGAAGATGTGCATAATTGACTTTGGTTATTGAGTGAAAGCTATCCGATCTGGATTACATACTGCCCGTAAACATTCCTAGCAATGTTCATTGACTGTAGCGTTCTAAGCCATGCGCAAGCTATGACTGTACTTGCTGTGCAAACAAATCCAAAACTAAGGAAAATCATCGAGAAGTAACTACAAATTTAAGCGTTTACACAATAGAAGTATATTTAACAAGACTACTCGTAGTGACATACCGATATTCTAACTTGATGTTCTAGTTTAAAGTTTCATTTGTCTGTGTTTTGTTTTCTTTAAAAAAAAAACTCGGCTCAACTAGGTTTGTCCTATAAATAGAAATAAAATTGAATGGAAAAATGAACGCGTTTTTTATTTAATGTCGTGCTGGCATTTGGACAGCATTCTTTTACAGTTGACAGCAAATCATGGAAGTGATGTGGATGGAAAGTGATGTTGCGGAGGCTGGAATTCAGTCTGCAAGTGAACGTCTGCTTTAAACTCGACCCTGTTCTTGTGTGTTTTACTCAACGATTGGAGACGGAACTCAGTCTCGTAAGTTTCTTGAAAACAGAGTCAATTAAGCAATAGATCATGGCATTATGAACACGCAGTGCGAACCGAGTCTGATCTGAATTGACAAGGGAGCTGGAGTAAGTGGGTCTGCGCAAGATTGAAATTAAGTTTGGGAGAGTTATATTTAAAGTAGAAAATGAATGCCAATTGGAGTAAGGTGCAGGAGTTCGAAATGGAAATTTGGAGATAGATGTAAGGGGTCTATGCTTCTCTGGGTCCGAGAAGCCGAAATGCCATCTTTCCATGGCTCTGGCGCATAAATCTGGCTGAATTTGATCGATGTCATGGATTATATTGGCTTTTAGGGGCGCTATGGTTTGTGGCTTATTCGCATAGACCTGCGATTATAGAAAACCCCACAAGGGAAAGTGTAGCGGGGTCAAATCGCACGGTCTCGGTGACTAGTTCCCATCAAATCGACGTGAGATGACCATGCTTTCGAATCGCTCGTGCAGAATTTCCAATGCGGCGTGAGCTGTGCAACACGTAGCGCCGTCCTGTTCAAATCACATGTTGTTGGTTGTTCATATCCCCCAATCCAGGCCAAAAGAAGTTGAGAATCATCGAACTATAGCACTCGCCGTTGATGGTGATGGCCTGGGCAACGTCAATCTCACAGAAATATGCACCGATGACGCCGTCAGCCAAAAATCCACATCAAACACTGACTTTTCCGGGATGCATTGGACGCTCTTGGATCTCAAGTGGATTGGTATCGTCCTAAATTCGACAATTTTGTACCAATTCATCCATAAATGGGCCTCATCTTATAGCGACCGTAGAATAAGCGAAGCTCACCGAACGTTGCCCGAACAGAAAAGCAATTTTGATAAAATACAATAATTTTATCATTTGTCTTCTAGTGGCACTACAGTCCGGGGTGGACCTGGGCCTCAGTCAACAAGTTTCTCCAGCTGGCACGATCTTTAGCCAGTTGTCTCCAATTTCGCGCAACAATTTGGCGCCATCGGTTTCGTGGGCGTCCTCTATTGCGTTGTTACACTGGTTCGGAGTCGAAAACTCTTCGGGCTGGAGCAGTGTTGTTCATGCACTCTACATGGCCTAGCCATCTTAGGCGCTGAATCCGTAGACGCCTGACTAGGCTCATGTCGCTGTACAGCCCGTACAGTTCATGGTTGTATCTTCTTCTCCAAAAACCATCAACGCAAACAGGACCAAAGATGAAACGCAGAACTTTTCTCTCGAAAAGACCAAGGACTTCTTCATCTGCTCTTGAGACTGCCCAGGCTTCTGCGCCATAGAGCAGGACAGGGAGGATTAGGGTGCTTATATAGTGTTGACTTGGTCCTTCGAGAGAGAGAGCTCTACTACTCAATTGCCTCTTGAGCCCAAAGAAACAGTGGTTGGCAAGAGTTATTCTGCGTTTAATTTCGGTACTGATGTTGTTTGTACTATTTACCTGGGTGCCGAGGTAGACGAAGTCCCTAACTACCTCGAAGTACGGTGACGTTCGGGCCTAGACGTCGATGTTGTGCGTCCTTTCTCGATGACAGCATGTACTTCGTTTTGCCCTCATTCACTGTTAAACCCATTTTTGCAGCCTCCGTCTCAATACCAGCAAACGCATCATTGACGGCTCGCTGTGTTTGACCAATCATATAGGCGCGTCGCCTTGTCTATAACCTTTTTTGACATTGAAGGCCTCGGTGAGTTCGTTACCGACCTTAATGGAGCAGCGAGAGTTCTCCGTCGTCATGCTGCACAAGTCAATGTCAAGCTGTGATATGCGGCCTTGAAATCGACGAATAGGTGGTGGGTATCGATTTGGGATTTTTCCAGGATCTTCCGTAGTGTGAACATTTTTGGTCGATGGTGGACTTCCCCGGCCTGAAACCGCACTGATAAGGACCTATCAGGTTATTCACGAATGATTTCAGGCGCTCGCACAAAACGGCAGAGAAGATCTTGTAGGCGATGTTTATGAGAGTTATCCCTCTGTAGTTGGATCAGTTGAAGGGGTCTCCTTCAGCTTTCCTCCGACCATATCTTACAGATGAGTTGGCGCATGTATCCTACAATCTCATCTCCAGCTGCTTTAAAGAGTTCTGCAGGCAGTCCGTCTGCACCAGCGGCTTTGTTCGACTTTAGTCTCGATATAGCTATATTGACTTCGTCTAGGTCGGGGGGACGGAATTCTCTTCCATCATCGTCCATTGTGTGGAGTGGAACATTTTGATCTGTCAGCTAGCTTCAACAATACGGCCATTATCAATTGGCAAAGTTCGGAAGTCGTTATTGGAAGGACCTTTATAATTAAAATGTCGATTTACGTTGCTATACTGTTAGTGTGTGGTTATGATGCTGCTGCTTGGTGCAGTCTTATATTGAGCCATGTATACTTCACTGTTTCTGTGGAAGACAATTTTTATCTGGTTGTTAGTTAGTTAGTTAGTTACAAAGAAGATTTTCGTGTTTTATAATTCAATGCCAACGTCGTGTATTTACATATATAACTTCTCCCAACCGAGACTTCCATTCAAAGTACATAGAATTTCATTGAAATTGACGGCATGACGAACTAACACAAAATTCTTTTAGAATTGGACATCTGGCAATGGAGTGGTAAACATCTTCTCTTACCTTGAGCTTGCAAATGTCACACAAAGTAGGTATGTAGGTCAGGGCGATGTGGAATGTAGTTGAGTTTAATCATTTCGCCTCTCACTTTGAATATCACACTTATAATTGAAAGCGGCAGTCGATTTAGGAAGTAACACATCTCTTGCAAATTGTAGTCAAGCTGGCTAAAAATCAACCTATCTTGCGAGGATTCCATAACATAACTCCGGTAAGTGGAACGACTTACACCATCCAATAGCTTTCCAAAGAAGTTTCTTAGAACAGCGGGGCTGGTGTCTTGTTGAATCAGTACTCTTTCTCCATACTCCACCGTCATATCTTACCACGTTTTGAAGAGATTGTCTCTTAAAGTGATCATCGACATAAGGACCATATTGGGAAGTCTTCTGTCGTCCATCCTTAACAGCTTCAGTGTGTATTCGAAATCGATCTTTAACGTCCCAAGGAACCATGTAACTCGAAGTACTTGCCGGCAACTGAAAATGGAACTGGTCTACAACATCGCCTTTAATGCCGAAATCGGGAAGGTAATGATCTGAAATGGAAGAACAGCCTCTACGCCACGGCACAGATAACTGCTTCTGACTCACGGATTTCGCGACAACAAGCCATATATGTAGATATTGTAACCGATATAAATAGCAATAATAAAAGACTTGAATATATTTTTTCCTCTTTATTGAAGGTACGTCCGTATCGCTTCGCAAACTACACAAGAGTGACCCTTTATTCATGTTCACTGCTCTCACACCGGTAGTCCCTTTTACATGTTTATCTCTTTTTCTTAGAAGAGTGCCTGAATTCGTTATAAGGGCTGCTACAGTATGTAATCAAGAGCACCACGAGGTTTACTCGTTAAAAAAAGATCCACATAGTTGCACAGTGTGGCGAATAGCTGATTGAGCGGGATTTAATTAAAAAAATGACATGCTCAAAAGTAAACAAACCCCACTTTTTTCACAGCTTAAACCTCCCACGTATTGAATGTGCATTTTTTTTTGGTGCAGCCAGTGCAACAACAAGAAAAAAACCAACGCGTTGGTTATAGAGGTACCCGGTTCGAATCGCAGTGAAAGCAAAGTTAATACCCTTTATCCGGTTTTCAAATCTGGTCCAGTCACCATTTGCCGTTGGGATCAAATTAACGGCACTGTCATTGGAGGTGTCAATCAGTGGTGGTAGTCTGACTATGGGTATCACAATCGACGAACATGGTCTAAGTGCGCTGGCGATTTCGCTGGCAGCTCTCTTGAATAACCTAGGTTGAGTTCATAATTGCAACGTTTTTGCCCCTGCACTGCACAGAGTATGTTCTCGACGCATTCATGAATACAAATACTGCCGCAAGTTTCCAGCAGGTCAGCATTGTCGAAAAAATATTCATTAACGCAACATCAGTAGGCGATACAAAAGTGAGTGATGTTTTGCCAAACAAAAATCACGAAGCAAAAGAGCGATGATGTCAAATAAAAAGAATTGGAAGTCAAGACGTTTTCCAAAAAGGACCGAAATGTCCTTAAAATTATAAGAGAATTTCCGGATAATGTTTTTAAGAACCACTTTCCAATGAAGAAGTCGAACTTTCGGTTTCCCTGTAATCTTGCAACAAAACAAAAATCACTGCCAACTTGATCGTAGTTTGACTGTCGCTTTGCTTTTATGAACGCAGTTGTCGATTGCTGACATGCATAGTCAATGCAGTGTATTTACATTTATGACGGCAAATTTTGCAGCAGTTCCACGTTTATGAACTCGGCACTAATCTAGTGATTCAATCTCCAAAATGACTCCCTCCACCGATGGACTATTCTCTGGCCCACTCAAAACTACGGGTATGTCGTCCTCAATGCCCTGTTTGGGATTGAGCAGTTGCAGTTGCGCACAATGTCCACCTCCTTGGAAAGCAACACACCATCTTTCGATTTGATCCTTCGATGATGTTGAATTTCCTTCCTCTGATTCGGCGAGGACGCCTTTTTTGCAGATCTATGGTAGCTTTTCAATTTTTCGCCGAATTTTAAAATAAAAAATGCCGACAAGTTTGATAATCTCAGACGTTGAAGTTGACTATCACGGGTACTACGTTAATCTTATTGTCATCATAAAACGATGCACCTTAAAGAATCCCGTCAATTGCGCTGCAACACCAGCCACAACAACAATATGAGTAATTTCGGGAATGGAAGTCAAGCTCAAGCTGGTTGGTAATTGCAGCGTAGAGCTCAACGTCCTTAGCACACAGTAATCGATTGATTGATGCTGGATCTCAAATCGCAGACATATGACCGACATTGAAGCAGCTGAAGTACTTGCCAGGAAATGTATGAATATTGATGCATCCCAGACAATTCCCACGCATTAGACACCACTTGCAGATGTCTAGAAGTGCGTGGCGAAACAATCATCGACTATGCCAATCAAATCGACTACGTGCTCATTGGTGGGAGACATGCGTATGTGCGATTCAGATAATGATCGACTGCGATCACTTTCTCTTAGCAGTACGATTCGGAGCTCGACTGGCGCATCGGAATTGCGAAACCCTACGAAGAGCAACTAAGTGGAAAGAGAATAATCTTCTACAACCTCAAGGTCAAGGATATCGAAGTGTCTAGGGGCAGTGAAGCAATCTGTAAACAAAACAAAAGAATGGCCGTAAGGCACAGGAAAAGCGGCCAGGCTCTCCGAAATTGTGTAGATAGTCAGTTAATCGAACTGCAGGGAAGAGTGGATGTATTTTAATAAATTCACCAGAGAGGATCTCCGAATCTCAGCCTGCTTCGAGAGCGGAAGACAGAATCTCCAGTATACTGACAAAGTCAGCTCGGATTCGAGACAGTTTGGTGTCAGTGGTGGCCCGTGGCGTTGTGAGTATGTGCGTCGACTCCTACGCACTTGGACCTACCTGCTTAGGTTCGATTCCTGGTACGACAAGAAATACTTTTCACGGCCCCACCTCTTTTGAGTCACTGACAAGGGAGTATAACTATCTAGAACAAGCTTCTCAAACTTGGCCGTTCGGAGTCGCCATAAAACTGTAGGTCCCTTCCTTTCGTGAGGGAACAATAGCACGTACAACACGAGTGGTTGCTGAGAAGCTAGGCCCTGGCCCCTCTACGGGCTGTAGCGCCATCCATTATTATTATTATTGGTGTCAGCGATGGAAGGCAATTATAGCCAGACCTTCGAGTGTATGTATGTATCAGTTGGGTGGACGGTCCTCAGCGAAGTTTCACAGATGGACCAAAGATGGGCGATGGTTTGAGAGCGGGTGTATATTCTACGGAACTAAACATTCAATTCCCATTCCGACTACCAAATCACTGTGGCGTTTCTCAGGCAGAAACTATAGCGATTAAGAAAGCTCTGTCCTAGCAAAAAAAAAAAAAACAATCAATATAATATCAAGCACAGATCTGTTCTGACAGTCAGGCAGCAATCAAAACCTACCACCCACGCCCATCGCTACTGCAAAGCATCTACTGGAGCTTGAAACGTTTGCGTACAATCGTAAGTGGCCTAAAGGCACTGCTATGACCTACTATCGATCGAAAACGCTCACGTAGCCTGATCAGAATGAGTAGACATAATATCAGACCCATTATCGGCGTCATAATCGGGCATTGTGCCATTGGGACTCTCCTACAACGACTTCGGCAAAAGCCGCAGAGAAGAACAGGAGGAAGAAAATAATGCACATTTTCCATGTAACTGCAGAGCTACCTCCACTCGTAGAAAATCTCACCAGACGCCTACTATTTCAACAACCTGACGAAACTGCGTAGCATTAGTATCAGTCTTCCCCTTGCTTTATCAAAAGTGCTAATTGGTTTGCGGATTGGAAGTGTGACTGGCCTAAGTCTGACTGCTACCAACAAGTAGTCAGCCACTCCAATCTAACTCACCCACGCAGGCCTGAAAGCATAATGTTTTGTAGTCTTTCACGTTAATTGCATTCCCTGACTGACTTATCGCCTGTAGATGCCAGAAAGTCTTCTTTTGCCTCGCGGTTGGAATACCCTTGAGTCAGAATGTTAACAAAAAGAAACATGATTGAAACGCGTTGAAATGGATTTATTTATACCACCTCTAGACCATCAGAAACGTCTACAAATAGAAAAAAACGCAATTAATATCCTTTGAGGGCCGCATACGTCTTCTCCTCAATCCTAGGTTTTCCATCGCTCTTGTACGAGTAAGTGACCATCCGTTTGAAGATTTTCTTTGATTTGGAATCCTTTTTCGTGGACTCATCCAAGCGACTCTTCTTCGGGTTATTTTTCTCCGCCACGCACTCACGTGTGCTGCTCGACGGTGATCCACAATAGAAGCAAATCATGCCATCCTCCCTTCGTCTGGTACACTTCGAAGCGTTCTCATTATTCGATGGTCCAGCTGAAGGAGATGCCACAGTTGTCCTTCTTGCTTGAATTCTCGCATTACTCGGAGCGGCTTCTCGCTTCAGTGATCGTCCCGCCTCTGCACTCTCATCGTTGTCGCCGTCATCCTCGTCGTCGCCATTGGAGCGCTTATGCGATTTTTCCCGACTGTAGGCGTAGCTCTTGGCCTTTGGCTCTGAGGAATACGAACACGATTTCGACTTTTCATTGGAACTGGGATCTTCGCAGACGACACAGTTTTGGTCGTCGATTTGAACTCGTTCACATATTTTCGACTTCGATTTCCCCTTCTTTGATCCGGGATCATCGGCTTCAGCTGCTTCCTCGGGTGTGTCGAATGCGGTTGCATGGTCGTCACTCAATGATTTTTCCTCGTCCTCGTCGTCTGGCTCTAAGTCTTGCTCGCCTTGAGCGAAGTATTTGCTCACGAAATCTTCGTAGGCCTTGTCGTAGTCATATTCTGAGTCGGATTCTGGGTGATCTTCTTCGTAGGCTCTCCGATCCGCTGATCTACTTGGCACCGCCGGTTCAATGGGCGAGTAGATAACTTGCGCATCCGAGGTCAACTTGTCCAGACTCCTCAAGAGATCTCCCGGCCGAAGCGGTGGTGCCAGTTGTTCTCTTTCATTTACTTGGTAAGCATGTGATGCACTCCACGCAGCCAGGAACAAATAGACGATAAGACTTGTGCCCTGAAATGAGAGAAGACTGTTTAATCCCGCCTTGAAAGGATACAATTTGAAGTACCATGATGACTGTGTCCTTATGTCATAGTCTTGGGATGAAGTGTGAGAAAAGACTAGTGCCCTGGAAGCGTGCAGCTGGTTTTTATGGTATCCAGTCGCTGCAGCGATTTACTCTACCAAGTGGAGCGTGTTATTGAATCGCGGTTTTCTTCTTACTTTGCATTTCAATTTTGTCACAAAGCATGACCAATCGGTACTGAGGAAGTGCTGTGGTTAGTCGTACGGGAAAGATGAATGAACTGGTCACTGTTTGAATCAATCGATGTAACGTTGTGCCCGGCTGGGGATGACATACCATTTTTCTAAGTTACATGATTGGCTCTTTGTGTTATGAACTCTGTAGCATCATTTAGATTGTCTTTAAATCCAAGCTTCTTGATCTGAAATATTAGCCTTAGCTAGTTCAGTGGCTGAACCCAAATCGCATTCACACTTACGCACAGAAAGGCGCGGAAGTGCGTTAAATGCTGCGGATAGCGTGCTTCGTAGTACTAGGTACATAGACAGCTGCCAGCTTTCTTTAGAGCTGTCCACCAAAATGGAACGGCTGAGGGTAAGGGATTAAAACAAAAACCGGATCGAAATTCGGCTCCAGGGTTTTTAAGATCCGTGATTTTTTTGAATGAATTTTCGGCAAATCTTGGGTCTATCACCAAAAAGAACCCTTTTGGATCTACATGGCAATAGTGAGGCCTCTTCTATCATATGCATCGGTCGTTTGGTGGAATAAGCTTTCACGTAAATACGCTACTGCTGCTTTCACTAAGCTTCAAGGAACGGTTTGCATAGGGGCCTTCCCTAGCACGCCTGGCTCTGCTCTTGATGCACTTCTGAATCCCCCCGTTGATATCTACATCATGGGGTGCACTTTCAAGGCCATCTTCCGTTTAAAAAGAAGTGCTCTTTGGTACAACTCCTGACTTTGCGCATCGCATTTCTTTTGACCACAGACTCATGAATATGCCTTCTGACGCAAGAACACCAGCAGTCCAGCTGCAACGCACATATTGTACAAAGTCGACTTTCCCTGCACTCAGGACTGGCTCTGGCCAGAATATGAGCCAGGCAAAGACTGTAGTCGAATCTTCACGGATGGCTACAAGACAAATGAAGGATCTTACGCTGGCGCTTTCGTAGAGAGCGACAACATTAGACTTCACACTTTATTAGGTAAATTTGAGTCGGTCTTCCAAGCGGAAACCTATGCGATCCTAATGGCCACGAACTATATTCTGAAGAATAGGTGGAAGTGGCGAAGTATTTGTGTCTGTAGTGACAGCCAAGCAGCGCTTATGGCCCTACTCAGCCCTTCAACCACTTCCAAGATAGTCCACGCAAGTCTTCCCTAAATTGGATCGGCAGGTTCAATACCCTAAGTCCCGGGCCACCAGGGGATCACGGGAAATGAGATCGCCGATGAACTTGCTAGACAAGGATCAGAGGAGACATTCTTAGGACACGAACCTGCGTTGGGACTACCCGCGTCCTCGGTTAGGGCTGGGCTTCCATCGATGGCTGGGCTTCCTGAGAGCACAACCGGAGGTGACATGACTCTCCAGGATGTGGACAAACCAAGCGCATGCTCCCTAATGTCTGTAAGGAATCCGCGGCATTCTTGTTATCTCTTAACAGAAAAGACTGCAGACGACTTACCGGCGTACTAACGGCCCACTACACCTTCGCCAAACACCTAAATGTGCTTGGCCTAAGCGATGAAACCTTCCGTGATGGAGAAGACGACGACACTGCAGAGCACTTCCTCTGCCACTGTCCCACCTTCGCTCGGATCAGGTGGCAGTTATTTGGGCTGATGAGGTGAGAGCTGATGATGTAGGCTCCTCATCACAGCAGCGCTTGCTGGTATTCCTCCGGAATACCATGAAATTTCATTAAATGTAGGTTGCTGCCTGGTAGTACAATGGGCCAGTTTTTTGAGTCTGAGTGCTCCAGTCTAGTGTTCAAAAACCTCCGACAAAAAAAAAACCGTGACAGCAACACTTCTTCTATAAGATAACAGTAAAATTAACCTTCTTCTTCTTCTTTGGCGCTGCATTCCGGTTTGAATCTGGGCCGAATCTGATGGCTGATATGAGACATGATCGAATTCGAATACTTCAGATCGAAGTCAAGTTGATTCAGCCACGTTAGGGCCTTGATCTGTAGAGGGCTGGCGCTGGTTAGACTCATGTTGCTGTACAGTTCGTCATAGAATATTCTCTAGATGACCAAGGATGGCACCTTCTTCACGCGCTTTCGAAATTGTCCATGGCTCCTCCTCCTGCATTTGATCTCGGTACTGATGTGATTACTACTGTTATCTCCAGATACGAGGGAGACGAGTTCCGTGACTACATCTGCCCATTGAGACGCTTCCTTCACGACGACGATAAACGATGTCCATTCCTGAGGACATCATAGCAACCTAAACCAACACACAAAACGGCGAAGTGGATCCTGTACACCTTGTTAATGTCCCTCTACAGTTGGCGCAGGAGGTCTTCACTGTTAACTAGAATATATAGCTGGTGTCAGTTGGGATTTGATTAAGTTCCCAGGGGCATTAGTGAGACGTCTGGTAGCACCCCTCTGTCCCCTCGATCGAGCGCTTCTCTTGCCGTTTAGTTGTCCTCCTGAATAGATCGGCATCTTCCCTTCGTCTCTGTTCGAAGAACACAAGTTTTTTGTTGCAGGTTTGCCATACTAGGAGTTTCTCCTTGGTGAAGTCGTAAAACCCAGCACACCTTTTTTGATGGCTTCTTGAAAACGCATCCAACTTCTTCGACTGTTTGTGGGGGCTACAACAACGAACTGGTCTAAGGCTATGGTTATCTTGGATCGCAAAGTTACCGCCAAGAGAGCTGTGGTGAGGTCCCGCTCCGTGACAAATTCTACTAGCCTGAGTTTGTTATCGAATATGGTGTCATACAGAGTGAACAAAGGACATCACAGTGGAGATCCGTCGTAGAATCGCCCTTGGCAACCGGTGCTACTTCGGTTTGTCAAAACTCCTGACTCGAAGAACCAAAATCATGCTCTACAAAACTCTCATTTTGTCCTGCTTCTGCTCTATGGAGCCGAAAGCTGGACGTTAAGCAAAACTGCAGAGCTGATTCTTGGTACCTTCGAAAGAAAATATCTACGTTGGATATACGGTCCCGTCTGCGAGGAAGGCGAATGGAGGAGAAGACATAACCGCGAACTCTACGAGCTGTACCAGGATGTGGATGTAGTCCGGAAGGCAAAAATCCGTCGACTGCACTGGCTCGGCCACATCGAACGCATGGACAAAAATGCTCCAGCAAAGAGGGTCTTTGAAACCGAGCCTACTGGTTCGACAAGGAGAGGAAGACCAAATCTCCGGTATAAAGACCAAGTAATCGCGGATGGAAGACAGCTTGGTCTTGATGACTGGAAGCAGCGTGCCCAGGACCGTCAACGATGGAAGGCAGCAATTGCTCAGGCTCGGACCCTCCATGGGTCGCCGGCCTGATAACTGTAACTGTAACAGAGTGTCAGTGTTTTCATAAACGTCGGAGATCTGCGCTAGTGCAATCGCATTTCTTTTCTCATGCGTTTTCGAACACACACACGGTGCAGAATGTCTGCAGTCTTGCCATAGTACAAAATATTTTTCTTCCAATCGACCCTATTTGCAGTCAAAATATAATGACTGCTCAATCTGCCCGACATCGATGAGCTATTGACGTTTATGAACAGTAGGCACTGCAGTTCACCTAAGTTAATACGATCGGATATTTGCATTAATGAACATGCACAACGCAGTCCATTGTTAGTCTGACGTTTATGAAAACACCCTGTGTTTCCCCATGACTCTAGCTAAGATGTCCTCCTTACACAGATTAATGTACGATCCTAGAACGATCCAGGTGTCAAATCTTGGGCATTGATTTCTAGAGGATTGTAGAAGTCTTCTTCTCAGTAGAGTCATAAGCACAAGTCTGACAGATGTTTCCAAATCGAGGCTGTTTGTGGATTGTCACGAAGTATTCGCTGAAGTTTTACACTTCTTGTCCAAGCCTGTCTCGAGGGACAAATCTACGTTGAAATAATCGCCTCTCTCTCTCTGTCGCAATGACTGTAGTACATGTCGATGTTTGTGCGCTGCACTCTACACCACTTTCTGCATTGCAGAGAAGAGATGTCCCTTATGACAGTCTAGGGCGGCCGCAACCTCTTCAGCTGCCTGTAGTCGATTAAAAGGCCTCACATACCACTTGTTCAACCGAAACTCGTTATCCCTATATCTTAAGCTGGGGTCGTCAACGGAAACTCCGTCATCGTATCCGATGCTGTTAGTTGTCTCTGAACAAGTTAGTTTTTATGTGCTGATGGTGCGGATGGAAAGCTCACGCCCATACCCCAACAGGGATACCAGACCTTCCTTAACACTTCAGTTCAAACTGTCGAACTTCGATGGACCAGCTGAAGGGGATGCAACAGTTGTCCGTCTTCCTTCAGATCTCGGATTACTCGGAGCAGCTTTGCGCTTCAGAGCTCTGGGGTATCTGGGCTAGCGCGGAAGTTACCTCAAACCATCCTCCCGCACATTGCTAAGCCCACTCTAACAATTAAAAAGCCAATTGGAGTCCTTTTTATAATTTTTTTTTTATTTTTCAATATTTTACAAAATGCGTTCGATTGACTTACATCCGTTTCAGATACACGTGTACATTCACGTGTAAAGTATAAACGTTCAAAATGTTTTTTATTCTTTTTTTTTGTTTCATGTTAACCATTAGGCGTACGCTATAAATACTTGTAATTAGATTATCCTTACGTACTAAGTGCATTTCAATTTGCATCGTTATTACATTTTGCAAAAGAAACAGAATCAATTACACGCAATGCACGCAGATTGCATTTAAATAAAACCTTACCAAGCCGATATAAAATGTGTTACTTTAGATTGTTTATTTTACTTTATATTAATGCATATCATAAGACTCTGTAAATGCCTGTATATAAATTCATTTTCCCTTTTATTGTTGCACAAGTCCGTCCTGTTTGTGTATATGAATGTGTTTGCTTTGTATCTCGAGAATTCGTTTGGTTTTGTATTTTTTTTTGTTTAGCAAATGGCACATGGGCTGATTTGAATATGATTTTCTTTTGTTTTCGTATTTATCTTTTGATTCAGTTTGATGTGTGTGTACTTGTGAAGAGAATGGTCTAATACTAATGCTTAGAAGGCCGCTTTGCGATGAGGTAGGCTCGCCTTTGTGTATTCAATGCGCCCGATTGAACTGAACTGACTACATTGACTACAATATTAAATGTGATTGTTCGTATATAAATGTTAACTGAGCTTCGTCAAATCTAGAAAAAAATATCTAATTGTTACAAAAGCTCGCCTTGCTGAAGGGCATTGACTGCGACTACCAGTAAAACAATTAAGCATACGTGTTAAGTTTTGTTTTTAAGTCTTAGATATGAATGTGTGATACTTTGTTAAGATACTTGAGAGTAAAATGTTACGAGAATGTCTATTTAGATTGTTTGTTTGAAAATGTGATTGCTTGCATCTCGAAACAGAAAATTTCAACATTTCCCGGGCTAGCGTCGCTCGTAGAAGGGGAAATCAAGTTGTTTGGCATATGAACGTATTCTTCGTTAAGTTTTGATGGTCACATGGAGGATAAGGATTTCACGACTTGTGTAGGGGTTGAGACATGAGTGTTCACAGATGCCAAACAGTCCGTGTAGTCCAACGTTGTGAACATGAACTGTTAGCTTATAGCTGAGACCATAATAATAATAATAATATTGGTGGCGCTACAGCCCGTAGAGGACCAGGGCCTAGCTTCTCAGCAACCACTCGTGTTGTGCGTGCTATTGTTCTATCACGAGTGGAAGGGACCTACAGTTTCATGCCGACTCCGAACGGCCAATTTTGAGAAGCTTTTTCTAGACAGTTGTGCTCTTTGAGCAATGTCAGTGACTCGAAAGAGGTGGGGCGGTGAAAAGTATTTATTGTCGTACCAGGAATCGAACCTAGACAGGTAGGTCCAAGTGCGTAGGAGTCGACGCACATACCCACAACGCCACGGGCCACCACAAAGCTGAGACCATAGTGTGGACAAAATCAGAGATTTCATTGAAGAAAACATTCCTATTACGAATGCACCTTAAGACGAGTTAATACGGGTGCGGGTTCATCATTGGGCGGTCGTGGGCACTTAACGTTTTCAGCCCCGCGCCAATACACCATAAATGGGACTATATAGAATGAAACTTGCGTTCTTCACGCGAAAATCCGCTACTCATCAAGGGTGACCGAGCTGAATTCTTGTTGGCGTTGTTGTCAATTTGGTACTCTTGTTAGCTGATAGATTTTGTGTAAGCGGCTGTACGCTATACTGTGCGAATAACTTACGTAGGTAAACGGACAGCGTGAATTTGGGCACAGAGCAATCTGAATAAGATCGTATTTTTGAACTATAGTCTGGCCACAAATATACTGATACAACGCCTACCTTTTCTAGAGAATGTAGAGCGCGTGGACAACTTACGACCGAAAAGTCTTCGACACCGAGCCTGTCGAACAACGAATGTGAGGACGCCCCCAGCTAAAGTACAGCAAACATGTGGAAAAGGACCTCATGGACCTTGATGTGAGCAACTGGCAGAAGATAGACGAAATAAAGCTAGTTAGAGAGGCTTGATGTTTGAGGCCCAGGTCAACCCGTGACAACACAACACCAAGAAGAAGAATCTATTATGACTACAACGACTTGATGTGCGCATCAACAATCATCGACGTTACTTAGCTTCAGTTTAGACTAATGACCAGCCTGCAAGCTAATCCACGATTGTCTGGAGTTCGACAAGTTTGCCCACATCCTGTAAGCAACTCGTTATCCCTGAAGCGAATTCTCACTGAACTGATATGCAACACTAAGCATGCTACTTAGATTTCCAGATTACAAAATTATCAACGCACAGTGCTACCTTGCATTGTGAAACAAATTGGAATTAGTGATGTCCAGAGAGACGTCGACAAAGAGTGATGATACACTGACCGTGTATGGGAGGTGAGAAACAAGTCCAGAGTCTTGGTGGCACGATTGTTAATGCCAGGAAGCGAACTTCTCCTTCGGATGCAGCTTGAGCGTATTGAAATCCCCTGCAAAACAGTTTCAGAGTGAAGATAGTAGGAAACAGTTCATGTGACATGTACGTTGCTTTCAAGAATTTCGTCATTTGCAAGCAATTTTTTGCCGTTTGCAGCCAATATGATTGCCTAAACTTTTGTGACGCAATAGGCGGCGGCTGGGCAGCAAATGAGCAGACAAACAATAACCCTGTGGGAGGCGTTGTGGCATCTGTTTGATCGGTTGGACCAGAAATCAACGACAACGAGACGTTCAACTTAACAGTTGACATTATACTCGTCCATCGACAAATTTGACGACCAATCACAAGTTTGTTGACAGTTATCCACGAATGGTGAGGCATTTATGTTTTGTGCCATTGCTCTCATTTCGCTCTAAAAAGCGAGAAGCTGTATTTTGTGTATAGCATATGAATTGCTTGTGCTGGAAGAAAACGCCAGCAGCAAAGCCCTATTGTGTTTCTGGCATTAAAGCTCAACTGTAATAAGCATGAGCGAACATGAGACAATCGCTAACAACCTCGGACTTGTTGTGGATTTCTGATTTGAGTGCAAGTTAGGCCGCTTTTACAACACGATTTTCTGCAATTCCTTTTTGTGATCGCAAGCCACTTTTACACGTAGAAATAACCCAGTTGCAATTACCGCTAAATTCGTCCACTTCCCGCCCTTTCACACATGTGTCATCTCTTTCTTACATATGCATACACTGAGAAGGCGAGAATAAAGCAATTCGGAAAAACGAGAAGAGATAAAAGGGGATACGAAGGATCAATCGCAATTCTCGAGCACACGCAACTCGGGCACGTTTCACCTCCCTTGCCAACAAGATGGGAAAGTTGCAGACGAATTCAGCGTGTGTTGTCTTCAAATGTTCGACTTCAAATCAACGACTACATCACATATCAGTCATATTTTCGGTGTAGGTATACTTGATATCTGGTCCAACACAAAACTGGTCCAAGCTTCAATCAAAGTCAAGCAAAAAGTTCGCATCACTGAACCCCATTAGAACCGTCCAAGAACCATCATTTTGAGTAGATCAACAATTGGGACAAATAAAACGTAGTGTTTTCCTCTCACAGCAGCAGCACACGCGTGCCTGCGTCACTCAAGAGATCTTAGCAATATGTGTTTGTTTTACATGTGTTTTTTTTCTTGTATTTTTTTTTTTTATTTTGTTATATTTAAAATACATTATGTTCACGCTTTAATACATAATTCATTAATCACTTTAAATACATTTTTGTTTATATGTATGTATAATCATAATAATTACAGCACCTACATTAAATTAGGTTTCCTCGTTTTTCCTTTCTTTTCTTTTCCTCAAAATAAAACAAACAAAAAAAAAAAGTGTATAAAATATAAACAGAATAATATATGCATGTATAGATGCTTGCTTCTTTTTCAAGTTTTCATCTGACTCATTTCGTTAGGAATACCGACTTATTCCTGCTTGGCAGAGGAAGCGGAGAAAAATATGTTCTTCTCTCAGAAAGAAAAAAAAAAAAAAAAAAAAGCGCATACTCGATAAGTCAAATCGAAGAAGAAGATGAAGGAAGTGTCAATAGGTCAATATGAAGATGGGCATGCAGCACATGCTCATTGTTACTACACTTAGGTTAATTAAAGTGAATTGTTTCTTGTTTGTTTTCTTTTTTTGTTTGCTTTTTTTTTTTTTTTCATTTCATTTAAGTTTTAAATTAAAAATACATTTTTTTTAGGTTTTAGTATTGCTTCACTATTATGCCTTAGGGACGACTTCACTTAATTGCTGTTAATATTATTTTGTACACTATCCATATTCGGAATGTAGTCCATGGCCATAAGGCACGCAAATACAGTCATCACCATTTTGGGTTTCACTTCGGTGATATCCTCGGGCAGGGCATAGACACGCGCACCAATTTTGCGGGCCATTGAAATTGCGTATTTCGCATTGGCATGGTTGTCCTAAAATACACAGAGAAGCGATCATCAGTGATCGGTTGGTTACATGCGGCTAACTCAAATTCCTTACCTCCTCGGTGCCAGTGTGTCGCACAAGTTCGTAGTTAATGCTGCCCTGCTTGATGGAGTCAATCAAATCAATAACAATTTTACCATCAGCAATCGCCGAGTCATTGAAGTTCTTTAAACTTGTTTCCTTGCCGCCGGAGGCAAGCTTCTCATTCACCCACTGTACGATTTCCATTTCAATGATCGGATTACCGGTGTTGGCCAGGCGAGACAGAATCGACAGTGTGTACGCACGCATCAGTTGCCAGATCAAAGCTGAAAAGACACTTGAGCATGAGCATTTGTCATGGCAAGCCACGATCTAGTACCCGCCTTACCTAAGGTTAGTGTGGCATTTCCGTCGTTCAAATCCTGTCCGGCGATGCCGACCAACGAGAATTTCAGTTGTTTGCCCAATTCCACGGCGTAGTTGCAGTTCTCCAGCTTCTCCATGAACTTCTTGCGTGGAGTGAATCGTCTGTGCACTTTGCTCCAGGTGACAATGCCCGGCTTAATGATGTCGAACAATTGGAAGATCACCAGACCATCGGCCAGATCGGAATACAGCCAGTTGACGTGTGGTGCCACACCCATCGAGTTCATCCAGTTTCTGTAAGCTAATGAATGGAGGAAGACCATGAATGACTGTCTGTGGACACTTCTCAGCACACAAGCACTTACTTTTCTCCTCACGTGTCTCCTCAATCGTCTGGAGTCCTTCAATCTCTTCGGGTTTGTCCAAGCCTGGGTGGTTGTTGAACAGATTAGCAACGAAAGCCAAATTCAACTTGTACACTCCGTTGACGACGTCTTGTGCGGTCAAGAAACTGCGGCAGTTCAACTTTGCAGCCTGCTGCAACATAATATCAGCTCTCGATACCAAATCTGATTCCTGAAATAAAAACAGACCCATGAGCCAACTGGTCACGCGGAGCACCTTCCTGCTTCAACTCACTCTTAGTGCTTCCACGGTGACTCCGGCGTCATTTGGTGCGATTTGTTTCAGCAAATGTGTGTAGATCTCTGAATCGACGATATCGCTCTGGAAGTTGGTGCAACGCCTTGAGATGCCAGCTCGTTCCAAATGATGGTTCACCCAACGCAGGAGAATGGCCTCCGGCGACAGCTTCATCAAGTCCTCCAACCTTTCATCCTCGAACAATAAGCCAGCCAGTCCCGGACAACTGTCCAACGTGATGTGACTGAACAAACCAATTCGGATGATCTGCCACAGCAAGCCCAAGACCAAATGTGGCTTTCCCTTGCCCAAATCGTGCGCATCGATATTCACAATGTTGCAGCCAATGGCTTGTGATGACACCAAGGCCAGAGTCAAATTCTCGATCTCCCTGTAGACGGTGAGGTTCTTTTTGTTGATTGCGCGCTCGTCAATTGTGTCTGGGCAGGAGTGATTGATGATCTTACACAGGAGTATACCATCCTTGATCGACTGATACAACTGTTTGCCCTCCTGATCGATGGGCAACAAGTGTTTCAGGTCAACGTCATGTCCCAAATTGGAGTTGATCCAATCCGAGAATGCCAACTGCTCTTCCAATCGCACCGAGTGTGTTGTGCCCTCGGATGAGATCGATGACATGCCACCCAATGTTTCGAGGTTCTCCTTCTTCGAGACGACTGTCTTAAATGTGCTCGCAACATCCTTTGACTTCAGGTCCAGGCATAGATTTTCAAACTCCTCCAAATTCAGTTTTCCCTGATGTGCGGTCCTCTGTTTGTTGCGGAACTCATCGATCATCTCACGAACTTGATAGCCGGCCAATTTGAAGCCCACTTGATCGAGGGCATCCTTCAGTTCGGTTAGGTCTATGAAACCATCTTTGTTTGCGTCAATCTGAAAGAGGAAAAGGTTAACAATCAGTACATCTGAATGCTGTATGGAATGGCGGAGATACGAGATGATTAGTCATAGACACTGTGGCGTATGATCAAATGATTTCCCCCGAGTTCCTCATGAATCACACTCATTTCACGAATGAAATGTTCGCAAGGAAACACACACGTTTCTGCATATTCAATGGACCTGCAAATAACCAATCTCAACACCTTGCCGAGAGATGTAAACACATGGTTACTTCCTTAAGATGTGCCTTACACTTAACACTTAACACTTACTCATTGCCATCTAGAGAGGAGCGGCATGTAAGCAGAAGCAGACAGCCTCACTAATGAGTTGCCACAGCCAAACACACACCACGCCGCAGAACTATCGTCATCAAAACACGAACGCGCTTAATGGAATTCAGTAAGAAAATATTTGCATTTGATTTTAAGTCTTCTGTAGGTTTCCATATTTGTCATTGACGTTCCCCCCAACTAGTGCGTGCTAGAGGGACAATAAATTAGTCATTAGTTTGTGTTAAGATCAAGAATGGAGACTGGGTTTATTGACGATATAAAATGGAGTCGCAATTATGTGCAGCAAAGTGTTCTGTTTTACTAGACAACTGCATGCTCATGTTGAAGGAGACTAGACGGTGTTGCACTACACAGACTGGATTTGTAGACATTTCGCATTTGAGTTTGCAAGGTTTCCAGTGTACAGTCGACAACTTGTCCCAAGATACTCGTACTCGTCAGATTGAAAGTATTCATTATTCCGAGGGGAATAAAAGCAAACAAAAGACGTCATAGAACGCTTTTGCATGTGTTGCATATATTAGTAAAGACAGACATAAGTGAAATCAAATTTATGTCAGAACTGAACAACAAGTATCCAGATGCGTCATTAAAGTGCTCATAATTGCCTTTGGGTACTTAAGCAAAATTCTAACTGTCAGTTTTACATACCTACGTAGATAAGCATTGACACCTGTCATTCCCACGTAAAAACAACTATAATGCGCATGAGCTCGCATTAGCTAGTGTCAAACGCGCATGGGTGAATGAGCGAATACACCCACCCCTATGCGGCAACCTATAATGTCGTCCATGAAAGATTGCGAACATTTCGTTAAGCATGTGCAAAACACAAATGTTTCGTTAAGCATGAGCTAGTGCAAAATGAATCGCACCGCGCATATGCGAATGTGACAGACAAGAAAACAAATTTGAAAAATGAGCAAATCAGCTGTTATTGTGTTGGTATTCGTACATACATACATACACATATTATCGAACTGGAAACATGATGAATTCATAATAAATCAAAATTAAATAAAAAAAAATAAAGCAAGCAACGGAAGAATTTCTGACAGGAGGCTATGCGCGCATGTGCTTATAGTTACTGATGTTTTTTTTTTAGCAAACATGACGAAACAGTTCGTCCCAAGTTTGGACACTAGCTCATGCTCGCTCATGCGCATTATACTTGAGCCTTAAGTAAGCGAAATTGAACGAAATTTAACGAAAGTCCACTCTTGTCTCCTTATGTCGATTAGAGTTGGGCCTGCACATCGGAGGGCTCCACAAACCGCAGCAAGTTGTTCCTTCTGCTTTTCGCTTTGGTTCTTATACAAACTAGGCATAAGACTGCTTAGACTGACTCTTCACTGGATAATGATTAAAGCTACGACAGCATATCAGCTCTTTAGTGCTCTGGTCAGCTGAAGATCGGGGATAGCCGGTTTCGGAGTGTTGGTTACGTATGTTTAGGCTTCAGCGGGTTAATGTCTGCTGTTGCCTCTGCAACCGCGTTGAAGATGATATCTTTGCCTCGTCGTACGAGGTTTATATCATGTACACAAAAAATAAGCCCGGCTAGTCTGAACTTTCATCATTTTCATGCGATTTTGCAGCTATAAGCTATAATACGAACTTGAAGCTGTAAACGCGAGGAACTCTGAAGACATTAGAAAAGTTCTACGACATGACTGGCATTCCTATGGGTGGAGTCCATCGCATTCTTACCGGTGATTTAGGAAAGAGACAGATCTGGGCACGATTTGTTCCACATTCCCCGACATGAGAGTAAGTCGTTGCAACCACATGGACACAAGCAGACAAATACGCTGCATTCATGTCATCTGTCGGAAACTCACCATCATACGTGCTTCCACTACAAGCTATTCGCTAAAGGTCACAGCGCGATACGAAGGCCACCAGATGAGTGAAACGAGAAGAAAGACGAATCAAGAAGATGCTATGAGTCCTCCTTCTGAACAAGATCAGATACAAACTGTGGATGGTCAATATTTTTTGGGTGTGTTGCAGAGATTGTGGGACATAATGCATCGTGTTCGACTGGAGTACAACAAAGTTGACAGTTGGTTATGTTGCGTCTTCACACAAACTGAGAGTTTTTGGCACCAAAAAGCATTACAACGCCCGACCACTCGCTGTACTCGTCTGATCTAGAGCTATACGTCTTTTGACTCTTTCCTAAATTCAGATTGAAGGTTGAGGAGAACCACAAAACGTTGATTCCAACAATCCAGGAAACAGCCTAGGAGTGCCAGACTCTCGAGTGCCAGACATGCGCAACAAATTTTATGATTTGTGTTGATTATGAAGATCAGTCCTCCGGAGCAATAGAGATATTTGTACCAATCCCTCCAACCATTTGCGGAGACAGACAAACAGGAAGATGTTCGCCACTTTGGCAGTGTAAATCTTTCCGGGTTCCCGGTCGGTGTCGGGGTTCGTTGCTTGTCACGATGTGACCTACTGTCTGTGTCATTTCTTCTATGTCTGTCTGGCGTCCTGGAGCGTCTGCTTTTGTGGCGATCTCTTGAAGAACTCCGCCAATATAGACGGTCTTTTGATCTATCGCGGTTCTTACGTCGCGTGTGCCTATCCCGGGAACGACTGCGCTTATTTCTCGAACGACTTCTACGCCGAACCACTTCTCTTAATCTGCTTCGCCGTCGTTCTCTTGATTTGCGTCTTTTGTCGCGGTCTTTTGGTCGACTTCGAACTTTTTGAACGACTTCTGTGAGGTGAGGGTTTCTCCAATATAGGCTCTGTTTCCTTCTGCCTTCGAAAATAGAACAAACTAGAAGCCATGATCCAGTTGCTGAGAAGCTATGCCCTGGCCCTCTACAGGCTGTAGAGCCACCCATGTTATTATATTATTATTAGAAGCCATGATCTCTTACAACGCACCATTGACTCGAAGGTTCAATACAAAAAAGCACTGTATTTGAATAAATTATATGAAAGAAATTGTTCCAGTCTCACCGGAAACGGAACTGCCTGTGTATGACAATCCCAGAGAAGTGTATGACATCTAGCGAATTGCAACATCAGATTGATCTCCTCTTTAACTCTGTTGCATAGCTCATCGCCAAGCGTGGATCAATTCACATCATTCGTTCATACACGCTTCAGAAGATAACGCGAATGTTGAGGATATAAGCGACAAGACGGTTTTCAGACGAATCTTCTCTAAACTGAAGGTCATCAGCACCTCCATTCATTTAATTTCCATCATTTTACGATGCCCGATGTTTATGATAACAAGTTGTTTTCGAATTTAGTGTTTCTGTTCTTATCCGTTTGTTGTTCGTTTTAATTGCGATGTTGAAATATGTTAACACTCATATTCGCATGCACGCTGCTAATGACATGCGTACATAAATTAATATCATTTAAAATGTCGCAAAATTCTCCTCTCAGTGATCTGAAAATGCTCCACATTCCGAAGTTAATGACTGTTGTTGGGGATTTTTTTTTTGTTTGTCTTCCGGGAGTCTTGGCTTCCGGCTTAAATTATCACAAATGTGCTGATGGTATCCTCGTTCGATTGCGTTCTTGAACTCATAAAATGTAAATAAATGCATTTTGTAACCACTCTTCGTCCATATTATGCGTGGATTTTTGCTCCATTCACATTTGTTGCATAGATCTCGCAAGTATTTGAAGCAATCGTAGTTTGCACAACGCCGCAGTCTCTCAGATTGAGACCGAGTCTAAGTCTTCCGCGCTTGGAGAACTTTGCTTCGTGTAAATGAAACGCATTCAAAGCACAAGGCCATCAACGACTTCAGTACCTATTCCTTATTTGAAAACTTAAAAAACCACAAGTAAGACAGTTCTTCTTCGAAACGATGCACATGCCTCCAGAGGTTCATATCCTGCTGTCTGAGTTCTTTTTCATGACGGTCTGCTCACTTTTCCATTATTTATCGATACTAGGATTCTCAAAGCAATTTAAGGAGATGAAGGCATTATTCGTCGTGACCAAAGGTGTCTAGACAGTTTCGATTCACTTGATTTCAATCGCTCCTAAAAGTATGCAAATCACTGTCATTCCCAACTGTCTATTTGTCAGTTCATAGAATCACGCCCTCAGAGGGTCTGAAACTGTCAAGATACCAGATGTGCATGTGCCTAAATGAAGCCTTTGATTCCGACCCTGTGAGATAACGCAGCAGAGGACACTCGCGTCTAAGGTGGCGCACACATATGATGGATGACCGCAACCAACTTGGTGCGCGAAATTGAAGACAGATTAACTGGAGATGTTTGTTGGATAACACCCAAGTTCACCCTGGATTGTGACGCTACACCAAGAAGAAGTATGACATGAGCAATCACGTGAATCTCGACGATCGAGGATATACTCCATCAGTCTCATCGATTCTTCAAACATGGATTACTAAAAATATGCACACTTTAGATTCACCATCTTAAAGCAGATTCTCACTGCTGATTCGGGAAAAAAAATTCCAATCTGCCGAGTCGAAGCGCACCTTATCTGGCACCGATAAAAGCACTAAAGATTATACTCACTGATCGTTCGGCGATTAAGCAAATATGTGAAGGTTAAATGTTTGGACTTCTTTTTGTCGTCGGTCTGCATGCACCCTCACAACCGGCACTTGTCGACAGAAACAGGGGCATAGTAAAGAGTGATGAGTAATGGATGCCGTCATGGAGCGTATGCCCATCGGTTGTAAAAAACAAAGCAACCTTGTGTCTATCTCTGTTCGAAGGCACACCGAGGCGTATACGTAACACATCTTCTCTGTCCATGCCCCGACTGAATATGGGGAAGTGCACAATTTAATTAGCTGCAACTCCCATATTGTGTAGCCACGTTAGTGAATTGTACATCGACCGAGCCGGGGTGTGGCGTGGACGTTTCCGTTTCCCTAAGCACCTATCGAAATGAGAACATCGCCCCGCGGTGGCGGTACTGCATTCGTTGGCATGGCCACAGAACATTTCCCGTTCGCATCCTGAACACGCCCTGTTCTATCGTTTGCCGGGGCATTCACTGCGTGATATGACTCAAGTGTCTTATTGATTTAGTGGGTCTACAGCAAATAAAATAAATCTTTCAATCCGAGCGTCTGTCCGCAGAATTATGACATGTCGCGGCGATATGATTGCCCAACGAAGAACACAATCTAAAGTCGCTCGGTCACGAGTGTATCGGGCTAGTAAATGGCGAGAACTTCAAATTTCACCCCAGGAATGAGTAAATGTATGTATATTCGAAAAATGCGGATAAGATAAGGCCCGGCGCAGGTGTGTATGGGTGCGAGTTAATGGGGAACCGAAGCGATATCGATAAGAGCATATTTTGTTGACTGAATGTGGTCAGGGTAATGCCTTATTTGACTTCGTTCCACTATCTTTCAATGGGACGGTATTTCTTTTTTTTTTTTTTGCGTCCATATTTATCGGAATCAAACACGGTTTTGATGGGCAATGGCGTGAATGTTTGTTTTCAATTTAGTTTTTTTTATGGTCAACTAAGTGGGCCAAGAGTTTGCCTCTTGGCTTGGATAGTGAGGTCTTAATTGAAACTATGGATTGTTATACAAAATCGATGAAGGGCAAAGCGTTTATAATCTTTGTACTTTCACGAGTTTAAAGTGATCAACATTAAAGGGTAGCGCCTTAAGTAGCAGTCAACGATTGAATAATCCCGTAGGATATAGCAAATGCAGGGATCAGTATGAAGAGTTGATGACATGAGGAATAAACTGGAGCGACATGAGGAATGAGCTCGGAAGTGTTTGACGATCATTAACGAATGCTGGTGTTAACGTTTGGAGGAGACACCAAGAACATATGTGATTTCCTTCGTTTTGTTTTGATTCGGTAGACGACGAAGATTGACGGTGACGATGTGAGTAGCTAGCTAGATCTGCAACAATGTTAAGTCCAGAAATAAAGTACCTAGTAAAGTGCGGCTTTCGTTTGGACAGAAGTAGAACCCACCAGCTTTTCACTCTCGAGAAGGCTTGGGAGTATGTCAAGCCGATCTACAGCTGTTTTGTAGATTTGGAAAAGGCATTCGACGGAAAAGGATTGGCTTTGCAAAACCGCATTTAGTTTCTGATCATCTTCCAACACAGGTGCCTAACTAGCCGTACCTATTACCGAGTTCCTCGAGGGAAACTCGGGAGTGTTCTGCAGGAGTATGGGAGTAATCTTCTGAAATCCATTCAGTCTCTATACACAAACTGTAGCTAAACTGTGTTAGGTGAAAACGGTGCCAAATCAACAGCTTCAACCGCAGGCGTTGGACTCCGCCAAGGGTGCGTCTTGTCACCTCCCCTTTAACATTATATGTATGGACTGGATGTTGCAGCGAAGCCGAGGCGAGGAATGTTTCCCATTGGGAGAGTTGAGGTCTTTTTGCAGATGACTTAGTTATCCTCACATACTCCCAGACGGAACTCCAGTGCGCGCTCGTTTGGTTTTTTGAAGTTTGTGCAGATGCTGGGATGAAGGTTAACGTGGACAAAACAGAGGTTATGGTAATTTCCAGAGCGCCTGCTCAATGCACTCAACTTGTCAGTGGAGTCCCATTGAAGGAGGTGGAGAAGTTCAAGTACTTCGGGGTCTTTTTCACGAGTGATGGGGGCAGTAATGCTGAGCTTTCCTGTAGGATTGGGCAGACTGGCTTAATTTTGAAACAGCTTGGAAGATCTGTAATCAGGAAACATGGTGTCAAAGCAAGTTAGCGGTTTTCAATTCAGTATTAGTTCCAAGTCTCATCTAGGGTTCTAAAATTTGGTCAATGACCGAAATAAGATCGCGAATACAATCTGCCGAAATGTGAGTTACTCGGCGGGATAGAGTGAGAAACACGGTAGTGCAAGAAAGTCGATGTAGAACAGCTGCTTCTTCGAACGGAAAGGGCTATGCTTCGATGGTTTGGTCACGTGGCACGAATGTCCTCATCATCACAACTTCCGAGGCGTGCCTTGAATGCGATTCCATCAGGTAGTCGACCGCTTGGCAGGCCCAGGACGAGATGGGCAAGTCCAAAAACTCGCCTGGTTGAGCTTGCGCATAACTCCTGATGAGTTAGAGTCGATGGCGGAGGATCGAGTGGCCTGGAGATCTTTCGTGCGTGCATTACCACCTGGTCAGAAGATGATGATGAAAATAGCCTACTTGTAAATATATCTCTTGCCCCTTAACATTTTTTGCCAGGTTTTTTTTTTGTAGCGTTTTCGCCAACGATACTAATCAGCGAATGCCATTAATGTACAGTCGTCCAAAATTCATGAAAAACTGTCAAAGAATCTCCCAAATTCGTCGATGGACAAGGGGTCAATCAGCTGTGAAGTCGGCTATATATAGAACCCGATTTCTGGTTGAGTTCATCCTCATGGCATTTATGTTTTCAAGTATCATTACTTCTAAGCATGGTACACGATCTACCGTGGTGAAAGCAAGCGGTCTCCGAACGCAAACACTTAAGATGGAGCAATCTTCGGTCTGATCTACTCATCACTAGACATAAACAAAACCGATGAAACTTGCACTGTAAGTAGACGAATAGCTGCTCCATCGTGCAACATGAATGGACGCAGAAACCTTTATTGGGGCCTGTTCAGCAACTAGACAGCAACTGAACCTTCCCTAACTAGACAATCTAAATATTTTTGCATTTATTTCACAATGTCGGCACTCCAGCATATTGGATAGGCATGCCGCCTCCAACGTTGAATGTCTAAGTTCAATATCGGACACGAACCACTTTCATAATTCATGGTCACACTTCTCTCGAGTCACTGACAATGATCAGAGAGTAAACCAGTTAAAAAGCTTTTCAATCTTCGTTAATTGGAGTCGGCAGACAACTACTTCCCAACTACTTTGTCCCTTCCACCCGTCGGAATAATGACACGCACGGCACAAGGGTAAGGTTCGGTGCAATTGCCTGCACAGGGCACTTCCATCTTTGTCCGCCTAGACCCATTGTGATATCACACGGATCTTGTCGGCCCTACAGCTCTTAGAGGGCCAGGGCCTAGCTTCTCAGCAACCACTCGTGCTGTGCGTGCTATTGTTCTCTCACGAGTGGAAAGGACCTACAGTGTTATGCCGACTCCGAACGGCCAAATTGGAGAAGCTTTTTCTAGACAACTATACTCTTTGAGCATTGTCAGTGACTCGAAAGAGGTGGGGCCGTGAAAATTATTTTCGTCGAACCTAGACGCCGAGGTTGAAGTGCATAGGAGTCGACACACAGACCCACAATGCCACTGCCGCCACAGTAAACCAGCTGATGGTTTCAACAAAGCGATGAATATGGCGGACACTAATGTTGGTTTGTTCGGGAGGACGGAGCGCTACAGGAGCGAAGAAGGTGCATCATTGGCTAATCTTCGTCCTCCTCTGTGCAACTCTGCAATTGAGCAATGCCCAGCGACGATGAGAATTCTAAGAGCAAGCAAGTTCAGCCTGATCAGATCTTGTGACCGTTAACCGGTTGAGAAGACTGTCGTCTCCTCTCCTGTTTCGTAATGATACACATGGTGCCCTCAGGCCACCTTCGATTGTTAGAATCAATCGTTTCAGGCATTGGGACTGACGATTTTGATGTGTCAGAAGGCGAACTGGCAGAAGGCCGAACTGACCGTTGAACAAGTGTTGTTTTTAAGGAGCATGTCGGCCTCTAAGTTTTCTGGAATGGCACTCACATACGAAAATATTCAACCACCTCGGCTCAGATATAGGCGGTAGTTCAGAGTTCAAGTTAAACGTGAATGCAACACAAGGGGTTTGCTGTGGAATCTAGACTCATCTCAGACTGTGTTGGCACTGCTGCAAGCAATGGGAAAACTATCAAAGAACTGTCTAGCAAAACGAGCTTCCTGAGACCCTTGCAGAGAATGCAGACTAATACTGGTTAATAAGGCACTTCGAGGAACAACTCAGCAAATAATACCGGCGTTTTTGGTGGCGCACACAAATGTGGACGGCTTGAGTGGCTTGTTGGTTGCGAGTCAGGTTTGCCTCGGACTGTAGCGCCGAACAAAGAAGACAGAAGAAATTGACGGGAAGTCAGGCTTCATTCTTAGTTTTTCTCGAACACGAGACATCTTCAGAATATGTTTAATGTATAGAAAAAATAAATAACGATTTGAAATTGAAATTGTCGCATGTTGTTCTTAGCAAAAAGGGGTTAAATGCTTATGCATTTTGACAATGTCAACTTTGGTGTTCATCCCCAATTTCACTCACTGTCTCACTCACTGTTCCCTTTTCGTCTTTGCTTTAGTTGAAATGATGCTGACGAGCTGTTAACCGTCTCCTCATTAGACTCAAGTAAGAGGAAGTGATTTAAGTGCATTCGGTCATGTGCGCTCTGCATCACTTCCTCCTGTTAAGCCTCCATTTGGTCACTGGAACAATAAATTATCCGAGCACGCAGCATCAATTACGTTTCCATATAAAGAACTTTGTTTCCCTCATTTGTAACTGCTTTAGATAAACAAACGTCATCGTTGTTACATCGTTGTTAATCTCTTACTGCAACCGCGCAGCGCAGATTGGTGCACGTTTGCAGTAAACAAACGAACGACGTCTCGACAGATGACTGTCCATTAGAAATGAAAATGAACCAAATCACTGCCTACGATCCACTTATTAGTCACTGAAGCCAGTTCTTTTATTTAAAAATAAAATGCATGGTGCCGTGTAATTCACAAATTTATTTCTGGAAATCATTCAAATGACGCAGGCGAATGTTTTTTTTATCAAAAGGAAGCGTTTTTCTTTTTTCTTTGAGATATTTGACAAATGACATATTATGCTGTCATCGCGCGTAAGCAGTCTAAATAACACGACACGTCATGTGATAATGAATGCTTCAACAAAGTGAGGAATGTCAATTTGTGCAGATAACGCCCATCACGCGTTGATTTGGAAATGTTTTCTGAAGACGGTGCAGTAAAAGTAGATATGTAGTTTGAGGTAGGTTTGGTTACAGTTTTTAGTTGTTCTTTGCTATAAAACATTGTTCCATCGTGTAAACAAGGTAATTTCTGTAACAGTCGTTGGAGATAATGCCAGTTATACTTCCTTGTAATGAAATACACCGTAGAACTGGTTTCTTGCAACGCTTAGAAGCCTAGGTCGCATCATGGTGCATTTACAGCCTTCTACCTGATGTCAAATAGGCTTTATACCCTCAAGCCCTCTTTTTATGCATTTCATCTCGAGATGAGCGAAGTAAGACTTCGTTTGAAAGTCATGCGTGCACTGGAGAAACTTTTACCAGAAGAACTCAGGGCTCATCAGTTTATAAAATTGGCTATCCATGAAAGGCTGGGATCTGCCAATCATCTCTACCTCCGCCATTATGTCTGAAACACAATGTTGCGTTGGTCCTGTTCCGTCATCTTCCAATAGAAGCAAACAAAAATGCGTCGTGCCACCGCTCTTAACCTTTGTTAAAAAATGGCAGCCAACTAAGCCAACGTACGAACGCACTGTCTCGCGCAAATATTTCGCCATGTTGTAAGATTTGCGTGAGACAGTGCGTTCTGTTGACACTTTCCATGCAAACTGAGAGTCTTTTAAGTGTCAACTGACATTTGAGAAACGTCATTTCAAAGTACGCGTTGACGGATTGCTTACGTAATAAAAAAGCGCTCGAATTAACGCAGGACATATAATGTTCTTCGCAAAAGAGGCACACTTCAACGGGGGCGTCCTCTTCCTTCTAGCCTGTAGCCTAGTGTGATCGCCTACTCGAATGGCATCGCTCTCACCCTCTCATGTAAACATTTCACAATCTTAAGCGATCTAAGGCAGAATGCCTACTCGAATGACATCCATCTAAGGCAGAATGCTCTCTCTCCTTTAACAATGGCCTTAGGTAAGTAGGTTAGTTAGTGGGTAAACGCGTAAGCCACGTCTCACTTTGGTCCTGATGGACGATACGTGTAATTTGTACACAAGCACAAAGAGAGAAATTATTCGGTTCTAGAGACGGCGACAGCTTTAAACACTCCGACACAGCCGCAAATGTCGATCTCGCTGTGGATAGGAAGCATTGATGGAAGCCCCATCTAGTGGATCACATAAGCTCCTTTTATCGGCAGAAAAGTGAGTCTTCAAGCAAACGTGACTCGCTGGTTGTAGCGCTACACAGGACGAGAATGTCACCTGGACCGTCCATCGGCTAGCATGCCTTTGTATAACTTGCATTATTCCATTGGAACATGCGTTGGAAAGCTACTGTCATTGTACGAGGGGCGTTCAATATATTCTCGGTATCGGGGTGAAGCTGTGGTTGTATATATAAATTGGCTTATTTATCAAGTAATACTATTATTTTAGTGCATTCATGTAAAATTTCATATAAATGTGATTATTAATTCGCGTTTTGAACGCTCCTAGTACGTCATTTCAGTACATGCCATTCACTTGAAGCGTAAACAACAATAATTTTTTTTACTCAAATATGCCTGAAAAAGTGTTTTTGCGGGGAGTTCTTCTTTATTACTTTAATATGAAGAGAACTGCTGCCGAAAGTCATAGTATTTTGGTGTATATTTGGTGATGAAAAATAGATCCATTATGACAACCTCAAGCGCAAAAAATCATATGCGAAACCCGGCCAACCAGCCAAATCAACGGCAAAGCCGAATATCAATGGAGCGAAGGTAATGCTCTTTATTTGGTGTTATCAGAAGGGTGTGCTGTATTATGAGCTGCTAAAACCGGGTGAAACCATCAATGGACAACGCTACCGAACACAATTAATCCGGCAGTAGCCGAAAAACGCCCAGAATATGCGACCAGACACGAGGCAATCATTTTCCATCATGACAACGCTCGGCCCCACGTTGCTATTCCGGTTAAGAACTATTTGGAAAACAGTGGATGGGAAGATTTACCCTACCCGCCTTATAGCCCAGACCTTGCCCCTTCTGACTACCATTTGTTCCGGTCGATGCAGAACGCCTTCACTGAAATACGGTTCACATCAGAGCAGAATATCAAAAATTGGCTTGATTCATTCTTGGCTGCCAAGCCGGCGCAGTTCTTTTGGGATGGGATCCACAAATTGCCAGAAAGATGGGAAAAAAGTCATAGCTTCAGATGGGCAATACTACTATTGTACTTGTTTTTCTTAAATAAACGTTCGAATTTTGAAAAAAAAAACCGCACGAATTAAGTTATATATGTACCTATTAGCCGTGCACTCAGAGCAAACCCTTCAGCTGCGTTTGAAGTCATTTTGAATGATCCCAAGCGCGACTCTTGTTTTCACTCATTCTTACACTGACACGTTCTCAGCGGGCACACGAAACAATCATGTCCCGTTCAGGAATTTCATGCATTTGAATGCAGAGGAAGACTGAGCCAACTGAGTTTGCGACACCTCTCAACAAATCGTCTTTCCAGAAGACTGCTGGCACATTGCAGCGTTTTTCAGACGAAGATCTTGGCCGATTCGCGAACCAGTGTCATGGTTTGAAGTGAAATGGAATGTCTTTTGTTAAGGCTCTGGAATAAGTCTCTCTAACTTCGAAACATGTATCAAAGTCTTGTTCAACTGTCGAAGAGATGGCTGAGCCTGGATTGGGTACCAGACCACAGACAAACTGCACATGAAACAACTCAGCTCGCACGTCAATGTCATCTGCGTATGCCAACAGTATGGACTTTTGGAAGATCTTGCCTCTAGCGTTGGCATTTGTGAATTTTTGCACGATATTCTCGAGAACGAAGTCACATGTCAGCACGTCTTTTCTAACATTGAAGGCCTAGTTGAGTTTGTTGTCGAGTTCGATGGAGCAGCGAGAAATTTCCAACGTCATCGTGCGCAACGTGACGAGTTTGAGCAAGGAATGTCAATAGTAGATATGGGGCGGGGTATAGCTCGTCTCTATGCTGCTGTCACATATGTGCAATGTAAGCCCAGCCTGTCTGTCCGGTCAGATTTAAAGGGAACGACGCTTTGTTGCTTAAAATTGTGAAATTATGAATTCGGACGACTTGAGGGTGTAGTGTACGTCGACTCGGCGAAGAGCGATCGATGTTGAGGCTCGGTCTGGTGGACGAATTTGCATTGTTTTCTGTATAACTTAATAAATATTCAGTAAATATCAGCATATGCAGGACTCTGGAGACTGCAAGATAGCTGGCGAGAGGTTGAATCCAGGCCCAGGTCCAGCGCCCGATCGGTCCGAAATCGACGAATTAGGTGGCGAGTGTTGATCAGCACCTCTTGGATCTTTTCCAGGTGAAGATATGGTTTAACCCTGGTTCTAACCCACGCTGATAATGACCCATTCATCCAGTATGGCAGCAGGAAGGCGAACGAAGATCCCTTGAACCACCCTGAAGCTCCGATTCAATTTGAGAATAGTGGCCAGGTGTCACCCAGAATGTGCTTACTCCTCTCGCAACTAACAACATTTATGCACAATTAATTATTAAAATAATATTCTCCAGCGAAACCGGTTTCCGGCGAAATTCTTCAAGAGTCCACAAGCCGGTCTCCCGCAACCGGTCTTCGGGTGCAGGAAACGTCCGAAATAGTGAATCGAACTTCGTTCGCTGCCATTGCGATCCGTTTCGAACGTAATCGAATCATTGATTATTACACTTCAATCGATAAAATTTCCCAAGTAGACCTCGGCAGTCGTCGCCAACCACATTCCCGCCACAATCCGATTACCCTATCGCCCTGAGATAAGCCTCGAGTGGGGAAAAAAGATATGTATTAAGCAATTCCAGCTATCGCCAGCAATTCGCATGAACGCACACTCATCGATAAAAAGCTGATGGAATTATTAATAAGAGAGGAGGGCAAACAAAAAAAAAAAATGATTTCACACAGAAAAGTGATTTTTTTTTCCTTCTTCTCGTTGCCACTTCTAGCCACCATATGTGGCGCAGGCTTCACATGCGGAAAGACGTTTTAATTAGGTCTTGAGTAACACTTAATTTTCTGTCATCGTGGTGTTTCTTCGGTCTTTGCGGTTTTCCCCCTTTTGTGACGCCTGTAGTGTCAACGCACCGCAAGATAAGCATTCTGCGTAACACCAGGAGTGGCTGCGAGGTAAGACCAGCTAATTGTGACACTTTGAAACCGACAGATACGTGAAGTCAAGAAATTACTGTAATTTAATCACACAAACACACACACACACACACACACACACAGAGATATATTTATATCGAACGCGGAGCAAAGTTCAACTGAGCAAGAATAGCAGGGAGTGGTACTTTGTACATACGGTTGGGATCAACTCGTGCAGGGTCTGCTGATATTCATCCAGGATCTGATGCTGTTCAATCTCTTGTATATCCATGATGTGGGACGATCTGTGTACCGATAGAGCAAGTAAACGAAACGAAACGAAACGTAAAAGACGATCAAACAAGCGCGCACGGAAGAACGATGCGAAGAGCCAAAAACACCGAAAACGACTGGAAAAAGGTTAAACAGGTCTTATTGATTAAATTTAGTCCGTCCCCACGACGACAACGACAACCACGACAACGGCACAAGTCAGCGAGTGAAAAGAATAATATTCACACTCTATCGACAGCGATTTCTCAGTTAGTTATACCAACCAAGCAACCAACCATAGTCCCCCTCAGTCTCCGCCACCAGGTATTCGGGTGGTATCTCTACTGCTCACCTTATCAAATCATAACGTGTAGCTGTGGTGGCTGCCATGCCAGAGATAAAAGCCGGGGAATGGAACAGCGAAGAGCAACAACAAAAACATACACCAAATAGACGAGCTATCGACATTCGATTGTGATTAGATTCTGAAGACCTGTGGCTCTATCGGCGTCGTCAAAATGTGTGCTCTTGGAACAGGAAATCATATGAGTCGATTCGGGCTGCCAGATTACCATTCATTTTGAAGTGCCTACGATTGGTTCGCCTTCAGGAATGGCGGCTTCTGAGAGCTCGGCTCAAGTCGCATGACTCATGCGGACCAGTCCTCGAGAGGCGCGGTGTAAAATCGAAAACATTCTCTGTTTACATGTCACTACCCAGGCGCATTGCGTCATTTTAGAGGCTCTGTTTTTATCTGCCAAAGTCAATCTTAATGACATAACGTTCGAGTGCCATGAATCGAAGCCAACTGACAGTTAACCTGGAAAGGAAAGGTGATAGAAACCAATCTAAACAGTACATCTACGGCGCTGAATTGATTATATTTTCGCCAAGACGCATTGTTATGCGGAAATAGTCATGAAAACATATCGAAGAGATATCAAATGAAATCGCCTCTCAAGAGAGAGAGACAGAGGGAGAGAGGGAGCGAGTGGAGGTTCGTAGTGAAAAGAAAGGCGATCATTCAACTCGGAGGTGTTCGATTTGTTTATTCAGTCGCCATTGGCTGATGTCAGTTGACAGAGGGATGATGGATAGAAAGTTCGATTATTCTGTAATTACATCAATTTTGTTGTGCTTTGTGGAGGGAAACACACGAACACATGCTGGTGCATACACCCACGTGAGGGATTATTGCTGATCCCTTTGGGCAATCTGTCAAGACCCGATGGTTTATGTCATCGCTTCGAATGTTGACAAGCTGATGGACTGTTCGATGCGAGTGGCACAAACAGGTTTTCAGTTGACTGTACGCTGATACTCGATTGCATGGGATTGTCATGTGTTCACTGGTAAAGGGTCGACCGTAACGAGTATACGCAGTGTTGAGCTTATGTCAAAATCGACAGAAATCAGTCAGAAACATAGTCAGCTTTTAAAGCGTGCTTGTGGGAACTTAAGCAAAACTCTAAAAATGACACTTACGTGCGTAGAGAGCGATTGATGTCGCTCCCGTTTAAGTAAGCAAATGTGAACGAAACTTAACGAAATCGAGCGAAGCAGAAGCTATTTCGAACCGCATCTTGCACACTTCTGGAAACTTGAGTAAAAATCTAATCACACTCATGTACGTGTGTCATTCACTTCGCTCCCATTCAAGTCAGCAAAACTGAACGAAACTTAACGAAAGCGAGCGAACCGAAGGAATGAAACTTGCACACATGTGCACACTTCTGGAAACTTGAATAAAAATCTAATCACACTCCTATACGTGTGCCATTCACTTCATTCCCACTTAAGTAAGCAAAACTGAACGAAACTCAACTAAATTGTATGATTTCTGTGTTCTCGCTCGATTGCTTCAGTCGACTTGAGTTTACGTACGTCCACGTAGTTGCTCTTTGAATAATCTGATATTTTGTTTCGAGATCAGTTTAGTTGTGTTGCGGTAGATGACAGTATTTTGATGCACCACGGCTGGACATCAATTGCTCGAAGAATGCCGCATGGAAACAAAATTTGTTTGGGTATCAAATCTGAGACAAGACACAGCATTATCTTCTTTTGTTGAAATTCTTACTCATATGATTCGTGGGCACAGTAAACAGCATTCACTTCCTTTGTATGGGGAACAGTTTGAACAACACGTACCGGCTTACATCGAGTTTCAAGAGTGAAATATTTGACACAAGTATGTCAGGAATGTTGACGGCGAAGAGCAGATAAGCTTTACAGAGAAGAATGAAGAATGACGAGTGGAAACATTGCACAGTCAGGAAGCGTGGAGCTGGCAGCTAAGTGAGTTGCAAGCAGACTCTCCTTGTCTGCGGAACTGACAGCTGCGGTGTCATTGCGAATGAGTGTTGGCATGGAACTTGACTCGCAATTCTTGATGGTTTTGAGGAATGGCCGGAGATCTTTATTCATTTTCTGGTCGTATGAGAATCTTACGTTTTGGATTGTAGCATCACCGACATTTCTGGGTCGGTTAAAACACAAGCAGGCAATTAATTCGCGCCTGTCGTGTAAGCGTTGTGTCAGCAGGCCCCAGGAAGCAGGAAACCACATTCAGTTGGCTTTAAATTGCATAATCGTGGCATACGATGAGTAAAGCTATAAAGGACGTCTCTTAGTTAGATCCTACGTAATCTTTTAGCTGCTTCGCGATAATCTTTGACTTCTTCCTAGCCTCATCGAGATGTGTCTTGTCTCAGTGCCACGTCTCCATTGGTCGCCGTTGAGAAGAGTGAGTATCGCGTGGCGTTATCTAGCGTCTCATCGAGGTGAGCGAAGCTGGCGTTTAACATATTCAAATCAATGGTCTGCTCCATGAGCACGTCTTCCCCCGATTTCACTATCTTCAGATGCGTTTGAATGTCTTGCCTTTGAATTTCGACGTTCGCTTCTAGACGTTCCGTCCAGCAACTGGTGGTGACTGTAGAAGGTCGCCCTGTAGAAGCTTACCGAATTTTCATTCACGTCTCACAAATAATGCGTCAATACACTCTACACAAGTGTTCATCATTCTTCTCACACAGCACTTGTTTTACCAAATTTGGACAACGAGCAGCAGTCATTACTCGAAGTTGCCGACACTATACCCAAAATACCGGGTATCTGAGAGCTTTTAGTTTCTGCAGTTAACCCTGTTCGCCCACAAAAGCCAAGAACACTTGACAAATGTATGAGCCTAACCTGAAAACAAGCCCCAAGAAATGGAATCATTTACGCGTTCCCCAGCTGCATCTGTCACTGACAAGCACATGAGCCATGGATGAGATAAAGACCATCAGCTACACCAAATCACCACGCCATTCAATTTGACAAAACCCATAAATCCCGAAGCGCCAAACATTGTGCGAACTGTCACCGCCAGACGCCACATCCATTTGCCACTCGCTACAGCAAGAAAAACGACTGCATGCCATCCTTAATTAAGTAAACACCAATCCGTATCCAGTGTCCACTCGTAGTACATGCCAAAGCATGCGATTTCTCTTCCGCCACCAAGCGGTGGTACATCCTCCTTCGAATCAAGCACAGCGCGCCTCCATCACTCGACACTCCGCCGGTGTGCATCACCAAAACGCATTTCTCTCTGTCGCCCGATCAACTTTCTAATGTCCCAGGTGTGCAACAGTATGCCCAGCATCCAGACCAATCCACGCCATGCCACCTTTCCACTTTTCCTTATCGCGCGCAGCATTCTCTCCACTCAATTCCGAGCAATTTGTCGAGACAAATCTTTGAGGAGAAAAAGAACACACACACAAATGTTCCAAATAGTCGAACGGCTGCATTAGCATGACACACCAATTTGCCGACTCGTTATCTGGCCTCCGTTTGCGCCACGGTGCCCCTCCACGGTGGCACTTCGACATCGAGAGCTAGCGAAATCAAATAGAACGAAAAAGCAGATTATACAAATAAACATTTTCCCCCTCAGTCCGCCGTGCGGCGCTACCCGTCCAATTAAAGCCGGTGTGCCGGTGAGGTTCTATTTTTAGCCGGCAGCAGGAGGAATCTCCTCCTCGGTTCAATGATGCTTTGACTTTGGCTCCGGCAGGCGAGCGAACGACAGCTCAAGAAGCACCCCAGGATGGAAGATTGAATAAAGTTGAAGATCCTCTTGTGACTCTCTCCCTTTCGCTGCTGCTCGCTTGTTGCATTCCGCAGAATCAATGGATACAATGCACGCCAGTGACCACAGTTTTACGAACAGATTAAGATTTCACAAGCCGGCAAGAGCGAGAGGAGGCTTCTTTTGTTGTCTTTGCCATCGCCATCGTCATTGCCATCGACATCGCCGTTGCCGTGATATTCATTCCCCCTGGGGTGGTGGCTGCTCTTTGAGGAAACCGTAGAGCTGACGGGTTACTCGTTGTAATTTGAATTCCAATGTGCGGCTAACAAGAGCACAACGCACGGCGCGCCGCTGGCGGCAACGACGACTGCTGCTCTCCCAGCTGCAGTGACGTTCTATTGACAGAGACTGGCTCTCGAGTGAATGCTCTTGACGTGAAAGTCGACGTAGGAAAACACAAGATAAGCAGCCGTCCGCCGTCTGACAGATGTGTGTGAAAATTCTGTCACGGAGACGTCGGAAGAGGACGGACGCCACTGCCGCCACTGACATATTCCATGACAGATTTCGAGTGGAGTTTTTATTTTTGTTTTAATTCGGTTTATTGCCGTCGTTTAGGTTCTGTTTGACTTGGAATGAGGAATATGATGAGTGACTTAATAGATTTAATAGATTGCGGTCGTAATTGGATCTTGGGGAGAATTCAAGTCGCACGCTGGGTGAAAGGGGTGAGCTAGTTAGTTGGAATTCGGAATGGAATGGAACGAGAGGGAGTCGAGAGATGTGCTGAAAGTCAGCAAAGTGGAACTTGTGGGAGTTTAGCATGTCGTTTGTGTGATTCAGGCACAGTGCACTCAGCAATCGTCGGTAATCGGGCTGTTTATCCACTTGGTGAGACAGTGTGTGGCAGGATGAGGATGTTAATTTTCATTTTCTGACACTGAGGGCATTTTTTTAAACCAACGCAGGCTTACAGAAGGGATGTCTTCTTTGGAATACTGGCACTCGTTGCCAATATCGTGGCAATTAGAGCACGGATTGGAACAGAATATTAGGGGATTAATAGCCGCCGCGGCTTCCATGAAAATGTCGCATCCACGAGCTCCAATTTAATTCAGGCACAAGATATGTTTCACTGGTCGTTTGCAGTTTATTGGCAGAGATGCTCAAGTAAGCCGGTCAATAGCATTCTCCCCCGTACATGAATTCACCCGCAATACTCGCAACGCCAGGAGTCCTCATCAGCTCACTCACAAGTTTGAGTTTGGATGCACATTCAAGGTTAGCGACCCGCTTTTCAAGCGTATCACACAGCACTTGCCTTCGCTACAGTCCACAGACCATTTGCACAAACGATTGTGCCCAGGTGCCACTCCTCCGTTTCGCCCTTGTTCACCCTGTGTTGGCCAGTTAATCATCCCATAATGCCTCAACCCCTCACTTCCTTTGTACAGAACGCCAATTGCAATGGCTGTTTGGAACGTAACGCCGCCCTATTGGAACCACAGTCAAAAGAACTTTTCATCGATCGCCAGCATTTTGTGTTGACATTCCCCATTCCGAAGAAGTACCGGCTGATGTTGCCGGCGGCCCTCAATCCACACCAAACATCGACATTGCAATTTGGTGGGCATCGTGTGGATTGTCATCGTCCCGAATTTGACAAATTTTGCTGCTGACGTGCTTGTCCCGTTCCAAAAATGGATCGAAATGGTCACTAGTGTTGAAACCGTGATTCGTTTCCAACTGATGCACCCAGCGAAGCGACGGGGACCTTTTGAATCGATGTCACGTTCCCCACATAATATCATTGATAGGCCTTTCAAATTGAAATCTCAAAGCATGCCCGACGACTGGAATGTCAGCACCATGTGCCTCATCCGCAAAAAAGACGATCCTACCTCTTGCAACAACTATAGAGGTATATCACTGCTCAACGTCGCCCACAAGATCCTGTCAATCGGCACGTACCCGTGCGGCTTCCGGCCCGGCAAATCGGCTATAGATCAAATCTTCGCACTAAGACAAATCCTGGAGATGACCAGTGAGTTTCAAATCGATACGTACCACCTTTTCATCGATTTCAAAGCAGCATACGACAGCATTCATCGCAATGACCTATTCGATGCGATGGCCGAATTCGGAATCCCGGGAAAACTGAGCGGGTTGTGTCGCACCCCGCTAACACAATGCACCGTTCAGTTCGGCTCGAGGACGGCTGTCTTGTGATTTCTTCAATCAGGCAGCTGTAAACACGGAAGGCACTATCTTCTACATGTCCGTCCATCTGTTGGGGTACGCAGATGACATTGACACCGTCGATCGTTCCTAGCGTGTCGTAGTGGACGCTTTTACGGCGATTGAAGAACATACGAAACGAACAGATCTCAAGGTCAATGAGGACAAAACGAAATATATGCTGTCAACCAACATTCGGTCGCAGACCACCTTGGACTTCACAACTTCACGATCGACAGGTACTATTTCGAGGTAGTCAAGGAGTATCGGGGTAAACGTGAACTCCATAAACGAAGTGGAGATCCGTCGTAGAATTGGCAACCTCTGCTCTTTCGGTTTGTCGAAACAACTGGGCTCAAAACTTCTGAATCAAAGGACCAAAATCATGCTCTCATTTTGCCAGTCCTGTTCTATGGAGCCGAAAGCTGGACGCTAAGCAAAACTGATTCTTGGTACCTTCGAAAGAAATGTTCTACGTCGGATATATGTTCCCGTCTGCGAATGGAGGAGAAGACCGCGAACTCTACGAGCTGTACAAGGGTGTGGATGTAGTCCGGAAGGCAAAAATCCGTCGACTGAACTGGCACGGCCACATCGAGCGCATGGACAATAATGCTCCAGCTATTAGGGTCCTCGAATCCGAGCCTCCTCGTTCGAGAAGGAGAGGAAGACTGAATCTCCGGTATAAAGACCAAGTAATCGCGGATGCAAGGCAACTTGGTATTGATGACTGGAAGCAGCGTGCCCAAGACCGTCAACGATGAGAGGCGGCAATTGCTCAGTCTCGGATCAATGGGTCGGCGGCGTGATAAGTAATTAAGTAAATCGTTTCAATCTCACTCACAACTTGTTCTACAACATCTACCCATCCCCATAGTTTCCTATGGGATTCCATATGGGAGCCTTTGGAATCAACGGTCATTCCAGTGCATTGACGCAATTGCCAGTCTAGCTAGAAGTTAACCCGAAAGCGGGATGACAACAGCCTTTGAAAGGAAAATTCCGCGCCGAATATGTACATTTGTCTGCGAGGAAGGTGTATGGAGGAGAAGGCATAACCAAGAACTCTATGAGCCGTTCAAATATATGGACGCTGTCTGGGAGGCCGGGAAGCGGTCGACTATACTGGCTCGGGCGCAAGGACTCCAAGGATCTATCTAAGTGGGCCTACGAATTCGAGCCTGTTTGAGGAGAAGAGAAATACAGAATCCTTCTTATACAGTGGCAGCGGACTCAATAAATTGGTCAATAAATTGCTCAAATAATTGGTATTGATGAATGAAGGCACCGTGCAGTCAATTGTTAGTCAGGCTTAAGACCATCCATAGGTCGCAGGCCTCATAAGTTCCCCTTAAGTCTCATAACTTTGCGAACGCGTCAGGCCGAGTAGTATGATGAGAACCTCTCTAGGTTCAATGTCGATCTGCTTGACAAGGTACTGATTAATTAAGCTCATTCCTCGCTGGAATTAATCCGGTCATCATGAACGTCTGCTCTGCAGTCAACTCTACAAACAACATCGAAGCAGGATCATCATAATTTTTGTTGCTACTCGTTGCGAGAATAATCAACTCCTTCTATCACCTGAGTCGTGATCAAAAAGCAGAGTCATGAGCCTTGTCAAAATTTAATGAAAACCGCCTCTAGAAGCGACGAGGAAAAAAGATGGTGTCATGATCTTCGTCACGCTTGGGACAGTGGATTGAACATTGAACAGATTTCCCACAAACCCGTACAACTGTGGCAATTGTTGGTTCGTGTAAGGAGGGATGATCTGACCTCCTTTCTAAGTGACGCCACCAGGAAGCGGTGGTTTGTTAACTTGAATCGAGCATAAACAGGAGTGATCTCCATTCTTTGACACAACATGAGCCTGTTCCATAAATTGCCCAATCTGTCAATTTGTTTGATCTCTCCTTCTCGGAAGACTGAAGACAAGCCATAAATCAATTGCGACTACGTATTCTCGTTTGTCATTTCACTGATTGGCCTCGATCGTTGCTCTACCACACACTTCATTGATCTTCTCCGCTGATCAATTTAGAGGCAATCCTGCGTTCGCCGCCTGAGAGATCGGTTCTCCTTGCGTTTGGCGATAAAAATTCTGCACGCATGCTGTTCGCCTATTTGGATGAACATTAATTAAGACCGTCTTCATTGCGTCACGAAATTGATTTGAATCACCATAAATCGTCTGCATCTGAACTGGATTCGGTACAAACGATGTCTTTCAGTTCAGTCAATTGATCTTTGGAACGAAAGAACCGTGTCGTTGGGAATCTTAGGAGCGACATCACAAGAAGGCAACCCAGCGAGAAAGGTGCGAAATTCAATACTCCTTGTCGGGCCATCCGTATTCGCAGTCAGTTCAAGAACTCATTCGGCATCCAACGGGTGCTCTGTCAGTCAGTCAGTGGCTAAGGCTTACAAGTATCCGAAAAATCAGTTCAAAACGGCGTGTTTTCTGCTGAGACAACGGTGGATGCGTTACAAACTCGGAAATATTCAAAGATGCTGGTTTCCCCTCTGGCGGGTGCGTTCAAAAACCACATCTAGTATTAGAAAATGTTGGCTTCCTCTCTGGTGGGTGGGTTCAAAAATCCGTAACCACGGTCAAAACCTATAGTGGATGCGTTAAAAATAAGCCGTCTGAACTGACTGCTATTTCATTTGAACAACTGATCAAAACCCACCGGCAACAGTCAGATTGCCTTAAAAACTTGACACATGCCTGCTAACCACCACGACTTCGATGTGACATCTGACTCGTTGCAAAAAAACACGGAAAACAAAAACAAACCCGAAGTGCGCGCGTTCGAGTTCAACGAACCACGAAGCAACTAATAGCGTCTAATTACACGAATTAGATCAATCATCAGCAATGAACAGTCTTTCTGATTCAATCTCTCGCTCCAATCCACCAGCAAACAGGGTGGTCCCACTGGCCCACTGGCTTCGTCTCGGCAATGATGTCAAACTTGTCGTCAGTTGACACCGATTAACGCTCGATAAATCAAAGAAGCCCGACTCGAAGAGTCAATCAATCGATTACTTCATCCCCAGTGCACCTAATAAACGCATCGATAACTCGATTCGTGCTGCCAGCTCGAACTAATGACGGCGCTAAACCAGAAAACCCACCGCGACCATGCCCAAAAACGACTGACCGACTGGCTGACTGACTCCGAAATTAGTCGCGTCTGTTGTCATCGACGTAATCGTCGACTTTTATAGCGCTCCGAGTGGGTCTTTACGCTTGTCGATGATGTCGCAGCACACTCACGACGCACGGATTCCTGTGTGCGTTGCGTCAGGCAGGTGGGGCGGTTATCGATAGCTTTTGCAACGATGCGTCTCGAACAAGTTCATTACGTCCGAGATAAGGTTTGAAATCCAGACCCTCTTTTGTGTCTGCCGTGACTGTGTTTTTTTTCTTTTCTGTTTCCTAATCGATTACCGATCATTGGTGCGCGTTGTGATCAGGTAAAAAGTTGTTCATCGTGTAGATGTGTTCTAGACTGCTTGTTAGGGCTTAATTGAAGTGTAATTGCCATCCGAGTGCGATGTTCTAGATCGAATGAGTCGCACAATTAACACGTACGCCAGTGGTTTTCATTAAGTCGCCAGGCGACAGACTCGTTCACTCGACTCTAAGTGGCGTTTCTTCCGCTTTGAAGTTTGATCTTTGCAGAGACAATTATCGAATGTAGGCTAGAATGGTAAACGCCGTACGGTACGGTCTTGTGGAAGAATAAATCATAATCGGATTAAGATGCCCCAATGCGAGAAGACATCTTCTGGTCTAGCCCGCTGATGCGAGCTGTCTCCGATCGGTTTAATTGGGTAGTCGTCGTAAGTGTGTCGTTTGCCGGCGATGGTTTATGGTTTGCTTTTTTTTTACAAGATTTACATATGGCTCTGGTCTGAGCGCTATGTGATAGCTTGACCTCAATCGGGACGGGAGCGTTGTTTATACATTGAGTCATAAATTTGATTAGAGATCAGAAAGAGGTTACAAGCTGCAGCTTGTGCGCAGCGAAAGTTATCACTGAAAGTGTAATGGACAGCTGTGTGTATGTGGGGAAATAAATGGAACGAGCTTGACCCTGATTGGAGTCATTAAACGAGTTACATGTGCAATCTGTTGGAAATCTGTCGCTTGGATTTTGCAAGTTGTCGTAAATAAACGCTTCTCCCACGGAATGTGATTCACGAAATCGCTATCAGTTTTCGCCGACGACACCGTGGGCTGTGACTGGGTTTACGGTTTTAAAGTGCTTCTTTGTTTGATTCACTCTGCGAAAGGATGATTGGAAATTGCATCAATGACTTGTCATGACGCTCAGTTGGTCGCAACGAAGTGTGTTGCCCATTAGTGCAGTACTCTAGGCAAGCAAATCAACATCAGAGGAAGAATCTTTCCGTCCGTCCAACTAGTACCATATGCCGACGATATTCACGTTATCGGATGATGTCAATAGCACGCTTGGGAGTATTGCGACGGAGGCCGCGAAGATGGGTTTAACGGTAAATGAGGACAAGACCAAATATATGCTGTCAAGGAGAAGACACCCGACGTCCGGGACAGAATTTGTGGTAGTCAAAGACTTTGAACTTTGAAGAACGGCACTGCACTGTACGAGCTGTTCAGCGACATTGACTTGGCCAGAAGAATGAAGATCCAACGATTGAGATGGCTGCGTCATGTAGAGCGGATGGAAACCAACGCTCCGGCCCGGAAAGTCTTTGAATCCACCCCCGAGGGAGGACGCTGTAGAGAAACACCGCGAATCAGGTGGCGCACGCAAGTGGAAAGGGACCTCAACGAACTATGCGTGCGAAACTGAAGGCAGCTGGCTAAAGATCGAGCTGGCTGGATACGCTTGTTGGCTGAGACCAAGGCCCACTCCGGACTGTAGTGCCACCTTAAGTAAGTAAGTAAGGCCTTTGTTCAAAGGGTTCACTCAACTAATGTCTTATCTTTCCATTTTTCTGCAGAAGCTGTATAGAACTCAATAGACTGATCATTTCTGGGTTATAATCCGACAGTCCGATGAGGACTACCAGTGATGCTTCAGTCCAGGTACCTTCACATTGCGGCGTGTCTGAAAAAGCCCAAAGAAGTGCAATTCAATACCGTTCTCCAGAGGATCGTTCAAAACTCATTCGCCAACACTTGAGGCAGTATCAGTCTTTGTTAGTCGAATGTTAGTACATGCGGAACCCATTGAAGGGTTCGACCGAATTCAGGTAGCCGTCAATGAGACGTTTTCTGGCATTGAACAGAAGCAACGAAAATGCGTCTGGCAGTAAATGTGCGGAATCCGAAGCACTTCAAGAAATGAAGCACAACATCGTCGTCTATGACAAGCCATCATTGAGGTAGCCAATGAGCCAGCTTACCTCGCGCGGAAGGTGACAAGACCACAATCTCTATGAAATGTTCATAGACGGCTGTATTGTGGTTGGCAAGGCAGCTAAGGGCAGCTTGCACTCCATTCACTGTTGAGAACTAGATTTTCAGGACGTCAATACTACACTACGTGCACATGAATGAGCTATAGTTAGTTTAGTTTTGGTGTTCCCGTCTAACTCCTCTGCACTAGTCTAGTGAGTCTACCAACTTCGGTGCCAACATCAAACGAAGAATGACTCTTGTCAGTCGCTGTTGTGCTTTGTGTCTTGCTGTCGATTTATATATATTCCCTTTCTCGAAGGACCACGCCGCGACTTTATTCAAGAACAATCCAGCATTGCGACGAAGCGCTCACACTCCCACGCTTGGTATCTAGTGTAGAGATGCTATGCGACAGTTGTTTTGTGACCGTTGGGATTTCAAGGTGGTCAAGGACCGGCAAGCAACTGTAGCTACGAAAAACAAAGCAAAGATTATACCTCGGGTGGGCAGGTGGGCGCTCAAACTGCATGAGTTGTCCTTCGAATTGGTACGTCAGCCTGGAAGAAGGGCCGCCTATGTGGTCGCTTTAAGCCGCAAATCGGTGGATGAGCCGAAGGTGATGGAAGAGCCGAAGGTGGTGGAAGAGCCGAAGGTGATGAGCATCAGAAGAAGCATCAGCTGCCATGCAGTGGCTGGACAATAAATTACGAGCGGTCATAAAGTAGCTGAAATCGACGGAATCAACGAGCACAAAGAAGCAGTTGTGAGAAGACTACAAACTGATGCGGCTGTTTCGACTAGTGAACGGTGTAGAGATGTGAGGGGTCCCTCATGCGATGGGTTCGAGTATTTTTAAGCTATCTCACATCAACTCAGATGGAAGAGACATTTTGGTTTCGTTCGTTCCGCTTTCGTTCGACACCGTTCATCTGGATCACATGGGACTTTCACCCGGGGGAATGGAGGGACAATGTACGTTTTGGACATCGCTTTAAGCCGCAAATCGATGCAAGAGCCGAAAGTGATGGAAGAAGCATCAGCTGCCATGCATGATGCTGGACAATAATTTACAAGCGGTCATAAATGACGTCTTGCGCGCAATGAAGACGACTGGGGTGCTCAATGTGCTGATGGACAAGTACTTTGATGTCCCGAAGCGAATGGCAACAGATCGGGTTACAGCGCTTACAGCAAAAGCGTTTACGAAGTACTTCGAAGAAACCGGGGTGCAGCATATCAAAACCGTCGTGAGGACACCAAGAGCGAATGATCAGGTGGAACGCTGCAACAGAACTGTCCTATCGGCTCTACCGTCCCACCGTGCGGAGAAGGATTGAGCGAGTTACGTTAGGACAATTCAATGGAGCAGCACCAAATGCGATAAGGCGAGTTCATACGAGCTGTGGGATATTCTCGGAAAAAAATTTTTGTTGTAGCAGCCGAAGGCAGAATTGGCTGACGAGGTGAATATGGATCTAAGGAGGAAGAATGCGCTACAAAACATCGAGAAAAGTCAGGCATATCAGAAGGTATTACGTGGACGATCTGGTGTTAGTTAAGCATGAGGCCGTCGCGAAAAATAGAAACGGTTTAAAGGTGCCCCTATATGGTGACGAACACGAAGACGAGTAAGTAAGTAAGTGAATTACCAGCTGAAGACCTCATTGAAATGGACGACGAAGATTTAAATGCGATTCCCAAAGTTGATACAGATTCAGAAACACTCGTACTTAACCACACTGAGCCTAACAATGACGATGCAGAATTCTCAGTGCCTTCTTACTAAGGTCGGAAACGAACTCACTGATACCGTCAAAGTGAAGAAAAAGTTGTTAGGCAAGGCGAAGGAAACTAAAACGAATACAAGACACTGACGTCTTGATGCAGTCAGGGACTTCGTCTAACTCCACTCTTCAGTTAGTGAGTCTAACAACTTCAAACGCAGAATTAATTAGTCGCTGCTCCGTGGGGGCCTAACCCTCTCTTGAAGGACCGAGAAGACTTTATACAAGACACAGAATATCCAAGAGACTCCTGCAGCGTTTTTCAAGCCGAAGTGGCTGCGATACACGAGGCAGCACTCGCGTTTAGACATATATGACAGATCGATCAACACTTTTTCTGATTGACAAGCGGCAATAGAGGGCATCCTGATATCGTAGCTGGTCAGCTTATGCAGACAGAGCTTCAATGAGATATCTTTGTGACCCCCTTTTTTTGGCATCCAAGGAAACGAAAAAGTGGACAGTCTCGCGAAAAAAGGATCTGATCTGGCGGAACCTCTAGCAATCCTGTAAACAAGTACGCCGCTTAGTTTCACATGTAAGCAATTGCAAGACGAGCCTCTGGAGCCAGAACTAGATGACCTGATCTAGGTATTGAATCAACAGCAAGTGGTGTATTGCCGACGCTGAACAAAAAGCGATCATCGTCACATTGATCCGCTTCAGGCGCAAGGAAGTACGCATCCTAATAGGAGTCCTTACCGGACACTGTGTCATAGGAACACCTGCGTTGCGTTAGAACGGCGATCTTTGCTGCAGCTCTAGAGACATCCGGTCTGCTATTGCCCAGCCCTACCAAAGAAAAGGAATCAGTTCCTAGGAATGCACTTCTTCGTAGAGCTGGAGGACTTAAACGGTGTTGAACTGAAAATGCTCATAAGACTTCGATGTGGGTCTGGTTGGTTTCAGAATTAAAGGAGGTCTCATGGTAGTAACCATCCATCCGAAACAAGGCCATAATGGACCCAACACGTTGATCTAAGTTAGTCACGATCATAAGGCCCTTCTAGTCCCTCAGCTTGTTTGATCGTCATAACTTTCTGTTTGGGTATTTTAATCAATTATAATCGTTAAGTTGAATCATGTCTGTCCGGATCGAAGATAATCACGTATGTCTACGCACCATTGTGTATGTACAACAGGCGCGTTTCCGTAATGTCTCCGGCTGTCTACCAATTATTAGTCGTCGCTGAACGATGTTCTCTAGCAATCGATGTCAAATTTCTGATACTCCTCATGGCATGTACTCCGCTGTCCCTCATGCCTAAACTTTTGAATCCGTCCCATTTCCATGTATCTCATTACAAAACCAAAACAAGCACGGCCCGACCAACTAGTTCACCAGCTCAAGTTCACGACGAAACCAGCTGAAAAAGGTCGTCGTCAAAAGTAAAATCCGATCGATTTCCCTGCAATTGGGCACAGTTGAAGAAAAGAAACTGAAAACTGAAACCTTGAATCATCGGCCCAGCCAATCATTGCCGGTTCAAATCTCTCAGCCCGTCCAGTGGCCGCGATCACATTACACTCAAATAATTATCACCGCCACCGCCTAGTCAACCCTCACCCCAAACGAAAGCCAGAAAGCCAACACCCGCAATTTACTTATGCAAAAAAAAAAGAGGATAAAACAATGGCAACACAATAAGCTTGTCGCTCCAATTAGTCAAATGACACATATTTCGAGTCACAGTCCGAGGAAAAGCGAACGAAAAACCTCCATGACACCTCATTCCAAGTGTCAACAAACAAAGCCCGTCACTAAACAGTGCAATGCAGCGTCAGCTGTAGCACGCCAGACCAGTGTCGGCATTCTCTCTGTACTTTGTGAACGCCCCCGCCGCTTACACACGCGCGCACACACACACACACCCAGGCCCGTACACAATTGTGCAATCTCGTTCACGTTCGACGTGGAAAAGTGCGAAATGCAATACTCTTCCTCCTCGGCGTCGTCGACGTCCTCTAATCCCGGCCCAATGCATTCGCATTCAACTCACGAGCACATCCGTGCGGCGGGTACAGTGTCAGTCAGTCGTTGAGTCGCATTACAATCGTGCCTCTAAGACGAGCTCAGTGAATTCATTGGATTCCTCATGGTCACCACCGCTGAACACTTGCACGGTGCCGGGCCACTGCAGCAGTGTGGCGCGTTGCGCTGCGATGACAGCGGAATTTTTTTTATGTCAAAACTCAATTCCGTCGTCGTCGGCATGACATCAGTTTGTTGCATTGCATAGAGCAGCGCATTCGGGCTGTAAAATCGTTTGTTTTTCCGTTTTTTTTTTTTTTTCAAATTAAAACCTTCAAGTGGGGCAAGTGCTTGGCAGCAGCAGCGGCGAGAGTCGCACATACATTGAAATCTTTGTTTAGCATCCCACGGAGGAGGTAGGTACTCACAAAAGAAAAGCTACATGCCAGCGAGGAGTCGGGGGGCAGACAAAGTTTCCCCCTCCCGCCCAGCGACTGTGGGGATGAGGAGCATGTTACATGGTTCCACAATCAATAGAAGGGAGTCTATAAATAGAAGTTCGAGAGCCACTGGGGAGACTTGCCGTCGCGAGGAGCAATGGATTTGAATAGGGGAGGTCGGTCCTCTTCCCGGAACAGTGTTCTCTCTTAAGCCGGTCGTAAAATCAATAGGTAATGGAAAATCCCATGAAAGCAATCCGAGGTCGGCTGTGCGAACTCTTTTCATGGAAAACTTCTTGTTTTCCGATGCGCTGTTGTTGAGTGCGGTGGAAACTGGGGAAACAAAAACAAATGGAAAACTCTTGTCAGAGCTGAGAGTGGGGACTGATGGATTTGCTATCGCTGACTGGGGTTAAAACTAAACATTTGTGTCGACTTCGGATTTTACATTTGTCAAAGTTTGCGGATTGTCGAACCTTTTTCGCCTGCCATTTTGTGATTTAAGTTACTTATCAGGAGTGACGTGCTATGAACGGCTATCGGCAGCGGAGCACGAACTGAAGTTGACTGCAAAGCAAGCCTCACGACTTGACATGGAATCGTGTTAGTGTGTGACTGAATTAATCACAAATTAGAAAAATTCGTGACGAGGGTTCGTAAATAGAAGAAGCCTTTGCCAGACGCGGTGGTTTCGGCGATGTCACATGCTCGCGGAGAAGTGACTTCAACTGAGATGGATAGGGGAAATTCAAACCGGAATATCTGCTCCGTTTGACTTTCAACTGTGTGGAGACTTTTAGTCTCGGGATGCACGGGTGACCTCAATCAGGGTGCGATTTTGACACTGGATAGATGTGTTTTTTTGAGCTGACTGTCTGTCAGCCATTCTTAAAAGCCCTCGCAAGTGAGCCGGTTTTATGCTACCAAAGACCAAGATTCACGAACAGAGCCATTGGCTTTTTGTTTCATAACAAAGCGCGTTCATACTTACGATTCACGATTCAAACATTTTAGGAAACTTACCTGAAAAGAGAAAAAAAAAAACGATTACAATTTGAAGTTATAGCAAAAAAAATATTTAAAGTATTTCACTAATGAACAAGCTCAAAAAAACAAGAACAGCGTAGTAGGCTATGCGGCAGAAGTGAAACTTCATAGCGATTGAATTTCCAGAGATGTGATGATGTCTGAATCTTCTACGTTCTATAGCTTAGGAAAGAATAGGATAGGACCACCTTCAATTAAAGGTTGCTTCTCTTCACACTTTCGGAGACCACTTCGCCACTGAAAATGTCACTCATATCTATTTATAACAGAAAAACACAGCACGTTGGGAATAAAATCGTCAAATGAATAATTATTACGCGTTATTACCGACGGTTCTATGCTCCGAATTACCGTTATCTTTCTATATCGTACTCGCCTTCTCGTAACTCCTGGTAAGTAACTTAGCAAAAGTTCCACTTACAACAACCAGTCAATTAATTTATTTAAAACTCGAATCATAATTCCAAACGAATTCTCCCCCCTCCAAAAGTATGGAACGAACATCAAGAAACTATGGGAAATAAAATAGTGTCGGTTTTCGTAACATACGAATTCGGTTTAACCGCAGGCGCGCGTATAGAAGTTTCGCTTCAAAAACAATGAAACGGAGAAAGTGATCTGAAATATTTCGTTTCGAAAAATCGCTTATATCTCGAAAACGGTGCTGTTTTCGGGGATGTCACGTCTTTTGAGAAATTTTTGCTTTAAGCTGAATGTAAATACGCTTCTTCTCCATCGCGCCACGGCGAGTAGAAGGTAGGAAAAAGTGTCTGAGAAGGTTTTACGACAAATTCTACAAATTCTCAGTCGAAGGACCAAACTGCTCTACAATGTTATAGCTTTTTTCTTGCACTTAATTATTGCTTATGTGAATAAATATACAAGCACGAGTATACATCTTTTATAGTTGGCACTTAAGTAAGAAAAAGTTAACGAAACTGACCGAACTAGGACATCACTGTATTACCAGGAGAGTATACAGAGGAACCCCGCAAGGAGGTGTAGTCTACCCACTCGTCTGGATACTGTTAGTGGACGAAATCAGTAAGTCGGGCTGCCAGCCAATAGTCTACACAGACAACATAGCCCTAGTAGTAAAAGGCAAAGTTCTTCACACCATTAGAGATTATTATGGAAACTTCGCCTAAATAAGTTAGCAAAGTGGACAGACAGTGCAGGTCTAGATGTAAACCCGTCCAAAACCAAATATACCTTAAATAGTACGTCCACCAAAGCTGAAGAATAAGGAACTAAGTTTCACTAGCCAAGCCAAATAGTTAGGCGTAATAATAGACAGCAAACTAAGGTGAAAACCAAACATGGAGGACGGTGTTAAGAAAGCAGCGGTAGCTATGTATACATGCAAGAGGGTCCTCAGCTCCAGCTGGTAACAGAGACCGAGAATAACACACTGGCTGTACACAGCAGTTGTCACACCAATTCTAACAGGTCGTATGGTGAACAGCACTTAGAATCAAAGAAAATTCGAAAAATAAGCAGAATCATATACGGGAAGCTGTCAGTTATCAAGGCAGTCCAGGTCACATAAAAATAATCCAGAATTCAAAAGCTTAACGACCAAATAGCGCCCTTTTTAGACTTCGAATCTGGGTACAAAATACTAATCCCCGATAAGGAGGACTGGCCAAGGGATATAGTCAGAAAACGTGCCAATCTGGAAGTTTACACGGACGGAAGCTTACACGGATGGTTCCAAGACGGACGGAGATCTCCTTCTCTCTGTCCCTCGAACTGCCTAACCACTGCTGTGTATTCCAGGCAGAAGTTAAAGCTATGCAGGAGGCTGCCCGCTTGCTGTCAATGAATCCGATAGACGGGTTATATATCGATATATACGTAGACAGTCGGGCGGCCATCAAGCCTCTGAACACACCATCGACAAAATCGAAGATGGTAAGACTTTGTCGTCTATCTCTCAGGAGGATAGCTTATACTGGGTCCCCGGGCAGCTAGTTAGATCAGGGATGGGCCTATACTCCTCAATTCAAGTAATAAATACCATGTTACATACAGATGCCATCAATATCACCAATCGGAGATGGATGAAACTGGACACTTGCTTCGAGGCACTTATGGCATTTAATTAATCCGAAAAGGACAAGTACACTCCCAAGCCTCAAAAGTAATACAATCAGTAAGCTCATAGGGATCATCATTGGTCACTGTATCGTGGGCTCACATGAAGAAGAAGAATGGGAGCCCTTTACAACAACTTCTGCAGGAGCTGCAGAGATGAGGAAGAAGTAGAAAACACGCTACACTGCCTCAGCACCTGTGCAGCCCTTGTAAGAACAATGAAAACTACGACTATCTAAATATTTAGCAGCCTAGAAGAAATGTTAAATATAAAAATTCAGAAGATAGCTAAATTCATCATATCAACAAACTGGCTAGTACCCAGCAATGAACTGGACAATTCCTGAGGAGACCACTTGGATACCAGCAGGTACATCTTAGGTGTCAGTTAGTTGCCCTGGCTAACGAGGAATCGGTGTAGTCATAGTGGATCCAAACAGGATCTAAGTGGATCACAACTGTTTCAGCTGTGACAATCACACTCACCTAACCTAACCTAACCTAACGAAACTGAGCAAAGTTGTTATCATTGCCACAGTCTATCATTTCTGTGCATTCATTCAAGTTGACTTGCGTCTTATTTGGGGTCCATTATGTGTGGACCTAGGTACTATATTCATGGTCTGCCATCAGCCACCGAGTGGAAAATATTCGTAGAAAGAAAGAGGCGTTGCTTGAAACATGAATTGAAAAGTAAAAATATCGACTTGAGATGTTTGAAGTGTAAACTAAATAAAGTAAATCATCAACGAAGATCAATGGTGGTCCATTTTGGACACGCACTCTTTGAACAAAAAGTGTATCTAACAAAAATATTCCAATCTGCGTGCGAATAGTTTTATTACGTTCTGCTATACAAGCTAAACAGTATGCACCAGTTGCCGCTTAAATCCAACTGAATTTGAAAACTTGGAATGCAGTTGAGTCTGCGCCGGACGACCATACGCATTTTTTTCGATCGAATCCGACTCCGAAAAAATTATTTCCGTATTCATTATTGAGTCTAGAAAATGATGCAAGTGTTCAAAACAAAAATTGGCAAGCTGGACACTTCCGCCATGAAATATGTTATCTGTGAGATAACAAGACAGCGCATCTATGGTCAGATCATCAATGACCAATAAAACTTCGACGCTCGGGTATCGGGACCGGAAGCTTTACGCAATAAAGAAACGCACCGTCGCTATTTGCAACGCTACACTCTTCGCAAAGAGTTAAGAATCTAGTTTCGAGTTGTCCGTCGCCGATGATAAATCGCATTCCAAAGTGCAATATACATGGGCGGTGTCGATATAATGAACATCTCCATCAAATCACTCAAATGGACACAACGCCCTTTCTCACGTCACTTCGATTGTACAGTACAAACTATGAAACCACTAATTTATCATGGAAGTGGCTGCTTGTCTTACAAAGTCTGGATTACTGTTGGTCCATCTGGTCGCCCATCGAATTTGGAATCGGAGATCGTATGTATGTTGCTCATTTGCCACCGAAGGATGTACATAATCGGGCACTTGCCGGATGCAACTCGACATCGATGCAAAAAAAAAACCCTGGATGCGACACATGAACTCGATTTGTTTGCCGGAAATGTCAAGTTCATCTATGCCTCACCAGTGGAAGTAACTGTTTCAAATTTTGATCCAAATTTCGTTTTTTAAATCATGTCCATACCACTTCTTTCGATATCTTTTCAATTATATTGTCGGTAATGCTCCGAGGTGAGTTTTATGAAAAGTCGTAGAACAAAACAATACAACATAAAGGGTGATTTTTTAAAAGCTATAGGAACGTTTTTCAAAAAAAAATACACATAAAATTCAGAAAAATGCATGAAATCTTTATTTGAATCGATAGTACGGTCCATATAATTTAATGCTTGAAGATTATTTCATGCGCCTCAAATGGTCCATCCGCTTAGTCCAATTGTGGCATACTCTTTCCAACATTTCGGCCGGTATCTCACGAATAAATGCATCAATGTTGTCTTCCAATGCGTCAATTGAAGCGGGCTTGTCTGTATAGACATGAGCTTTAACATAGCCCCACAAAAAATAGTCTAAAGGCGTTAAATCGCACGATCTAGGCGGCCAATTGACCGGTCCCGAACGTGAAATAAAATGTTCACCGAACTAGCCCCTCAATAAGTCCATTGTTGCGCGTGCTGTGTGGCATGTGGCACCGTCTTGTTAAAACCACATGTCATGCAAGTCAAGCTCTTGCATTTTGGGCAAAAAAAGTTGGATATCATCTCACGGTAGCGCTCACCATTCACAGTTACAACATCTTTGAAGAAGTACGGTCCAATGATGCCACCAGCCCATAAACCGCACCAAACTGTGACTCTTTCTGGATGCATTGGTAGCTCTTGCAATGCTTCTGGCTGATATTCACTCCAAAATCGACGATTCTGCTTATTTACGTACCCATTGAGCCAAAAATGAGCTTCGTCGCTGAACACAATTTTTCGGTAAAAAAGTGGATCTTCGTCCAACTTTTTTTGATAATAAAATAATTTGCAAGCGTTGTTCGTTTGTAAGACGATTCATGGTTAAATTTTAGACCAAACTGAAGATGTTTGACAGTGAAACAAAACACGAAACGTGCGTCAGCTGTTTAAACCAGTGTTGCCAAAAAGATAACAGCTAAAAAATCCCCTTTATTATTTATTCTCCCAAAAAACAAAAAACTTGTGCATTAAGGGGTTAAGTCAGAAATCACATCGCCCCTCCGCAATTAACCCCCTTTCAACGTGGCCCGCCTTGCTTAGATTACACTTTCTAAAACATCAAATGTCACAGTCCAAACTTGAAATCAATGCGACTAACTCAGTGTCAACATGCATTCCAGAACAGCGCACTTTCCCCCCAGCGCAAATGTGCCATTGAACTCAATCGACAACCCCGCCAATGAAAGCCATACAAAGTGTGCGTTAATGGTTCCATCGATGAACTAATAGACGATTACCCGTTCGTGGCGCAAACTCACCCAAAGTAAACATTGTTAGTTTCTTGCGATTTCCGAGTTTCTTTCGCATTCGTAAGAGCGTTTTCGCCGAAATGTGTGTTCATAATTCAATCGCGTCATGCCACTTCCGCCGCCGACGACGATGCGTGGTGTATCAAATGTTGTTTTTAATATTCAGACGGAGAGTCAACAAGGCAGTAGCCGGTGACTTGCCAAAACGTATCGAACCGTCATTATCGGTCGATAATGACAGAGACCCAGCCCTCACGAGCATGACCACACAGAAGGCACCACCAGAGGAGAGGGTGTTTGAAAGGAAGCCCAAGGGTTTCCCTTTTATATTCTTTTTTTTTGCCAGACGCCCCCTCCCCCCCTCGCATTTCAATCCATGATTCATTGCTTTCTATGTTCAGTGAGTAGTATTCCATTGCGACAGGCTTGGGAGTTTCGCGGAAAACCACGTCTAATTGATATGATTCGGCGGCTGGTGACAAACCTCAAGCCAGAGTGACTCACACTAGAGCTATCGCGGTCTGTGACTGTGTCGGCGATCAATTAGGACGGCTCGTGTTACATCTGCTTGTGACCCTATTCCGAGAGCCGGAGCGGCGCGTGTGTTGGCCACAAAGCGATTGTATGAATGTACGTTCGAAATGTTGTGGAACGCTTATCAGTGCGCAGTTCCAGTTTCCGGACGGCATGCAATCTCTTTACAGTTTTTCTCTGCATTCCGAAATTGTTTCCCTATCTCTCCCGCTGGAAATGTATTTTAAGACGACTTTATGTGAACGTTCGATGGTGAAGAAGGTGCAGTCGTGTGACGATGGTGGGTTTGCCATTTCGTATGCATATCACATACACTTGATAAGAGGTTACTTCTTGCTGGAATTATATCCAGTCGTGATGTGTTGCTCTTGCCATTCATCATGGTCTGACGAGATAGCCGAAAGAGAGTCGAGGAAGTGTCTCGTGGTTATTTGTGGCAGTTCGTGCATTTTTAAGCATGATTATTGATAAGTGAGGATTCTGCGGACTGTACTTGTTTTACACTTCCGCGAACAAAACTCACACAAATACACAGATCTTCCAGGAGTCCGTACAAACGACATCAGTGCCGAGATCAAACGCAGAATTACTCTGGCCAACCGCTGTTTCTTAGATCTCAAGAGGCAATTGAGTAGTAGAGCCGTTTCTCGAAGAATTCAGCTGACTGCCTGATGATCCCAGTGGTCCTGCTGTGCGTCGCGGAAGCATGGACAATCTCAAAAGCGGATGAAGAAGTACTTGGTCTCTTGCTGTACTGGCCTGTATGAGTTGACGGTATTTGGAGGAGAAGATTCAACCACGAAGTGTACAGCGATATGAGGCTAGCCAGGCGTTTACGGATCCAACGCCTCAGGTGGCTGGGCCATGTAGAGCGTATGGGCAACTCAGCTTCAGCCCGAAGAGTATTCGACTCCGAAAATGTGGGACAACGCAACAGAGTACACCCGCGTCTAAGGTGGCTCACCCAAGTGGAGAAGGACCTCAACCAACTTGGCGTGCGAAACTGGAGCCAACTAGCCAGAGCCGCGCTACTTGAAGAGGCTTGTTGGTTAAGGACTAGGTCCACCCCGAACTTTAGCGTCAGATCGAAAGCATTTCGTTTTGAGAATGTTGGAAACTTGAAAATGTTCTGCAATTCTATCGATAAATTCCTGGGGGGAAAACGTGAACTTCACATGTGACATCCTAGACGAGAACGAGATCTTTTGAATCGCAATTGCTAATCAGTGTCACTTCGGTTGACAGACCACAGTTGACAGTCAGAACTGATTGCTGATGACTTGGAAAGAAAGAATATGATCTTGTCTGCGAGGAAGGTGAAAACAGGAGAACACAACCGCGAACTGAGCTGTGCAAAGATGTGGGTAGAGTCCCGGCACGGCCACTTCGGAATCCCTGGGAAAGCAATGCTCCGGCGAAGAGCGTCTTCGAATTCGAGGCGTCTTGGCTCGAGAAGGAGAGGAGGACCGATTTTCCAGCATAAAGACCAAGTGAGCGCGGTCGCCTCAACTATGGAGGACGTCTCCGGATTAGACCATATGCGACCGAGCCTCCCTTTATCTAAATACCCAAAATATCGATTAACCTCGACGTCTACGGTGCGGTGCAATGACAGAGTACTCTGACAAAAGTTAACAAACGCCAGCCTTATCAATCTGGTGCGTGTGTTGTGGGCCACTTAAGGCAACGCAAATAATCTATCACGACCCGAAAAGCTGCACACAGCCGTACACATGTTATCCAAATGCGACGCACCTACTCCACTTAAACGCCCATTACCTGGTAATCCAATTAAAGGCACACAACATTCGAGTGCCATTAAGGCGCGACTCTAAGGCAAAATCAATACGCGCCATTCTTTACGCAACCATGTTCCTACTTACGTAGCATGAGTTCAGCAATTGATTCATCACTCCACCGTGCCACCACCACTACCACCGCGACTAGCCATTGATTTACAACGATCGTGATAAGGGTATCAATTGTATTGTATATTTTCCCATGTGACACTGCACAGTCTGTGCTGTGCTAAATTGTCATTTCCATTTTCCCAGACTGCCTCGATTGACATCGCCAGAGCAAGAGAGAGAGAGAGAGAGAAAGAGAGTCCAAGCGGCTTACATAAGAGAACGAAACGAGGTGACAGCGCAATAAAAGCGCACTGCCACGACTTTAACTATGACACCGCGCCATTATAAACATACGACGAACATACGTGATTGTCACAATTTAACAGCGAAAATGACATCACACGAGTGCTGGTACAACTTTCATCAATCAAGCGCTGCCCCTTAATCAGATGGCGATACAAAATGCGAAATGAAACGAAAACACTCACCGGTCGTTGATCTCGGAACACACCCCAAGGATGAACTCGAAATTCCATTCCGCAGGCCGCGGCCGACGCAGATAAACATCCCGATGTAAATGGTTGTAAATAATTTGAATTAATGCACACGCTGCTGGCGCGGCGCAGTACCTTGAAGGATGGACTGCCGTCCGGCGGACGGACCCCTTCGCTTCTGGAATTGCGGGGAATTGCATCTCTCCGCGGAACGAGTAATTAAATGATGATGAAAAGCAGATCGAATCACTCGTGTCTGGCGAGAAGAGGAGGAGGGGCGTGCCCGCTTTATGGCTTAATAGTTTTAGCGTCCACATGACCTAGCATGTGGCTCCCGCATTTAATTTCCACCCCAACAAATGAAATGGAGACTCCAAGGGTTAAGTGGGGGCTACGTTTGTTCGCATTTAAATGATTGACAAGTGTACGGCCGGCCTGTCTGACACGAGGGGGAACTGGGAATTTCTTGTAATTTGAAACGACACGACGTCAAAGTCATCTGCGGAGAGGGAGTGTGTGTACGAACATTGACGTAGCTTCTTCTTGAGGGCGTGGGCTAGCTGGGCTGTCTGCGTGTGCAGCAGCAGATATTTGGGAGAATATCCAATCCATGGTGGACACTTGGGTCGTGAGTAATGCACACAGAAGGGATTGCACTTAAGTCAGTTCGTTGGAGTAGACTGCCTGCCTGTGCGGAGAATGGTACAACTTTCTTTTTCTTTCAGCAAGTGGATTCGGTCAGACGTGGTTGACGCAGTGGAACTTCAAAGAGTGGATAACTCGGTTCTGAAGTGGTCAGTAGAAGGGGGGGGACGTGGAAGCTTTGTCTGGCATATCTCTGAAACGACACTTGAACCGATTTTTTGTTTGCTTTGAGTCAAGAATTGAATGCACAAGAACACGAAATACTGAGAGCCAACATCACACATCTCTTGACCTCGTCTAGGTCGGGGGGCGTATTTCTGGTCCATTAATGGGGCGGGGTTCAACAGTCTGCAGAAGACATTCCTCCAAATCCGTATCGAGTCTGACCTTACTACCAGTTGTTTATTTGGTTTCGGAAAACGTCTGTACGCAAGTAGGGTCCATTGGAAGGGTTGGAGTTTCTGTGCCTGTAGCGACAGCCAAACCGTGCACAACCCTTTAACCACTTCCAGGATAGTTCAAGAATACAAGTCTTCTCTCAATTTGATCGGCAGTCTCGTCGGCAGACTTGTGTGGAAATGAGATCGCCGATGAACTTGCTAGACAATGATCAGAGGAGGTACTCTTAGCACCCCGAACCTGCGTCGGAACTACCTCCCTGCTTGGTTAGAGCTTCCATCGATGGTTGGGCCTACTGAAAGCACTACCGGGGGTTGCATGACTCTCCATGGTGAAGATAAACCATGCGCATGCTCCCTAACGTCTTCCAGAAATTCGCGGCATTTATGTCCACTCTTGACAGAAAAGACTGACGACGACTTACCGGGCCCCTACACCTTCGCCAAACACTAAATGTGCTTGTCCTAAGCGATGAAACCCTCTGCGACGCCTGTGGAGAAGACAACGACACTGCAGGGCACTTCCTCTGCCACTGTCTAGCCTTTGCTCGAATCAGGTGGCAGTTATTTGGTTCTGATGAGATGAGGGCTGATGATGTAGGCTCCTCGTGACAGGAGTGCCTGCTGGTATTTCTCGGGAAAACCAAAATTTCAGCAAGCGTAGGTTGCTACCTGGTAGTACCATAGACCAGTTCTTGAGTCTTAAACCCTCCGACAAAAAAAACAGGACCCATTGGATTATTGCTTCAACCTGTCGTAGCATCTCTCAAACTCCTTGTTCGTACACTTCTCGTGTGCAGCTCTTTTGACGGTTCTGTGATGGCTTCTGGACAACGCCTCCGACCTTCTTCGGTTCTTTGTGCAAGCGGAGTCGAACTTACATAGCGTTTCTGGGTGACTCCCGGAATTGAACCCAGCACACTTAGGATGGGAGTCCACGCACCTACCCACTACGCCATGGCGTCGGAACGTAATCTTGACGATTATTACATATTTCACTGAGGTCGTGGTTAGTGGAAAGGGTCCTATCTCTTGTGGGCCAGGCAGCATGTCTTCGCTGTGTTCTAAGTCATTAGACCGATTGGAGAAATTACAGCGAAATACACAAATTGCATTTCTTGATGAGACATACAACAATTCAGCGGCTCTCGACTTCAGCAATCATTCGTCAGCTGTAAACCATTAGACGCATCTGGACAATAACTTAGACCATATTCTGCAGCCAGCTGGATGTCTAAATGCTTCTAGTTGCCACACAGCAAGTTGGTTGAAGTCTTCTCCACTTCTGGGTGACACCTTTGACGCGGCGTATAAACTCATTCCGTCAGTTAAGGTTCCCCCTCGATACGTCGAGCAAAGAAACCACCGTCAATCCGCCAACAGCGAAGCCATCAATGGAAAGTGAACCAATTTGAATTTTTAAATACCGTCCATTGTTCACCTTTCTAATTTCCATGCGCGAGCAAAACTCAATTCCATAAAACATCTCATCTGACAACACGATCAGTGACAGTACGCACCGCTTCCGCGGTGCGATCTTCACATTCACAGGCCGCTCGTCGAGCTCAACCTAATGCACAGCGCCAGCTCACCCGATCCCCACTCCAAGCCACCAGTCACGAGTAATTACCACCACTCCGCGGTATCTATCCGAATTGAAAATGATTATTAATTTTTACTTTCTACTCTGCATTTTGAAGATCATAATATGAGAGCAAATTAAGAAACGTCGTCAAGTGACAGACGATGGCTAAGTTGTAAATCACCGCTATATTCACACATGAATCTGCCATCTCCTCTCTCTCTCTCTCTGCGACTGTCACGGCGCATTCCACACTCGAACGTCATCCCACTCGTGCCGCGATGGTGCTTCTTGGCAGTGACAGTCCCGCAAGAATGAACTTTCATTTTTTGTTTCCCTCATTTCCACACGCTCTGCACGGTACTCCAACTCCAGCAGCAACTCCATCAATCGGGCAGTGATCTCATTCCCCGAAGATCACTCGCCAGAGATGTTACATGATTCAGCGAGTCGGTCGACGTTGCCAATCGCTCGGGTTCTTCAGGTGTCTCCTCGTCTCACGTCGTGGGTGGAATTCCACTCGATATCTTGGCCGGCGACGAAATGCGAGACGCGCGTCGCGGTCGCACAAACTTTCAAGTTGCCTCCCCGCCGGTCGCCAAACGGAGACCACAATAGAATGTCAAGTCACTGCTTGCTTTTCTGGTGTGTCACATCTTCAGATTTGTTTTTGGGACACTCTAAGTGGGTGATGTGTGGGTATGAACCTTTGTGTTCGATCCGAGTTCTTTTGTAGAAAGAATGCAGACACACTTAGCCCGCTTTGCGGCGAGTGCTTTCTTGGTCATGTGTCGCTTGCGATGTGGTTCGATGTTTTTTTTTTTCTGTTTGCTTTGTACTTTTGCAGGCACTGCTCTGCCGGTGGGGAGTTACTCTATTTGACTAATGACTGTCGCGTGCTGGCGGATGATTACTGGTGAATGGCACTCCTGCGACGATGGGCGATGCATGCATGTGGCTTTGTGACTTTGTTTGATGATGATTTGCGCTGACATTGAGGAAGTTTCAGTATCAGTTGCGGCGGCGAATGCTTTCGGGAATTCACTTTAAACTCTCCCAATGGGTCGGATGATTATTTCGCTCAGCGGGGACGGCGGCGACGACGGTCATAAATTGTTTTATTTTCCTGCTACTGATATGAATGCAGACAGAAGATGATGAGAACGCATTAAACGTGGCATTGAATAATGGCTTCTGTGTGTCCGAGGTGGATTACTGCGGCAGCAGACGTGCATAGGTTCTCAAGAGACGCTTGAATGGTGATCTCATCGTTTTTTGGTTTGGTGGACTTCGAGTTTTGGATGCACGCTTGTGGGATGACCTGGCGGTGGAGAAATTCTTCTCTTTTTTTCTCAACGCTGGATTATATTCCGTGGAGTTCCCACCGAACTGTCAGAATAGTGAGTATATGCATCGAATTCCAGAGACGGCCCACATTTCTTGAGTCACTGACAACGATCAGAAGGTGTAAATGCCTACAAAGAGCGTCTTATGTTTCGCGTTCAGAGCCGTCATGAAACTATAGAGAAACTGTGCAGCTGCGTGCACTGCACAAGTGGCTGTTTGTTGTTGGGTGACCTCATAAGAACGATAGGCAAGGAAATTGAAATAAAACAACAACGGTGCGTGATATAAAATTGATTCCGGCTGTATTTTGAAGCTACGTTCATGCCATTATATGTATGTGGAATAGCACATCAGTCAAATGTCCGAATCGGCTTCGGTTGTGCAATGCAATGCTTCCAGCGGTCGGTCCAGTATGTGCGGCGTTATTTCGGCAGTAGCATCTCGAATGTTGGGCTTGAGCTCCTCCAAAGTAGATGGCTTGTTAGCGTGGACTAAGGACTTAGGACGATAAAGTCAGTCAAGTCGCAAGATCGCGGTGGCCAATTGATGAGATGACCCAGTCGTCAGATTTTTCCACAAGTTCGAGCGTTGCTTCGCTTGTACGAGTATATCGCATGTAGTCTTGTTGTCTTGTTGGAACCCCAGCTCGGATATATCGATGTTGTCAAGCTTCATAGAATGTCGATAACCATCGCTCTATAACAGAGACCATTGACGGTAGCGTTGCCTTTTTAATTTTAAAAGAAATAAGGTCCGTTGATGTCGCCATGCCATAAACCGCTCCAAACAGTCAATCGTTGTGCTCTGATCCTTGCTCGAACACTTGTGAATTGTGTTCGCTCCAATAATGGCAATTTTACTTTTTGACATAGAAATTAGCGTCGTCCGAGAAATGCATTTTTTTCGGTCAGAATCTGGATATCCGAGCAACGTCTTTACCGTCCAATTAGCGAAGTCACCGCGTTGTCTATGGTCGCCCGGCTTCAGTTATTGCGTCAACTTACTCTCAAATCTCAATTCCAACGCAAAACAAGCCGCACTGACTCCCTGGCGATGCCCAATTCAGCTGATCGATGCTCGATCTTAGACGCGGGCGTCCACTGTTCGTAGGCTCGTAGTCGAAGACTCTTCGAAACGAAGGCAAGATGCCTATGCGCTCTACATGATCTAGCCACCTTAGACTTTGGATCCGCAAACGTCTTGCTGGACTCCGGTCGTGGTTGAATAGTCTTCACCAAATGCCATCAACGAGAGCGGAAAGAAAGATCGCTGCCAGAACGATTCTGTCGAAGAGACCATAAATGCTTTAAATGCTTCATCAGCCGCTTTTGAAATTGTCGACTGTCCATTGGATTGAGATGATCAATGTGCTTTATGAAGTCAGATGCATCCTTCGGGTGACGGCTCTATTACTCAATTGCCTGTCGAGCCCAAGGAAGCAGCGATTGACAAGAGTTATTCTACGTTTTATCCAGCAACTTGTCGACTTAGTACTACACTGAGTACCATCGAGTCTAAACTTCCACAGTCAGTCGCCACCAGGTTTAAGTTAGATTAGCGGCTGCCCCGGGTTTCACTTAAGTCCTAGTGAACACATTGTGATAGCCACCACCATTCTGACTACCACCGTGTTGTTTGCTTGGAGCAGATTCCCGCATAAATTGAAGACACTGTCATCCGACATTTCCATGTTTAAAGGCAACCATCAAGTACAAACTTGGAAGTGACTTTGAAGCTGTAAAAGCTCTTGGTTAGTTTTTTGCATTTTATTTAAAGAAACTCTTGGGTGGTGTCACGCATGTCGCTTCGTTGACAGCTTGAATATAAAAAGACCGATGGACATGGCAAGTCTGACAGGCCGAAAGGATCGGTACGAAAACTGGGACGAACCGTTGTCGGTGCTGCCAAATTTGCTTGCGTTTCACATAAATTAAATGACAATACAATTACAGAATCTATTACAAAGCCATGCCCACAATCATAGGTTAAGAAAGGAGAAGAGTGAAGCGAATGAGCCGCACCATATGAAAAGTACACAAATCTGAGTAGATTCTACGAAACGAGGTGAAGGTCACGTTCATACTTCGAGCACGATATACATCTGCCCACGGAACTGGACAGTCTGTCGTCACCATTAGAGTCTCTCTCTCTTTTAGACGTTACACTGCGGTAAGAGTCTAATGGCGTGGCGCGACAGTCGATGATTTACATTTATTTGCGTTCAGCAGATAAAACTGAGTTATTTATAAATTGTTGGTTGATTTGACATTTAAAGCAAAATGTCAAGAGTTAGGATTGTTGTATCCAGACGATCTCAACGAGGCTGTTAGGAAGACCTGGAATCAACGAAAAACCTCATCAAGCATCATCTCTGTCTGTGGGATTGATGCAAATGTATTATATTCATATTGTTCCTGTACTAGTAAAAGAACAATATAATCTTTACGTTCAGCGTTAAAACTCAATAAATGAAAATTAAATGAAATAATCGACGCGATGAATGTCGGAACCCGATTGTGGACAATTCCGTGGAATCAGAGTTCAGTTTGAAACAGGTTTCAAGTACATTTGCAGAGTGCGTGTATTACCGCATGCAAATCCAGAATTCCCACAATTCGATTGAAATCAAGGTTGGAGTGTTCAAAAGTACACAAGTTCAAGTTAAAATAATCAATATAAAGATCAATGTTAGAGAGCTACACCAGTTAACAAAGAGGACATTTGGCATTGGACGCCCGAGAGCTTACGAGGAGCAACTACACGAGAAACTCTCCGGCAGCCTACGTCAAACGCACCTACACCATGCAATACCGCTCAGCCATCAGGAATGTACCACCAACTGCCACCACTAATAAGAAACCCCTGTGAAATGTGGGTGAGTGTGAGCAGAAACAACTAACCGACGAGGCACACCAAAAGACGCTGTAGGAAAAGTCCAAAGCAATAGAAGTTGAGCATCACCTTCTCAGAGCATTTTGATGAGAGAGATTCAACCACGAACTGTATAGCGACCCGAGTTAAACAAGACGTTTACGGATCCAAAGCCTGTGGCTAGACCACGTAAAGCGCATGCAACTTGCCTTCGATTCTAAGAGTCTTCGACTACGAGCCTAAGAACAGCGGACGCCCGCGTCTAAGGTCCGTATCAAGGATATGGAAAAGTCCAGGGAAGAACAGAATGTAGAAGCCTTTTATAAGAAATCCAAATGTCTGGCAGCAGGCTCTCTATACGCTTAATCTTGTCACCAACTTTGACGGAATTGTGGATGCAATTAAACACCACTTTCAGCAGCTGGTTAATGAGTGTGACTAGGAGAGTCTGTTTCAGTTGGCCTCTCATTCTTATGATCCACATCTCATACCGCCCAGCCATTTATTCACGTTTGTAAAAGGGGAATAGCGGCAGAGTGCTAGATCTGGAGAATACACTGAATGGGGTAGCAGCTCGTTGGCGAATTAATGGAGTTTTGAAGAGCTGAGCAATCGCCGCACACATTTCACTGTCCAAACATTGATCAGTGCAGATGTCCACTGCCGATTTTCCGTTCCAATATCATTCCATGGATTTTATCGCCGAGTTCTGGCATGACGAGTGACGACCTGAACGTTCGGGATCACTTGGGCTGGCACGACCACATTGGAAACGAGTAAAGCATTACTTATCGATTGCAATTTGTGGTGCAAAGTCCTGCAGTATTCGGTGATATTTTTTTTTACACAAAAAACAGTCCTTATCGAACAGTCCTTAATCCGAATACGACATTCAGATTTTGGTGAATTGTTCAATATTTTCCAAGCAGAAGCTAAATGACACAGCTTGCTCACAACTGGAATAGAGGGCAGTTGACTGCAGAGCAGTGTTGAATTTGTGCGAAAATTCCCTGACTTACCAACCGATCTGCGTATTCCGTCTTTGAATCTGCAACTTGCCCATGTGAGGTATTCCAAGACGCAATGTGTGTGAGTATATGACACAATGCCACTTAGTGGAAGAAACGTTAGCTTGCCAGTTGTCAACCATTCCGTTTAACACACATGTCTTTTATTTTAGTAGTGTCCTTAGAAACCAGGGATTTTTACATTCGACAGTTCTTCTAAAGCGTCGAACGAAAGACCGGCCGCTGCATAAGATGGGCAGGTTCTGATGCAGTACAGGGTTGCTTCCTACACCTTCCCACTCCTTTAGTTCATTCAGAAATCGTTTAAAGGTGTTTGTTTGGTTACTAAGTACTTATACCCTTTCTTTTTAGCCAGTAGTTATTTTGGTTCAGTTCAATGCAGGCCACATTTGTGTTGATGTCCTGCATGTAACAGATTTCATCCATCTGCGACTGAGATGGTGCCCTCTAGCTGACTAGCATGTTCCCCGATTTGATGTCAAAGAAATTCTAGCAAATTCATCGGATGTTGTTTACTTGCCAAGAACTGGTGAGGTTCCATCTGACCACTATGTCCCTCAAAGATCATAGCTTTTACGACAGAGATTAAATCTAACAAAAAATGTCGAGAGAAAATCGTTGTCTCTCATCACTTGAAACAAATCATCTCTCCAGAGGCTGTAAACGAATTTATACAATATTCTCCTTTACGAGAAACAGTCACTATTGCTTCAGGGTAACGTTAAAGAGGACCACAGGCAGACTCCAGATGTAGTGCGAGCTGAATAAATACCAATCTGTCGCTCTCCACCTGGGATCAAACTTCTTTGCAGACCTCTACTAATATCGACCTGGGCCTGGTCATGTGGGCAGCAGCTGCTGCTTGGGTTTGCCTACTACCTACACTTGTCAACCGACGAACATCCCCTAGAGCTTCAACTTAACTAAAAACGATAATAAAGATACTGATTGATACCTGATTGCAGGCTATGGTTGGGATGAGAGAAGTGCTCTATTCGTTAGTCAAACAAAAATTCGGGGTCCAGCGAAGCTTTGGTGTGATTCACTCTTAGGCACCATAAGAACTTGGAGCGAATTTACAACCCGGCTGATAGATGACTTCGGTAAAACATTGAGCGAAGCCGGCATCCATTTCGAGATGGTGAGAAATACTCGAACATTCCCTGAATCAGTCATGGAATATTTCTTTAGAGTGAGAACGGTCTTTCAATTCGCACGCATAACGCCATCGTGACACACTTATCCTGCTTATCATTGTCTATCTTATCCTGTCAGTCTTGCAGTGACTGTGTTGATTCTTGGTGTCATTAAAAATGATTTTCCATCACATATTTGCTGCTACTGACTTTTGGGAAGACGAAAGGAGGAGAGGAAGAAACCGCTATGTCTACAATCTGCAGAACGATCTGCACATAGTCTGGAAGGCACCGATTGTGCAGGGTGGGCCAAATACAAGTTTATTTTTTAAAATGCAATAAAACGAACAAAATAGTTTTATTTCTATGTATTATGGCTTTATCAGTAAGAACAAACGTTCCCATTAAATATGAAATACAACAAGTGGCTGGCTTCGTTGTAGCCCATCAACATTCACCTCAAGTGGGTGACGAAACAGTGTCTCAAGACCGTATTAGGATCAATTTACCGCGGTTTGTAGCCAACTTGGTCTTGCTCGTCAAAAAAACGATGGAAAGCTGGCTTAGGCTCCGCCCAGAAACCGTAGATCGTCGTCCGAATCAAATTCCTGCAAGATATTCGACGAATACCCTGAATGGAAACAGTGCAGAAATCGCAGTCCAATATCTACTCATTTGCAATACATTTCCGTCCAGTCATGTGATCTTATGTGATCCCCTTTAATGACTCACAGATTGCATAATAAGCGAGCATTCCTCAGCCTCAAGAGATCATATCTGCCAAACAGCAGCACCCACTTTTATTTCAGCACCTCTTGCAAATAAAATAAAACTTACGTTAGCATTTCGCGCAGGTTCCCGCATTACGATCCAAATAAACATTATTCATCAGTTGCACCGATGATACAGTACCACAACGTGCCTCCTCGCATTTATGCGGAAAATCGATGACAAATCTCCTGCTACCATCGCGCTTAACTTTCCCTTTGCGTACGGAATGAGGCGCGAACAAAAGGAGGAGGAAGAGGGAAACAATATTGCGTGACTCATGCGAATGCACTGCATGCGGACGGCACTGAGTACTCACGCTTAATTTAGATATTCAGCGACCAGCCCAAGACCCCATATAAGGCATTCGAATCGACAACACCCTGCGTTCCCCCTTTTGAATGCTTTTTAATTTATGATTCAATTGCTTTGCACCGCCAATCAAGGGGTTTCTTGCCCGCAAGATAACGCTTCCCCCGCCGTCAACCATTATTTCGTGGAAATGGAAAGTAAAAGCAGACACAGCAACGCAGGCCCCTCATCAAAACGGATGCACCACAGTCCACAGCCAACATTTGGTCAGCAGATGTCGCCACGGCCCAGGCAGATCTTCCGATTCATATGTCCGTCATGTGCGCGCACAGCGATTGTTTACGAATTCATAACCAATATGTTTTCGAGTTACATTTATCTATTGCATCGCACAAAACTAGGTGTGCGCTACAGAGAGCTGTGCACATTTCGTATTCTGCACAGAGGATGACACACCTCACGTTCCTGGTCCACTTTCGCACGCACTGCTCAGTAGGCAGTGCTCGTGTGGAGACTTGCATAACCGACCAACCAGCCACCCGGGGAAAGTATTATGCAATGGACGTCCTATTGAATCAATTAAACAAATCAATTGATAACAGCGTACATGACGATGGTTTTGTTATCGTGACGACGCGCACATCACATCGTCGCGGCGAGGCAAAAGGTTTTTTCTTTCTTTTTTTTCTCCTCCGTCGTCGTCGTCGTCAAAGTAAACATTTGACGATGAGGAACGTATGGAAACAGCGGTGCCGACATGGGAAGTAGGCAACTGACTGGCGTCATGTGGGGATTAAGGAGGGAGCGATAACAATGCATTAGCAGTGCAGTAACCAAGTGAAGTGAGTGTGCGCAGATTCGTTGTGCCGGCGGCGTGTCTGAATAGCTATTCTAGTTGGCGTGCGAGCACTTAGGGCAAGAAATGAGAGAAATTATTGTTGTTCCTCCTACTGGGCGGAATTTATGACTTAACAAAGTGGAGGTCTTCACTTCGAATGCGCTTATCAATCGGGAGTGAGTCACTCGTCAGTCCTTCGGATGTGGCAACCTCAATCGGCTTCTGAGTGTTCACCATTAGTACATCATTTGTGACGGTGCCTCTGATTGAAACCGATTAAGTGTTGGCTTCACAATTTTCATAGCTGCCGCCGTGAAGGTTACCGCGTGAATTTCGTCGTGAAAACGTGTTCATCATTGCATTTCCCCTTCGGGCTGAAACGACCTTTAGGTCATCACACAATTTAAACTTGAGGTGTCTGAGCTTGAGAGTTGGGCAATAAAATGATGAACACGGCACAGAATTGTTGGCTTGACCCTCGGCAAGTGAACAAGTTGAAGACGTCGACAGAAGCGTGATTTCTACCGACGACCTTGACATTGAACTCGACGTTTTGTGGATCGTTTCGCAAAGACGATTCGTTGAGAGAACATGTCAAAGTGTCTCGTTCTTTTGCTTGCGTCATCACGTGAAGTAATTCGCGGTGCTTCGTCGTTAAAGGGGAGTGTTCAACTTTTGGAGGTTAGAAGTCTTCTCTGGATAAGGTGAAGTCATGATGCGATGGTCAGACTTGGCTTGAGATGGAGATTTCTTGGCGGTCGGTAGATGGTGTCACTCAGAAGAGAAGTTACATTGTCTCACCACTGGAGTCGAAGTTGTTCCTGAAGCCATTTTTTTCTGATAGATTTCAAAATTGAGCGTTCCTGCACACTCACGTCTGCCCGATCCGGACTACCGGAACAAGAGCTTATGAAGTCGAAGTGGATTCGAGGGTGAAGCACCCAAGTTTCATTCCACATCGTCTCATTTATGGCGTATTCTTCTGACGATCGTGATGCATCTCCCATGCAGGCATTATCATTGCATCCCAAAAAATCGAGGACAAGCTACGTGTGAAGTGAAGTTTCAGAAATGAGGTAGCGTCTTCAATTGGAAGCGCGATCCTTTGGAAGCGCCTTCCCTTGGGTGTTCGACAAGCTGTTTACCTTTTCTACCAACTAGACGAACTACGCAATACCAGCAACGATCACCGATATCATCCGCGCAAAAATCGTGACTACAGGACGCAGTCAGCCATCTGAATCTAACCCAACCTGGCGTCTTCAAAAAAAAAAAACGACTACACATTGTGAAGTATTCAATCAGAGGCAATGCTCACCTCATAACCAGTTATCTCAGATCAATTGCATTCCACAAAGAATTGTATTCGCGACAAGCACGTCGCAATTCCGAACACATGTAGCTTGCATTCCCCGGCCAGATGAATGCGCGAAATCTTAGTCATGCCCGTCTACAGTCTCTTAGAACATCAACATCAACAACAACAACCCACACAGCAACCCCAACAAAGGTAAATCCATCAATCTTCCATTGAATACTAATCTCGATTGTTTATTCAATTTAGCTGAACAAAATTCCAGGTTCATGACTAACACAATTCAGCGCAGTCGACCTCCTTCAGTTACACACTCAAGTGCTTGTAAAATACAAAACAAAAACCATCCAACATCTCAATAAGACTACACACCACGCAAAAGGAAGTGAAAACAAATTCAATCAATTACACTTCCACCGGCGAGGGGGGTGAACAGAAAAAAAAAACACATTTTCACTTCATTAGCAACCGAGCCGAGGAGGCACACGCCACCCCTCGCCTCGTCACATTCAAGCATTCAACAAAAATGTACATAATTCGTGCATACATTTAGAAGTGAAAGAGTTATTTTATTTTATTAATTCAGCAAAATTAATTGCCAACGCAAGCAGCACTAGCAAACAACCAGCGACGTAGTAGCGAGCTTTAAAAAACAATTGCGCTCCTCCTCGACAAACGACGACGATGATGACGACGACGGCGACGACGGCGACGACGGCGACGACGAACCGACCGAGTGAATACACCATCAGCAGCAGCAACAGCAATAACAACAAAAAAAAAAAATGTAAAATGAATCCAACTGTCGTCGCCGAATTGGACAACAACCGGTTTCTGTGTTCTGTCCTCGCTTTGCACTTCACGTAAAATCAATAAATGCCGAGTGAATTATTTCACAGAGGTCGGTAATAAAAATGAGACTCAACCCAACCCTACTGGCTACCGGTCCTTAGTCCAATTAGAGTTGCCCACCTTTTTGTGTGTGCGTCTATATCCATCCTGGACTGGATAGACTGCAATTGAGAACGCACATGGTGGAAACAAAAAAAGTGAAAGCACAAGAAAAAAGGGGAATATGAGAATGCGCCACGCAACCCAGGAGGACAGCCAGCCAGTCAGGCAGCGCACCCCTCTTCGTACAATTTGGGGGATGAATTTTGTTTGCGATTCTGCCAACACCCAAGAGCACACCGCGAGTACCGGTTCAATGAGATCCGGTCTGGTGCGGAGCGGAATTATGTATTTTTTTTTTTTTTCAAAGTCGTTCCTCGTGCTACTTACAGTAGAACAAGGAAAGGCAAGAAGACGGATGATTTCACGAAAAACAACAAAAAACAAGAAAACTTGTTTAGAATTCTGCGGAGAGAAGAGATACACTCTCCAGCAGTCATGTCTGTAGTCTGTTGTTGTTCTCTTTGATGTTTTCGGGCTAAAAGAAGTGTTGAAGCAGTGTTGCCAATTTTTGGAAAGAGATTTATCTAAATCCGTCATGTGCTCTTCTTGCTCTGGCTATCATACGAACGTATGTCGCCTGCGAAGACCACTACAATGGCATCGACAAACTTTCACACTTTCTTGACATTTAGCTAGTCTGTGAATCATCAAAAAGCGACGATGAGTCAATATTTCCAACTACTCTGCATTGATCTGACATGCAAATTCGCGGAAGCTTTAGCTCAATTGGCTATGCAGTCCTTGACCTGAATCTCGTCACCAGAGTTCGAATGCTGCCTACGGTGGCCGTTTGTTTACGTTAAAGTCTCTTGAACTCGCCGAGCGACATTTCGGTTGTAACTCTTGCTCTTTGTTATCTCATTTTCGAAATAAATCACTGAATTTCATGCAAAAAAAAAGAAGAAGACAAGAATGATTGATAAGAGAGTTAAGCAAAGTTCACGTAGACTTCTTTCACAATTTCTGGAGGTGCGTGGGTATTTATTTTGATAAACCCAGTGACGGTTGACTTGTGCTTCCCCCAAGCTTGAGGAGTGAGTAAACACACATCAAGATATCGGGGAGCTATGCTAAATTCCCCTTCGATAATTTTTCAAGAGCCCTGCAGTTCATATGAAAATGACTTGCTTTCCTCGAAAGACATTCATCCGGTTTCCTTTTTAAGCATTTCTTCACACATACATACATCTGATAAGTAGGATTAACGTCAGAAGTCTGCGATTAGCTGAGTCATTGACCTTATCACTCCAGACCATGGCATTCTTCCCGACCCACCCAGATTGCACAGCCACTTGAACAAAATTAAGGAGTGGCTGACGATGTTCCCTTCGTTAATGACCATTTAATTAGATTTCGACCAAAGCCGCACATGATCCACATCGCACAAGGCTTCAAACCTGTGATAGCCTTGAAATCCTCGAAAATATCTCTGCTCCGCATCTGTCTGCCACCCTATCTGCGGTCGTTTTGGATTGAATGAAGATTTATTTCAAAAAAAATACTTAATTCTCAAGAGCAAACCAGAATTAACTTGCAAAGCGCACCTCTTCCAAAACACTGGCAACACTTTGCGGTAAGCACCCCCGCAAAGATAGAGTTCAGAATTGGAGTAAGTGTGGATTCACGGTGTGTGCGGAGAATACATTCGAGGTGGGGTACAAGAGGATTGTAGACGACACATGAACACACACGATACACGACTTTTTTGTTTTTCGTATTCCATGCGTAGGATGACGATATGCGGCAACTTGCATGTGGTTGGCATTTTTCCTTTAAACATCACCTTTGGGCGTGAGTTTTTTTCAAAATCAAAAACCTGGATCTGAATCATTGGATCAGAATGCCATCCCCGTGATCTCGCCTTGAACTTGCAGAGAAAATGGACAAGAAAACGAATAGTTGTGTACTTACTTCAATGAATTTCTCATGAATCTCTGCCTTCTCCTCGGCAGATAGAGTCTTGAATTTACTATTCAACAAGGACATTTCGCTTGGCACAGAACAAACTTATTTCTTGATTTATTTCTTCACTTAATTGCTTTTATTTTTCGCTTGTTATTGCCACCGTAGACAACCGTGGGACACACAATCGATATGAACGTGACGAGGAGATGCGGAATCGTTGCTGGACACTGCGAATATCTACTGCTTTGTGGCTGATGTATCGCGCTTTGGAAGAACTTTCTCTTGAGCCGCACAATAAGATCACACTATATGCAATTAATTTATAAAAAATATATATATTCTCTCTCTTGCACAATTATTAAGAAAATTTATCGCGCGACCACACACTCTGCGTAAAGGTAATGAAGAAAAAAAAAGGATAATTTTTTTTTTACTTGTGTCCCTTTTGTTTAGCGTTAAACAAAGTACGAATAAAGAAAGAGAACGAGACCACCGCTTACACGACGAAACTGTTTGATACGCGAAAATGAATTGACAGCGGCAGCGCCAACGAATCTTTGCTGGAGGAGAGTTCCTCTTGTTTAATGTGTAGTTAAGTGCTGTGTGGATGAAGTTTCACGATGAATCGCATTGCTGGAGCAATGGCATAGAGCAATGTAAAAAGCCGGCGATGAAGGTGCGATCTGGGAATATGAGAGAATTCATTTGGAAGAATGCGATGTGGAGAGGAAGACAAAAATGTGTGCAGTGTTGTTGAGAAATCGTGGCAATTTTCGAGTGCCAAGAAATATTTTTGCAAGTACTCGAATTCGAATTTGTCCAAACGCCACAAAGTTCAAGTGGGTCTTCTGCGTGACTTAAGAATTATGGTTAATCGTCCATATTCTTGGACAACTGATGAAAATGAATACCATTCTGTGTAAAAAAAAAAAAAAATACATGCCACGACAAGAAAATCAACCTAACAAACACGCCCGTCCACCGCAAACTTGGCATCACTGCGGCCAGTGAATCCGCCACCAACACAACATCATCCCAATGAACCGGCCGCTCATCTGGACACATTGTACCCGAGTGTGAGAGAATAAACTTGTGCTGCGCTATGGATGAACATACAATACGTTCCCTTTTCCCCATCCTTCCGTCGTCTTATCCACATTTTAAAAAATATTCAAGCGAAAGTTATGTTTGGTGTTTTGCTGTCAATCTCCTGCTCAAATTTCTCGACTTCTACAACCGCGACTTTGCTCTACAATCATACGAATCGAAATCCAAACTCGGTGGCAATTTTCAATTCAACAATTAATAAAATTCAATTCGTATAGTTTTGTTGTGTTATTAAGAAATAACTTTGACCTGTCCGCTATTGTGTCATAATTCACATACAAAATCTTGAGTGAGGGGTAAAAAAATTCTTCAATCAAGCCATTTAGAGTACATCCTTGGAGTTGTGTCCTTATGTAGAAGGAAAATCTGCGTGCAATTTAATTCAGAAGACGGAGGAGCTATTGTGTCGGCTTATTATGAACAACGGATTCAGTACGGGTGAGGAGGACTCGCGAGGTCATACGGATCAGATTTGTTGTCTAATTGATGACAACGATAGGTGCCATAGGGCCGCTGGTTATGCTTCATACAGTAAACGTATACAAAAGACAGTTGCTCAAAAGCGGCTCAAACTAAGCAGTGATCCAACGGTGAGTGATATGTGATGAATATTCTTCAAACATACATATATAATTATACGCCTTTTTTTAATACATTTTTTGTGTGTGATTTTTGTGTTTAGGCCCAGCATATATATATCTGTGACTATCATAAAGGACGCATACAGAGTGCGCGTACAAAACGTAGACGAAAGGACTCCGAAGACGACAGCAATGAAACAGATACAGATCTACCCGAAGTGGACCTCTATCAGCTTCAGGTGAACACTCTGCGACGCTATAAAAGGCACTTCAAGGTGTCCACAAGGCCGGGAATGAAAAGAGCTCAATTGGCTGATGTAAGTAACGATGCACGATGCGGTAGAAGTGAATGTCTTTGTTCTCTCGCCGGTTCGTAATCCTTGCGGTGATTTGTGTTAACCAAAGTGAACGGCACTGCTACTCCTTTGTTTGCGCGTTAGAGGGTCTAGCAAAAAAACTGGATTTTCAAGTTTCGTCTACAAAATAGCCACGTGTGGGTGTGTTAAATCCCATCTATTTTCCTTTTTTCCATATGTCATGTGCCAGGTTGTGAGTGCTTGTTGCGAAGTTATCTATGCGGTTGACGTGCTGGCGATAAAGAATCCTAGGCCCGACCCTTCGGCCAAAGGGCGTTGCGGTGAAGCTGATACCACGAGCGCATGGTGGTGGTCAAACAAACGAATCAACTAGTTGACAAAATTCGCGCTTAATGATCTTGCATCGAGCTAAACTATTCCCTCCAGGCGAATCATTATCGCCTGTTGATATATTCCCCTCAATTTCATTACTCACTCGTGGTTTTTAATCTTAATTAGTGGTGATCTCGCAAATGTCCTTCCTCGCGAAGGGGAAGGGGAACACTAAGAATTGTCGTGCATTGCACTTTTATCAGTCGAACAATTGTCATGGGGATTTATTTTTCTTACTGTTTTTCTACGGAACCTCGGTGTGTGTGTGCATGTGTGGCGAAGTGATCTAATTGTACCGTGAAATTGCGGAAAATCAATTGTTACTGAATTCACGTTACTGTTGTCATGGCAAGACATGTGTTATCAATGTTGTGAGAATGGTGTTTATTCACTTAGTGGCTGCAAAGCGGGCTTATTTTCCTTCAATTCCTGTCGATCTGCACAAAATTCTGGTTTCCTTTTCTATGTTGTGACGGCTGGTGCTGGTTCCAGAGAAGACAGTAGGCAACACCATGTGCCTGGGAAAACCAAAGAGTCGCATTTCAGGGGGCAGGCTTAATTGAATACCGCATGCGCTTCACAAACAGGTGGCATCCATCGGGACAACATGAGATTAAAGCAGTCTGGTGTACACATTCAGCACGATTCAATCCTGGCACCCTATTTCCAGTCCGAGAGACGAATTAGCCTTGCTTTCACGATCACTTGTTCTTTCTTCTCATTCATGCACCTCATCCTTTGATTTTAGACCACTTAGTCCGAGCACTGGTGCGTTCGATGTGAATTGACGAGGATAGTCCGCGGATCTTTCGGACTACATCTATGTACATCTTTGTACGGGTCAGGTGTCGCGTAGAGTGATTGACTTGGCCCCGTCCGAATTTTTTGTTGCGACTTTTGTAAATGGGCGCATTGAGTGCTGCTGCAGTCCGATTTGGACATACACCTCAACCAACATGCTTTTCCTGCTAGCGCGGTCTTTGGCTAGCTGCCGCCAGTTTCGCACTCCGAGATGGTTGAAATCATTCATCCTTTGCTGCGTTGTCCCATAGGCGCCGCGGAATGCAAGAATAGCAGTCGACTGACTTCTTGAAAGCTAAGTGGGTGCATTGAGTGTTGCTACAGTCCGATGTGGACATACGCCTCAACCAACATGTTTCTCCTGCTAGCACTGTCTTTGCCTAGCTGCCTCCAGTTTCGCACAGCGAGTTTATCCCTTGCTGCGTTGTCCCACAGGCGCCGCGGAATGGAAGAATAGCAGTAGACTGATTTCTTTAAAGCTAAGTGGGTGCATTGACTGTTGCTACAGTCCGTGTTGCTTCTCCGGCTAGTTGCATCCAGTTTCATGCACCGAGTTGGTTGAGGTCATTCTCCTCTTTTGTGTTGTGGACATCCTTTGCTGCGTTGTCCCACAGGTGCGGAATCGAAGAATCGCAATCGACTGATTTCTTGAACACAGAATCGGGCAGTCAGCTTTTATCCCATTCCTTTTAATCAAGCAGCCAATGGACCTGTTGTTGGTTCAATCCTTGACGATTGCATATCTCTGGCATCTACTGACAAAAAGAAAGATTCATAATTCGTCTCAACAAACTGGAGGAAAAACGACTTAATTTAAAGAAATCCATTTTACCGTCGATTAAATGAATCCCATATAACCTCAAATTTCAATCTCATTCCACAGACAATAATGAAACACTTCAAAACAATACCAATTAAGGAGAAAGAGACCATAACCTACTTCATATACATGGTAAAGTCAAACTCAAACAAACTAGACCAGAAGAATGGCATCGGCAACGACACCACCTGAGAGTTACTTCAGCCGCCCAAACGCAATGCAGATAGCAATCCTAAACATTAAGTTCTAAAGATACACTTACAAATATTTTTTAGCATTGTAACATACTAAAATTTTGCATATTTAATATTTTTAATATTACTTATATTTTTTATTTTTATTTTTTTGTAATTTGTAATGTTATATAGATTATTTAAATAGAAAACAAAAACACACAACTGATAACAGTGAGAGTTCAGTTAGCAGAACGAGGGTAAGAATAAATGAAAGAAAACTACAAAAGAGTAAACATCGATGTATAGTTGTTAAGCGAAATGGTATACATATAACTAATTTAAGTATTTGTCGTGTAGAGAGAGACTTTTTTGTTGTCTTTAAAGCTATTGTAAATCATAAAACAAAAGAGAAGTACGTACTAAACAGCAAACAAAATGAAATGTCTTATTTGTTCGCGTTCGCGAGTTGATCAGGGACGCAGAGCCGTTGAAAATCTGCGCTAGTAAAAATTAAGGGCCGATGTTGAATGTGAACCACACCTAAACGCCAAGCTTTTTTCTGCATTTCATTTGACATTTCTCAATTTCAGACTAACTCAATTTGAACCATGGAAAGATACACAATCGAGCAACGCGCTAAAGTTATTCAGGCTTATTATGAAAATGGGCGCTCAAATGAAAATGCATATCGTGCAAATCATCTTCAGTGATGAGGCACATTTTCACCTCAGTGGATTCGTCAATAAGCAGAATTGCCGCATTTGGGCGAATGATAATCCAAGAGTGATTGTCAAAAAACCAATGGACCCATAAAGAGTGACTGTTTGGTGCGGTTTATGGGCTGGCGGCATCATCGGGCCGTATTTTTTCCAAAACCAGGGCGGTCAGGCAGTTACTGTGAATGGTGTTCGCTATCGTGAAATGATAACGAACTTTTTATGGCCCGAATTGGAAGATATGAATGTGGACGATATGTGGTTTCAACAGGACGGTGCCACTTGCCACACAGCTAACGAAACAATGGTTCTTTTGCGCGACAAATTCAATGGCCGTGTTATCTCACGTGGTGGCGATGTCAATTGGCCGCCAAGATCATTTGATTTGACACCGTTGGATTTTTTTCCAAAGCCAGCAAGAATTCAAGAGCTAAAGGATGAGATAATTCGGCACATTAACGGCATAGAACCTCAATTATGCTTTAGCGTCATCGAAAATTTGGACCATCGGATGGAGATGTGCCGCCGAGGTCGCGGCGGCCATTTGGCCGATATTTTGTTCCATACATAATTGAACCATACCAATATTATCATAATAAAAAGAAATGACAATAATTTCCTAAATAATTTGTGTTTCATTCAAAATCAACATCGGCCCTTCAAATTTAACCATCCTTTACAATCGCATTTCTTTTCACATTTGAACACACACGAGGCAGAATGTCTGCTTTAGTACAAACTGTTTTTCTTCCAATCGATCCTATTTTATTTATTATATGGGTTGCGCTATAGCCCGCAGAGGGCCAGGGCCAAAGATGAAGTATTAAACATGACATGGTGTACATGATTTCTGGCCAGGGCCTAGCTTCTCAGCAACCACTCGTGTTGTGCGTGTTCTATCACGAGTGGAAGGTACCTACAGTTTTATGCCGACTCCGAACGGCCAAGTTTGAGAAGCTTTTTCTAGACAGTTACACTCTTTGAGCATTGTCAGTGACTCGAAAGAGGTGGGGCCGTAAAAAGTATTTCTTGTCGTACCAGGGATCGAACCTAGATAGATTGGTCCAAGAGCGTAGGAGGACGCACATACCCACAACGCCACGCGCCACCACTTGTCCAGTACAAAGCCTTGCCTTAGTACGAAATATTTTTCTTCCAATCAACGAGACTGCACAATCTGCCCGACATCGATGAGCTATTGACGTTTATGAACAGTAGGCAGTGCAGTTCACCTAAGTTAGTTAACACGAATAACGCAGTCCTTTGTTAGTCTGACATCTACGGTGAAAACACCCGTAGTCTCTGGGTCGGTTCCGGAATGTGAAGTCCTCAGCTGATGAAGAGAAAGACAATGTGTCTCTGGAGTCTGGACGCATTCGAGGAATGACGCGTTGCGACGGACCAGGTAAGGGAAAGTTAATTACGTTAATTCGTTCTAATTGACTTGACGCACAACCTCATGCTCAAAGGTGATTCTTGATGAAGACGTAGCTGGTCGTTAGCGTGAGAGGTATAATTTCCGTGCCATGAGTCAGTCGGAAATGATTGCCTTAATTTCGGAACTTGTGAAATTTGAAAACAATACGCTTTCGATACTAGACCATCTATCATTAAGGAGTAATGAGTATGGTTTGCTACGTGGATTCACAATCGTTAATCGGCCGAGTTTGAGAAGCTTTTTTCTAGACAGTTATACTCTTGGAGCATTGCCAGTGACTCAAAAGGCATGAATACAGGTCAGAATTGTGCTGGATTCCAAGACAGCATGATTTGCCGCCAATTTCTGCTGTTGGATCTGGTGTTGGATCAAATGCATATGAAGGAAGACAGCGGCAACTATAAAGAGATAAGTCCCCTAAGCATCTTGTACCAGATCTCTGCCGGTTTATGCGCTCGTCTGAAGCCGTTTATCAATAAGCGGACATGTCCTTATCAATGTGCCACAATAGAGCAGATCTATTCACTGGAAATGACCCCGGAAGCAGAAAAACAACACCTACCACGTTTACAGTCCAGGAATGTAAGTCTTCTCTGAATTTGGTCGTCGCGGGCCACTACGAGATCACGGGAGATCAGATCGCCGATGAACTTGCAAGACAAGGATCAGAGGAGGTACTCTTAAGACCCGAAGCTGCGTTGGGTCTACCCGCGTTTCCGGTTAGGGCTTTCGGAGATGGTTGGACTTCTCGAGAGCACAACCGGAGGTGTCATGACTCTAACAAACCAAGCACATGCTCCCTAACGTCTGTCAGAAAACCGCGATATTCTTGTTATCTCTTGACAGAAGACTGCAGACGACTTACCGGCGTACCAACAGGCCACTACACCCTCGCCAAACACCTAAATGTGCTTGGCCTAAGCGATGAAACCCTCTGCGACGCCTGTGGAGAAGACGACGACACTGTAGAGCACTTCCTCTGCCACTGTCCCGCCTTTTCTCGGATCAGGTGGCAGTTATTTGGCGCTGAAGGTGAGAGCTGATGATGTAGGCTTCATCACAGAAGCGCCTGCTGGTATTCGTCCAGAAGACAATGCAAGCTTCATAAAATGGAGGTTGCTGCCTGGTTGTACAATGGACCAGTTTTTGTGTCTGAGTGCTCCAGTGTAGTGTTAAAAAATGTTGTGTTGGGTTGGGTTCGTCGATGTGCCCAGACTGTTTTTTGACTTGCCTAGGGGCCTTCGATCATATTTCCGACTCAACATGTCGTGGTTAATCCTGAAGAGCAAGGGAATTGGCAGTAGCAGCACCTGATAATCTGAGAACAATCTTTCAGGGCGCATGTGCAACATTTGCAACCGTTCTCGTGGACAGTTCTTCTGGATGGCGTAGTTTTTATCCACTGAGTGGTGTTCCTGATGGTTCGTAAACCGTTTTAAAATTTCTAATTTTAGCGAATATTGGTCTTCAGACAAACATGCATTGGACGAGTAAAATAGTTTGTTTATTTCCCTTTTTTTTTATAATTTGCGCGCGCTCAAGGCATTGCTAATACCCTTAAGTGTCCGGGGTCAAGTCACAGCACAGGCCGAAGGTAGGTATAGAGGGAGAAAGGGAGAGGAGGTATCTCTTCACATTGGTCTTAAATATCTGCGGGTTGTAGTCTGTGGGAACTATAGGGCTGAGAAGAGCATTCCAAATTCGCGTAGTACAGCTGAAGAACGAGTCTCTAAATTTAAGAGTGCGTCCGAATGTAGGCTTAAGGGTGAACTGATGAGCATTCCTGGCGAGACTAGTATTGCGGGTGAATTCATGGAGAGGAGGAATGCAGTTGGCTAGCTCACTTTCGCATCGTTTGTTGAAATAGCGATCAAATACGGACAAAGAAGAAACGGTACGTCGATGTTCGAGCGAGTCTAATGACTTTGCGATATTGTTGTCTCCTATAAGTTTTATCGCTCACTTTTGGATTCTATCTAGTAGGTGCAGGGTGGTCTTTGGGACACCAGACCAGATATGAGCGTTGTACTCGAGCTTGGGGCGGATATACGCCTTATAAATGAAATCCAAATCAGAGGGGGTGAAATATTTCTTGCATCGATTAAGGAAACCTAAACATTTCGCAGCATTTTTGGCTACCTCAAATATGTGATCGTTCCAACTAAGTGCTGTGTTGATACACATACCAAGGATGGAAAGCTTTCCGGTTTCATCGACACAAGCGCCATTTATGGATAATGGCTGATTAACAAGGGTTCGCTTGGGTGACAGCAGACAGCATTTAGTTTTCGAAGCATTGAATTCCACTCTGTTGTTGCTTGTATTGTGTGTATTTGAACTTAATTTTGGTTGTACCTAAGGACGTCCGATCAATCAACATCGTGCCTCATTTTCATTCTCAACTTTCAGTAGGAGATTTCCGTTTCCTAAAACATAACCTAGCAACCTACTCCATGTGGGACTTATGCACAGTATCACAGTGACATACCTTTGAACACATATTCAATCTACTGGCGTAAGACAGTAGTTTTCTGACTCCGCGCTAGTGGGACTGGGAAACAAAAGACCACCGCGACTTGCCATGCCTACCATGAGGCGCAACCAAGAAATTGCCATCTCAAATCACTTGATGCTTTCGTACCAACTGCAGACTCGCTGGTGAATGCCGAAGTTAGCCCACCGCTCTAGCCCCAACCCAGCAAGCCGATGATTACATTAAGACATCAATGCACACTAAAACTTCCATGACACATTTTAGCCACAAACATTACTCTAAGTGTATTTTATTTGAACTTTCACGAAACTTAAACAATTCCTCTACAGTACAATTTTTTGCTCTTCCTCACTGTCGCTGTCGCTGTCATTGTTTCCATCTGCAAATCAAAACTCCATTAGTCTCTCCAATCTGCTTCGCATGCACAAATGACTTACGTTTCAAACTCATTCTACTCAGCGACGGAAGGTTCTTCTTTTTGCTGATCGGTTGATTCGACCGTTGGTTCACGTTATGGAGCGCAGCCTCCACTTGATGTTCCAGGTTCTCCTCTGCACTCTCACTCTCACCGCCAGAAGTGACTTCTTCCGAGTCCGTTTCTTCAGGCACCCATCGGACATCCTTCTGATTGGAATTGAGGATTCCCGTGTTTGCTCCTAAAGAAACCACTGTCACTAGCCACATTAGCAGAGTTGACGCAGGAATTTCAGAAATTCTTACCGTTTTCGGAGTTCTCCATCTCATCACTGGAATCGGGTTCCCTCTTCAAGTTGTTCTCTTCGATATTCTGGTATCTGAAGTGGCGCAGTTTTATGGCCAATCTGTCCTCGGCCAGCGTGGTGAATTTGTTCAGCTTCAGACATTCGGTGAAGCCAACAGGTTTCTTTTCGTCACGATTCTTTGTATCCTCCTCCAGTGCCTTCTTCACTTCGTCGACTAGAAGTTTTGATCGTTGTGCTGCTCTCTGGGCGCATTGCAGGAGCAAGTTAACACCACAGAGGATTCCTCCGCCGAGGTTTAGGCAACACACTTCACGATATGAGTTGATTCCGAAAACCAGAGTGGCTTCAGCCGTGCGCTCTTCAGTTGCAGATGGGTCGGCCACCGCTGTTTCGCTAAGGAGAGCGTTTAAAACACACAATCTCCCACTGATTTTTGACAACTCTTACCCATTGTTGAAGGTGCAGTATGACACGCAGACGGGATAATGATGCAGTACTGTGGGAATCAGTTCTTTCTCTGCTGCAGTGTGGATCTTCACTTCTTCCTCCATGACCGACACATCTGGTCGCTTGAAGTGTGCCAAAGCAGCAAGAGCGGCAACTGAACAGCAATCTAAAATCAGAGATATTGCAGTGTTTGTGAGCTCTTTGTGGTTATCGACATACCAGTCAGATTTCCCTCGTGGTTAAGGACATTCAAGTCCAATCGGAGAACCCAAACGCGATCCTCGGCCGTAACGCAAAGTGACTCCAAATCAACACATCGTGACTCTTTGAATGTCTTCTCCAAAATTCTGTTCACCTGAATTGTCAAATCTGCGATGCGACCGCTGTCGAAACTGACACCAGACATGGCACTCAGTTCGACGTTGATGAAGAGAATTCCCTCATTTGGATGTGTCGCCTTTGGTTGACCCAGCTCACAGGTGACTTGTGCAATGACTCTCGTTTCACCGAGTGCGACTAGGACACTTCCCCAATCAGCTCCAAAGTTGATGTTCAGCGTGCGGTATTCATCGATCTTACGACCATCAAGACGCTGAAAAAGAGAACTCAATTGAGCCGGTGAAGGGAAGAGATGTAAATGGAATTTACTTGATTTATCTTGACTGTCTGTGAGATGAATGTCTTTTCACTCGTGGATGCAGGTGTATCTTTCATGTTTACGTACAGAGAACCTAAATTGTTAGAATTTGTTGCGCTTAATGGGACAAGTGAGGTTAAATCTGTTTGTATACAGGAGGACTGTCAAATTTCAAACGATACTCGAATTGCTGTAAGGGTGTGTGATATGAATGGGATTGTATAAAGGCAAGTGGTTCGTCAAGATTACGTTTTTTTTTTATCGAAAATGAATGACATCACAAACCCATATCTGAATTGTGCATTGAAGTTTAATTTTGATTGTTCTAATAAGGTGATTAATATATTGCTTATTATGGTATAATAATGAATTTCAGCTGGTAAAACCAGTTTCGGTAGCAGCATTCTGGTCAGACTCTTATGCCATTACTATGAAAAGTATTAACAGGCCGATGTGGATAGGCTTGCACTAGATCTTAGGGATATTTTGACAGAATACGGACTTCCCAATATCTATCCATTGCAATACCCTGTCGCTTAGTCCAGACGTCTAGCCGTTTCAGTGAGCTGTTCTGATATGAATGCAGATATTTCTTTCAAAAGACTTGAATTTTATTGTCATACACTCAATTGCCCTTCTCGTAGAGTATGTAAGGTTTAAAGTTAGATCAGACATTCGCCATCCACGCCTGAAATATTGACGAAAATCTGAGACAGAATCTCTCTTTGCATGGCTGTCAAAAAAGTGGTCCAAGGTTGCTTATTCTTGGAGCTTGTGCCTCGTACTACAAACATCTTCAAATCTGGACATCAATTGTTCTCGCAAAGAATCAGCTCAGTGTTATTTTCTCCTCCCCGTGTAAGAGGCAAATTCCTTCTTTGAATAGCGGGTCAGAAGAAAACTCTTCCCCATATTGCTTCCGCGGATCCAGTTCTTCAGTCCTCGACACTCAAATACCTCCTGATTTCCATCACGTTTCCCAAATGCATCATCCAATGTACTCGGCACAAAAATGTACACATTTTCGAGCAGCATCAAGGGACACAGCTTGACGCCCAAGATCGTCGTACGCATACAAATTGATAATTCAATACCTCGAGTAGCCTTGAAAGCAAACACACTTACTCAGGGTACATTGAAAACAAATCCATTGTTTACACACATCCATCGAGCATGGATCCAAAAATATCCCCAAAAATTATTACTCACATGCTCGGGGCCTAAAAGCATTCATTGTTCTTTTCGTTGCGCAGAGGTAAACAAATCTGCCCGATAGCCGATCGAATGGCGTGCATTTATGTATTCATTCGCTGGATCAATTTAATTTCGTTGCATTGCATAACTGTGCACTTTGAACACACACACCTTTTCCAGATCGAAATTCCTGAGGTCATTCCTACCCAAAAATAAAATACAACATCCAACACAGGCACACACATATCCAGAGAGAGAGAGAGAGGGAGAGGGGGAGAGCGGGTGGTCACCGATTTACCTATCGTCACTCGTAACGGTCTTACGAAAGATCCCAACGGGTGGGCCGCAGCAGGCACCACCACCAAGTTCGAGCTGAAAGCCGTTTCTCCAAAAAAGATTCCATATATCTCGGCCTGTGAGATATTTTATATCGCCGCTACGCCCAATTCAGAATTGTTTACACGGCGCGAGCACCAGCCGATGCTCGATCTCGCCTTCGCCGTTGTCTAGAAATAAACTCGAGATACACTATACTCCATCGAGCAGATACCCCATATGCCAGCATGACACACAGTCCACCCTCAACTGAGATACAAAAATGATTTCGAAGTTTTTTTTTTTTTATTTTTATTTTTGTTGTTCTTTTTCCTCGCTGTTGTTGTTGTGCTTTTCTTATTTTGAATTTTTGATAAAAATAGCACTTTCATTCGATGCTATTTTTCTTCTTCAGCCGAAGCAGTAGTAGCGGCAGCACTAGCACCAGCACCAGCACAAGCAACAACAAGGCGAAAGCATCTCGAGCTAGAGGAAAACTAAGGAAAATCGACTTTCATCGGCACACAATCTCCTCGCTGGGATAGTGTGCGTCTGTCTGGATGGAAATACAAATAGTTTTCTGCTGAGCGAATTCTGTTTAGATACGATTCCATTCTGAAACAATTAAATTCCGAAAATAGCCTGCGATAGATATTCTTATGTTGTACATAGATGCTCTGTCCGATTGGATTATTCAGGTTGGGGTTGGGGAGATATTTGCTTCGTTTGTTACTTTTTGGGGTCAAGCGGTATGGTATCGTTGGTTTCGACGGGAGTGACGGAGTTTGATGGAACCATTCGCTGTTTTTTTTTTTGTTCCGGGGAGTTGCACTCGATCTCAAGAGTTGGTATTTGTTTGTTCACTCCAACGTAGTTAGTTGATCTTTTGGTTTCATCATTCACGGCAGTGGCACCGAAATCTTGTGAGCTTTCCTCAAGCATCGATGCCCAGCAGGCTTGTACATGAGGCCGCAGGTTGAATGTTTGACTGGGGCACAGAAATTCGAATGAAACCAGTTTTTGTGACATCTGAGAGTAGCCCGGGATGATTCGTAATCGCTCGGAGATGTCAACTAGTCACTTAGTTACCACCAGTTACTACCAGTTTTCTTAATTTACTCTAACCTTTCTGAAGTCCCTACCACCAAGATAATCTGCCCAGTACTGCATCCAGTTGCATTGTTGGAAGCCTAGTATGTACAGTGACCTACATCGTACAACGTCCAGTCTGTCCTTGTACTGTCCTTGTCTCAAACTATTTACAAACAGAAGACAAGGTTTTTTGTTTCGTATTGCACTTTCGACTGTTGTTTCTCGCGAGGTCATCAAAGAAAGGAGCTCCAAGTTGTCATCGTCAGACACTCGCTGACGAACCAGGTTATAAGTACATACACGGAAGATCCTGGACAGCTTCTTCATTGATGAAGTGTCGAGCTGTAAGGCATTGATGCCACCGACTGGCACATAGAGCTTAGTGTGAAGGGATAACAGTTGTCTAGAACGCTTGGAGTGAATTGAAGTTTGATAAGATTAGTTCCAGGGTCCTGATGGCTGTCTGACTTTTCGTGGGCATTTGAGGAGGGGCATGGCCTTGTCCAATTGGCATAATTTCTGCTTGGAACATGTTCCAGTGACCGCCAAGTCTTTTCGATGAATTTATCTTGAAATCTATTGGAGATCGGCTAGTCAAACCTTCGAAACATTTGTACAAATATCGGCGAAGTAGGTGGGATTGAAGGAAGGAAAAATAATTTCGGGCACAGGTTCAATTTGTACATACTCCAGGCTGTAATTCGGTAATAACGCGACGAATGCTGGCTTCCAAGCTCAAGTGTTGCACGGAAAAGTTAGCAATCGTGTCTCTGTACCCATCACAGTTGACTGCAACAAACGTAACATAATTGAGTCTCGTCGGAGTGAGAGTCGGAGATCTACTCCGACCAGTGCCGACTCCACAATTCATCTTGGAGCTGTCTGTTTATCTATCTTTTGTAGGGATAAATACGTCGACGTACATATGTTTTAAATCTAGTTAAGATGGACTAATTTGTAGCGGCTGTTGCTTTGTCGGTCTGTGCTTCAACCTCTACACACTTGGACCTTGGTGTCTGGGTTCGATTCCTAATATGTACGACATCTTTCGGAGTCGGCATAAAACTGTAGGCGTTCACACACAACAATTTTTTCGATACGATTTGCTTGATAACCTTGCTTGATAGGCCAATTTGTCATTGTGAACGCTCGCTACTACAAGTTGGCGTGTTGTACAACTTTAGTACATTTTTCATTTGTGATTGGGATTTTATGGAGTGCACATCGGTGGAATGAAAGACGACGTCAAATGTGAAAAATTAACGTTGACTTGATTTTTTTGATATGGACAATAACAAGCTGAAAACGAATTTATGAAGAATTACTCGTAAAAAAAAACCACTACATGGCCCACCCTGTATATGCTATCCCCAAGGAAGGACATACAAAAGTGACGTCATGGACAGAGTGTTGCAATGGGCAGCTATAACTTTCAGTTAGTGAAGGATTTCTTCCACCTCCGCCCGCTGTAAACAGTACGAATACCATCAGTACCGAGTTCAAACGCAGAGTAACTCTTGCCAGCCTCTTGAGTAATGGAGTCATCTTTCGAAGGACCAAGCTGACTTTATCAAGCTGATCATCCCAGTGCTTCCGGAATGGAGGTAGTTTTTTTCTGACGAACAATACCCAAATTTACATTTGAACACTTCGAAGTTTCTCTCAGAACTGAAGTCTGTCAAGCATTTTCTGCGTGTGAACGCTAGGCACCAATTTGTCGTCAAGCCAATCGTATCGACAAATTGTGAAGTGTGAACGCTGCTTATTGTATATTAATATTAGATGGAATAAAGTCTGCTGGAATCCGGATGAGTTGTCTCGGTATCGAATGTAGGATGCAGAAACAAATGAGTAAAGAGATATTCAACTTCGGCCATTTTTGCCCCTAGTCCACACCAGAGATGAAGTATTAATGAGATAGTCAACTTCTACCTCTCTTGCCCCTTGATTTCATCTGACAGCGTTTTTTATAAAATGTTCACAGACAGTGTTTGTGAATACGATTGATCAGATAGCAACTGCAGGCTGCTCTAAAGCCTTAAGAAGTGTGCGTAGTATGCGTGCCTTTAGAGCAAATCAGAGATAGGCGAGGGGTTTTTTTAGTAAAGACCCAAACCCGAGTTGGACATCTCTTTACTACTTCATCTCTGGTCCACACCGGAGAAAAATGTGATAGTAGTAGAATTCCCTTGCATAACACGCATACTTTTACAACGTTCGTCAATTCACCCCAATATGGCGGCCGATTCGTGAATTTTGTGGGATAATGGCGGCAGATTCATGAATTTTGTGGGAGATTCGTGAATTTGCCCACGAACATGTACTTATTGTTCGGAGGGTGTTCAGAAGGTGACTCATATTTTTAAGAGAACATATATTTGCTAGGCTCTCTTTACAGGAATAGTTTGCATCAATTTAATTCTTCAGAGTAAAATATAGCTGATTTATATTCGATGACTGGCAAATGAACTTAGTTTTATATCCTTCATTCATGAATTGTGAAAACTTTTGCAATTAAATTACATAATTTGTTAAGAATAATGGCTTTAACTGTACCTAACTGAAACAAATTTGCAATTAACTTTCATCCCTATTTCTGTAAAACAAGTAAAATAAGCAAAGAAGCTGCTTATTTCAAGTGATTCAAGCAAATATTTCAATAATATTTGCTATTATTAATTGCCGGTACACATGTTTCGTGTGAATGCTTTTTTTCGATATTATGCATACATGAAGTCGTATATTCAATAAGAATTCATGCATAAATAATTTATATAAACAATGGCAAAATTATTTTTCCCTAGTACCACATCCTGTAACTCGCAGAATGCTACTTTATGAACACGAACTTTGTTCGTTTGCTTACCAATCCCCACTGTTGAAAATTTAACACCGAAATTTGAAAAAAAGTTCAAGTAACGAGCGAATTTTCAAATAAGAACTCTAATTCACCCCAATACTATGGTTGGGGAAGGGTATCAGCTGTTCGCCAGCTGTTCACAAGAGCTCACATGTATTCACAGACAGGCGACGAAAAAGCTTATAAAAAACGCTGTCAGATGAAATCAAGGGGCAAGCGAAGAAGAAGTTGAATATCTCTTTACTCATTTATTTCTGGTAGGATGCAACTATGGGCATATGGCCTTGGGCTCCATAGCCGAGACGCTCTGAGTCTCGAGACTCTGAGACGCTCTGTGAAGGCCAATAGGGAGAAGATGGAGTGTCTCTAGGAGCTGTCCCTAACTCGCCGGTGGTACCTATGCATGCCAATCCGAATATCTTGTTGAGCATCGTAAGATTTCAGCTTTTATTAAGAGCCGGCCACCAAACTAGTGACCCATTTACAAGGATGGGACTAATAAGGCTTGGCCACAGACCTGTTGCATGCATAGAAGTGTCTTCCTAATCCGCTAGTCTAGATTTGTTTTCTAGGTTAGTTTAGGATCTAGGTAGCTTTACTTAGCTTTACTTGAGAGGGACCGTTTAGGCAGAGGGGGTTTAAGGGTGCGTATTTTGTATTTTACGGTGAGCAGTTTTGTTCAGGCGATCTTATATTTGAGCCAGAAGATCTTGGTTTTGATGCGGGAATTTGTCCTCTTTCACGCTTTGTTTGGCGTTATTAAACAAATTCATTATCGAATTGCATTAAGCATGTGGCTACGATGGTTAATTTTTTAGAAGACTGTGATGCCACGATGGTTAGGCCGGGTTAGGTTTTGGAAGGGGAGTGTGATGGTTGCACATTATTTCCACTCGCAGGCCTTAGGGCTCATTGTGAAACCCCTCGTTTGGGGGGGCACATATTCTATTAACCTACACTGTCGCGTGATGACTTAAACAAGCCCGTGCTCTTTACGAATCTCAAGAGAGCCGATATGTCTGCATTTGCTAAGTCCGCAATCTCTGTAAAGAATCTTTGGCCCAGCGAGGCCAGGCGTCGATTCTGGAGTTGTTGGATCTTCTCGGTCTCATCTTCGTCGCCGCCGCTCAGGCAGAGATCACTGGATTCCGCGTTCCGATTTCCGGAGCATTGCTCCGATGCGGCAGTGCCCTGTGATCACTCCGACTGATCGAGTTGCTGTCTAACGCCAGAAGCTTCTTTGTCTTGCCGTTCTTAAGCTGGCCGCGTTGATCGTGTCGTGTGACAGTCATTTCTTGTGAGCCAGGAGAAGTTGGCTGATGGGTGGTCGCAGTGATGTGTCCGCTGCGCTAAAGTCCATTTCAGACCCTTGTCTGGCTAGTTCGTCTGCTCTCTCGTTCCCTGCTATTGAGCTGTGACCTGGTTCCCAGCAGAGTTTGACCTTATGGTGGTTGATGGACCTTAGTGAGTCGCGGCAGTTCACAACAGTCTCTGACCTCATTGTACAGGATAATATTGACTTCAGTGCAGCCTGTCTTTCAAGAAAGATGGTGATATCTGATGGTGGGATGTCTGTTCTTTGTGTGTGTTTGGCTGCTTTCTCTATTGCCAGAAACTCTGCTTGGAAGACACTACATGTATCAGGGAGTCTATATCTGTTTGTTGTGCAGGGTGTCCGAGTAGAATCCAGCCTCAGTACCAGTGCCCATTTTTGATTCGTTGATGATAACGGCGTTCGAAAGCCACATGTCTCTGTCGGGAAACAGAATTGGTATTTTGAGGCAGAAATCGTCGTGGGGAGATATATAGTCGGTTGTAACAGCGAGGCTACTATCTACTATTTTCATTATAGCCGCATGTCCATATTTGGCTTCTTTCCACAGAGAGGATTCCCTTAGTCTGAGAGAGCTATTATGTTGGTAGCAGTTCACCAGACTAGGACCTCATAGTCAATATTGGGTCTAATGATTGCTGTATACATCGAATCACTGAATGCCACGATAGTTCGTCATCAGCTGTTTCGATTCTCTGTATTCCCATGTATCCAGGAACCCACAGAGGAAAGACTGCATTGTTACCACATAGTTAGTGTAGCGCGTTAAAACAGTTAAATACCGTTTTTGGACTTTATTGTGTTGTACATATGTGCATTGACTTCCTGACTGTTCCCATAAATGTTGATGTGAGCACGTTATGTCCAGTTTTTTAGGCTTTCTGCTACTATCTGGAAGGCAACCAGATCCGCTTGGAAAATACTGCATCCTTCGTGCAGTTTATAATTACTTTTGAGGTCGTGCGGTGCTTGGAGTGCACTAGCTGATCAGTGCTCTCTTGTCGGGATCATTATCGTAAATTTGAGGACGAAGCAAATGTTCTATTCTGGCATTTTTTTGTGTCAAGACAGAAAAACATAGAAGCCAGTGCATGCATTGCTGAATACAACCTAAGAGCCATCGGCAACCACATTGTCCTTTCTCCATCTCCTAGTCCACCTGGTGGGTCAACCTGTGCCTCTGCTGTGTCCAGTATGGTAATAAAGACATTCCCACCTACTTGTCATACAAATATCAAATTCCTGCAACTACATGAAGTAGCCGCAAACTGCTTTATGCAAGTTTGCCAGGCGTGGCCGTTGTTTGAATCAGATAAAGGAACATCTCTCTCCATGAAACATTGATTTGACACAACCGCGTAGTCTTTTGATATTGCATCCAGTGTTCAAGTAGGATATGCCCTGGAAACCGCTCAAGTTCGAAAAACTTTAAAAAAAGAAACGATTCAATTAAGACAAGAATCTTGACACATCGAGAGTGTAGCGAATTAGACCAATGTCAGCCAAGAGATTGCAACTTGGGAAATCAAATATTAAGGGGCGAAGCAAATAGATTCAATAAAACGATTTTAGCGCCGCCTGAGCTTCGATTTCGACCTCCTCCATTTGATGATAGTTCAATCAACAGCTCCACACACTAGGGGAAGGATTATTCGACTTTGTTATGAAATGAGTTCCCATGCTTTTTTTGTTTCCAGATCAAATGCCTTTGGCCGACTGATGTGGCTCTCCTTTTCCTGTGGGTGGCAATACAGTCCGAGCTGAGCTTTCCTTGGGTGGGTGCCATGTTCCTCAGGCAAGCTTCAGTATTCTTCTGTATCTTGCTCCAGTGACGCTTCGATTTCTCATGACTGGTGTGGACTGACATGAAAAGACTTAACTTTATCAGTTTTAAATGCCCATTGCCAGATTCCTAGGAGTGTGCTGGAGTGTTCATAGCGCCTTAATACCCGGTGTAGGTACCAAAGAACTCACTCATAAGAGCACAACGGCATGCAAGCAAGAAGCAAGAAGCTTAAAATGCACACAAATTTGCTTAAGTTCACAAAAAAAAAAAAAAAATACTGCTGCCATCGAAATCGATTAATGATTTTGACCAAACAAACAGATTCAACAAAAATAATATGATTTTCCCATGAAATCGACCATCCACATCACAACTCCATTCGATTGAAACATATCCTTCACATCCCTAGCGGCCCATGAAATTTGATATTCAATTTAGTGATGCAACAGCAACAAAATCAAATTCGAACAACTCACAGGCCCCGCAGCATAGGCGGTCGGCCTTCTCATCCCGAGGACGTTTGCGTTGTGCGACCAGGCGCACAATTAATTCGCATATTATATTCCCCACAGCTCCGCAATCGAATTCAGCCGAATCTGTCCCAATTCCAACGTCAAAAATAAATACCGAACGTGAAATTAAATTCACAACAAAATCATAAGAGAAGTCTCGACAATTATTCGCCACCTCTTCCCCCCCCCCCCGCATTTTCAAAAAAGCACTCGTCTTCGTCGTCATGGTGTGCCCAACAAGCTAAGCCAAGCCAACGAACTGGTCCCCCCCCTCAAGTGCTTGAGGTTCTGTCGAGCAAAAAAAAAAAAATGAAAAAATATTAAAATGCAATAGAAAATTCATTGCCGCTGACGTCCGAAATAGAGATCTGAACAATCTCTGTCGAATAAATCATCGGAAACCAATTGCGCTCCCTGATGGGTCTCGTTAAAGGCTCATGGATCACCCGGCCGGGCGGAGACCGTCGGCGTCGCTCACGCCCCGAAGCGCTCGCATCGATTGCATAATTACCAACGCAACTTTACATAGTGGCTAATAATCCGTGAATTAATTGCAACCGAGACCGCCCCCGGCATCCGCCGACCTGTTTAGGGGATGATTTGCCAATACATGTGTAAATTTGAAAAAAAAAATAAAATTAATTTGCGGGCTATTTCGGCAACGGTTCGTCGTGAGAACGTGTGGGCGCGCGACGAGCATAGACGGGGGGAGGCCTCTGGAAGGAGTGGACATTTTTAATGTCCATTCCAAGCTGCATAGCATCGCGATACATGTATCTCTTTGATAAGTGGCGGACAGTTACACAAGACACCTGCACTAGTGGTGGTAGTCGAAGCGATCTAAATTTAAGTACGAACCGATGTTTGCGTGTGTGTTTTGTGTGATTTGGCCCGATGGCTAGGGAGTGGGGGAGCCGCCCAGAATGAAAATCTGTATTATTTTTCACACGATTTTTCAATTAATTTCAAATTGACATCACCGCCGCGCCGCGCAGCATTGTGTCCTTTTGCCGTTCACAGCGCGTCACTAGCTAAAATATTTTGCATTTTCAATTCGTGCCAAATTTGCTTGTGTTACACTTGCACCGTGGATACGCATCAGGTTCCCCGTGCTTGGCGTTGAATTAAATGCTTCACATCGCTGTTGGAATTATTTCAAATTTACGGCCGTACACTCGATCAACATTAAATTGTGATGTAATTCTGTCAGGACGGCAATTGTTGGGGCTTTGCTTTGCTTGAAGCTGAACCTCGCCGCTATTTTGGGAGCAGTTTTGCAATTGCTGACGAGTAATGGGTTCTAGGGGCGCATGCAGATAAACAAGTCATGGTGTTCGAGGTAACAAAAGAGAGAGGCGGAAGTGCCAGACATGCAGGGCATCCTGTGGTCCGATCAAATTCGTGTCGTTAGGCTTGCTTATTGTCGAATCTAAGTATTGTCTTAGGGTTTGTTCATAAATTCGACGGCGTGGCATTTGAATGACAAATAAAAGACATCTGGGAAGCCACTCATTTTTGCAGTGTTCTATGAGAATGTTCTTCATTTTCGAAAAGTGACGTGCTGTCAACCAGGCCGATGATTTTTTCTGTTACTCTTATTCCTCAGTGCGTAGGCAAGGTTCTACTCTCGTCGTCTGTCTCTTCGAAGTCGTTGATAAAGCGCTGTGACCACTGCGCGTTTGAAGGAATCGGAGTTGGGTGGTAACAACGCCATTGCAACGCCTTAAGAGCTATTGCTTAGGTTCTCGTGCTGTGTGGACTATTTTTCACACAAGAATGGGAGGGCCTACACTTACTGAGCGACGAAATTTGAGAAGAGCCCCATAACACCAGCGTCTACTGACAATACAGACGTCAAATGCGGTCCCGGGAAATGAAATTTTGTGCAGATGCTATACTTTGGGGTGAAACTGGGCATATCGTCGACTCGAGATACGACTTCATTTCATCAAAAGTGCTGTCTAACCGACAAATGTGACAGAATTGGTGCATACACTCCATTCTGGATCTGCCAAGTGGCCAGCTATTTGATGTTATTACATTTGAACCATGTTTTGGGAGATCGTTCATGTGGCTGCCTTGACTGCCTTCGCAGCAGCGCAATCTGTCGCCCCAATTTTCCAAGACCTTGTTGATGGTTTCGGGCTGTTGCTCACGGATTGCTTGGATGATATTGGCCTTAAGTCCTTGATTATTTTCCGGATTGTTGGCATAACATCGGTTCCCCACAAAAAACTGGTCCAAAGTGGTCAAATCGCAGCTCCGAGGCATCCAATTGACATCGCCAAGCTCGAAGACGGCTGATTTGGGAATTTGGTTCGATTGTGGCATGGGCTGTGTGGCATGGGCTGTGTGGCATGGGCTGTGTGGCATGGGCTGTGTGGCATAGGCTGTGTGGCATGGCGCAGCATCATACATGAACCAGAGTTCGTCCAAATCCATGTCTTCAATTTCAGTAAACAAATAAGTCGGTTAACATGGCTCTATAGCGCCCACCGTTGATCGAAACGTTGTTCCCAGCTGTGCGTACCGTACGACGATGAGGACATTGAGTGCTGTCCACTAGCATGCCAGTTTTCAATATTTCCCAACGTTGATCAAGCATAAAGCGACTAATATCGTTCCGCGGAGGTATGATACTGACTTTCTGTCAAGATTTCGATAGAGAAAACAGAAACAGTTGTGATTTTGAAAACAAAACCACTAGATGGCCCACTCTGTTTTTGAGTGTTGAAGTAGATGTCGTGTTAAGAGTCGATAAATTGTCATTGCCAGCAAGTGGAACCTTCTTTACTTTGGAGAGCGTGACAAATTGTACAGGAAACATTACCGTGCACCTATTGGTAGTGAAAAGAACGTTTTCATCTGTTTCAATGAACCGTTACAAGTAGGCCACATAAATGGAAAGAGCTTATAGATTGTTTCAAGTATTATTTCGGGATTTCATGGACGGCTAGTTTGGCAGATCTAGTGATGTCCATATAATTGAATGGATTTTGAGGCTACTGGACCTTACTGTGCTGAAACTTACGGACTGTTTTTAAGGTTAATGAGGAAATGATGTGTTATATATACGCTCTCGAGAATGAATCGCTCCGTCACACAGCACCTGCGACAAAATCTTACGATCGGGAGCTATCATTTTTAGGTAGTAAAGGAAACTCGAAATCCGACATCATAGCGTGGCCCGAAGGACCAAGTTCAAATTCTACGAAACCCATATTTTGCCAGCCTTGCTATGTGAAGCCTAAAAGCTGGGCGAGAAGCCAAACCACTGCACTGATTCTTGGTACCAGCGAAAGAAAAATTCTTGGTCGGATATTTGATCCGGTCTGCGTGGAAGGTGAATGGAGTAAAAGATATAACGACGAACTCTACGAGCTGTACCAAGATGTGGATTTAGTCTGCAAAACAAAAACCTAATCGAATTAGATAGAGAATTGGGATTGCATTCTCCGACATTTTCAGATAAAAAAATTGCCTAGGCAGTTTTGAGCTTTCTTCAACTGCCGCAGCGGCCAAATTTGAACTACCTATGACTTCTGTACACCTTTGTGTCTATTAATCGAATCAGACATGTTTTGGAATGTATTTCCTGAAATAAAAAATCGGCGGTTAAAATGGTGAATTGGTGCGATGTATATGCTGTCTTCTAGAAAGGATGCACAGTTTCAAACCACAAAAGTGACAAACAAGTTTAAACTGCGACACTACGGTTGCCATGACGTAGTCGCCGGGAGTTCTGGGTTCAATCGCACAATCGCACAACTTTCTTAACTCGGCATGAAACTGTATGTCTGGTGCACTGTGCACATCATAGTCTGATACTTCGCCTACTTAAGAAGCATCACAAAATCTGTATCATACTCTTGTCATTGGTTGTTGTTTTGGAATTTAAGAGACGGTTGGGGACCAGAGCAGAAACCAGGGTGTGTGTGGGGGGGGGGACACTGCCCTTCATGCCTATTTCTTTGTTCCTTCGGTAACAATCAATTGGCATTAGTTCAACAACATATGGCGATAGTCCCCATTTAAGTTATGACTCTCCTCTGAAAGTGAACTAAAGTCATAACTGGATCATGGCCACCTCTAGACAGGCATCCATGTAGAGGGATAGACAACCTGGTTCCGGTGACAATAACTTTGCGACCCTGTGCCTGTGCGACAACACAAAAGAGAACAACAGGTACCCACTAATGGTAGAGGGTCTTGACCAAATTGTTGTGTGAAATTTAAGCCAACTCTCGAATGGACGTTCGAGCTAGAGAGCATTTTCGCCATACAAATTAACAAGTTGTTGACGTGGAATCCAAAAGCAACCAAAAGAGTTGAGAATTGTCCCTGTAAGCATTTTGAGCTTTTTTCGAATGAATAACAGAAGCAACACATAAAATGAGGTTGTGTGCAACGAATATAACACTCTGTTCAAATGATGTCAATGTTATCTGCGTAACCGAATAGTGCTTTTCGTGTTTACTGCCGCATGTACCAAAATAAAGGGTGTTTTTTAGAGGTATATAACTTTGGAATGGAATAAAACAAAGACGATTTTTTTAAATTGACATGAAATTTACTTTATTCCGAAGATAATCTTCTGGCATTAGAATTGAAATTCAATTTCTGGCATATGATCGCCACGGCTGGCTTGGACATAGTCTAATCTGGAGGGCCAATTTTCAAAGACTTTTTCCAACATTTGTGGTCGTATATCGGCAATAACGCGGCGAATGTTGCCCTCGAAGTGGTCAATCGTTTCGGGCTTATCGGCGCCTTGTGACTTCACATATTCCACAGAAAATAGTCAGGCGGCGTTAAATCGTACGATCTTGAAGGCCAATTCGCGAGTCCGTAACGTGAAACTATGCGGTTACCAAACGTTTCCTTCAATAAATCAATTGTGGCACGAGCTGTGTGACATGTTGTGCCATCTTGTTGAAATCACAGCTCCTGCACATCATGGTTGTTTTATTGATGAACGAAAAAGTCACTAATCATGGCTCTATAGCGGTTACCATTGACTGTAACGTTATTGCCAGTATCGTTTTTAAAGAAGTACGACAACTTAATGTTCTATACCTCTAACCAAACACCCTTTACAATCCGGTTAAAATATCACACAGTTCGGCAGTCCGTGAGCCGCACGTATCGGTTTGAAACTCGCTGGCTGTGGGCAGTCCTTAAAGCTGGGTGAGAGGACTGCAGTTGAGATTCCTTCGTTCCCTATCTCTGTCGCCTGTTCAGACCCGTAAAACAGCTGTTGCAAGTGCTGCTTAAACAGGTGTGCAGGGAATTGAACTGGTCAATCTACACTAACGGCTCTAAGATGGGTGGCGGAGTGAGTGCGGGTGTGTTTTCGGAATACTAGAACATTTCTAAAGCTTATAGAGTACCTGACAATTCCAGTGTTTGCCAAGCGGAACTACAAATTTGCAATCCGGGAAGCATGTCGCCAAGTCAAAATACAGAAAGTGGCCATATGCATTGATAGCCAAGCACTTTAATTGTACCAGCCCGGCTCTTGCTAGAGCCAGACAGCGAGGCCTTGGCAGACCCTTCTTCAGCTCACTTGATGAGACCTCTACAAAGGATTAAGGAACTATTGTCCTTCTTAAATTCCTCAGGTTGGATTTAGAAATATCTCAATAATATACTTTACATATAACGTACCAGATGGTTAATTCGGGGATTGAACCTGGCACCAACCCACAACGCCGACCTACGAGTCTTCAATTTTTGCTAGCATTTGTTACCAAATAATTGCTTTTAGCACGGGTTATGTGTCTTGATTCATTGCTGATGACATGCCGGCCCCACAGTTTAGGTAATTCATGGGACGAGTTTGGCCACATTTGACTAGGTGCATACCAAAATCCTTAATTAGCATCAGGTAGGCGACCAATTGGCAGACCATGGACGAGGTGGTTGGACGCAATGGCGGCGCATGAAGTACCCTGCCGGCGACTCGCGGACAGTATAACATGCTGGTCACTGAAGATGATGACATGAACTTACAGTGTGAATGCTTGTTATGATGGACAATGGCCGACTAATATACTTCCGAACTGTTTCACTAACCACTTTGCAATTTGTTGTTTCATTGTGCAGACTTGAAGTTGATACCTTTTAAGTGGTTTTTCTGACATAGTGTCAGTCTGTTCTTTGGGACACTTGAAATCTCGATACCGTGCAAGTCACTATATCCGTTACGTGTTTACGTTCTTCCTATTGCATCCAATTGAGAGGTGTGACTTCAATCACTTGAAATTTGCCAAATTATTTGAATGCACTCACTTGTAAGTCAATTAGCTAACGATATTCATTTTCAATAAACAAAAGTTTCAATTTCGACGATCTACACACATGCGTGCAATGATCTCAGCCAGAAGCTCGATCTATCAACAAGTAGTGTGATATGAAAGATTTATTCGCAAAATAAAAGACCTCAATCAGCCAAGTTCACTCGTAAGTTTTGTACTTCTTCGACCCAAGGAAATTGACTTCACCCCTAAAATCTCAATGATACGATAAATTGCATTCACCAATGTTTCCTTCCTCCTCCCTCCGTCCACCCATTCAATCGGATCGCAGCATACATTTTCAATTGAATCCCAACGACTGAGCATTATGTGCAAAAAAAAAAAAAATAGAAAAGGAAAAAACGACCGAAAATAAAACTCAAACCAACGAGTATCATAGAAATACCTCACGAATAGTTGCACCACTGCTCTGTACCAGCCGCCAAACTATACGAAATTAGAACCAGGTTAAATAGCAGAATGGTCCTATGTCTCGTCATCGCCATTCCCCTACAAACACACTCTCACGTGTGCCGTGCTCTCCCCAAACAGTGCATACATCGGCTTCTACTTTAGAAAAGATATAAGATTTTATTTTTTGAAGAAAACAATTTTCTGCTGCTTTTGAAAATTTTTATTTTTGTTCATTCGAATATTTTCTGACACCCATCAGAAAAAAAAACAAAAAAAAAAACTCTAGAGCACATTATGTCTGTGTCTGTGACATGTTAGCCGATACCACACCTACAGGAATTTCAGATCTCGCCTTTCATCTCGAACACACTAACCAACGGAAAAACCAAAAACAAGCAAGAAAAAAAACAACCCAAAAAGCAAGCAGCTCTAGTGGGCGGCTTTGAAATCGGGCAAGCCAGCACTGGGAACGTGAACATTTCGAAAACAAAAAAAAAATATTCAAAAATCCCACGAAAAAATCACTTGGAAAAGTTTATATTTCACATAAACTGCTCACTAAAACAGGCATGGCACGCACGCATACAATCGCCCGACCAACACACCAACAAACGGCAGCTGGATGTGTGTCAAAAGCAAAAAAGCTGCAAGTGTATTGAAATTTAGTTTTTAATTTAGAAAAATACAAAATCCTCAACAAGATAGAAAGATACGGGATTCTTCAACGACGTGTCGTTTCTTGGTGTACCGTCAGTCAGTTTAGTCGAACCGCAGCATTCGCTCCAACGACGTCAGCTGCTCGGACTATCGTAGAGATTTAAATTTTGTTTCTTTCCCTAGAGTAAGTCTTAAATACAAAAAAAAAAAAAAAACCAATCAAGACAAATCATATTCTACTTATATTCTGTTCAACAACATCTCAAGTCAAGTGTGGGAGACTTTCGAAACCAAAACCTAAGGATTTTCTTCTTCATCTTCATTTTTTTCCCCTCTTAAAGTTAGTTTTGGAATTTTTATCATTTTTTTTTTATATTTTTTTTTTTGATTTTCACGTGAGCTGGACTCGTTATATAACATTTAATCAGTAAATTTTGATTTTTGTGAAAACACGAACTTCTCGGGGTTAACAGTGAACTAAAAAACAGAACAAAAAAAAAATAATAAGGATATCCGTGAAAATAATTAACAATCCATCAGAAAAAAAGGAGGCAAAGAAAAAAAGGATATCCGCCCTAAGTACATCTCGTGACTTTGTGTTAAAATTAAATATAAAGTGTTTGAAAACTGCCAAGAAAGTTTTAAAAAAGAAACTAACCTTAATTAACATTTTTTTTTATTTTAACCAACAAAAGCAAAAAAAAAAAAAGAAATGAACAAGAAATAGTTCGAAACAAAAATAAATAGTTGCCTCTAAAAATAGAAAACCTCTTCAGCTCAGTGTTACATGATACACACAACGTACCAGAAAGTCACAATAACAACAAAATAAGAGAGTCTATCACAAAAAAAAAAAAGAAGAAAAAAAAGTTATGCAAAGATATCAAGGAAAATAAAGATACGAACGCAAGCAACGAGAAAATATGTGATTACGCCAGAGTGTGTGCGGCTGTGTGTGTGTGTGATGATGAAAGTGTGTGAATGTGTTCTTCTCAAGTAATTGTGGAATAGATACATACTTTTTTTTTCCTCTCAGAAGCCAAACAAGAAGTCTTTTAAGTATAAATAAAAATAAAAAAAGAAATTGTGGAAAAAAAATGTACAACACGCTCTCTCACACACACACACACAAACGCACACACACCGTCTCAAGTCACACATATTTTCCGACACACCTGCAGAATAGAAAGAAAGACAAAAAAAAACTGAGTGTAGGTGTTTGCCATTTGATATCGGAGATCTCTTCTAATTGGGTTACAGACGAATGTGTCTGACCGGTCGTTGCGAGGAAGGTTTCCTAGCTTCCTTCTTGGTTTATGTAATTTCGGTAGGGAAAACTTTTCCAAAAATACTGAGCCAACAGATTTTCGCTCTTGTGTCGGTTGACTTGCCAACTTCTGACCCATTGACCAGGTCGGCGTTTTTATGTAAAACTCGAGTGTCCTTCTCAATCAATTGACGCGTGTTTTATGGGCCTTCAAGACACTTGTTGCTTGCGGTTTTCTTTCGCAAATTCTGACCTTAGGAATGTTGCAGGAATCATCGTCTTTCGTTTCTGCAATGGGGATTGTTGCTTTTGAGGCTTCGAGTTTATTTTATGGTCTAATTGAGATTTGAAACCAAAGGTGGGCCATGAATATACATTTTCGAACCTAAATTTAACGGACTTTGACAACTTTTTATTAAGTCTAGTCCAATTTAAGACTTTCGAGCCCTTTGACAACATATTTTAAAGAGGCTAGATCCAACAGCACTTTTATATAGTCGAATAGCTCTTAGAAGCCTTCATTAAGTCGCTTTTTTTTTGAGGCTTTTCGTGAAAACTTTGGACTGGCATTGGACCGGCGAATAAGTGGAAGAAATTCGCTGTGCATCTTCTCACGATCTTTCAACAAGTTGGGGGTGAATTGACCTAGAAGACGGACAATGGAAATACCCAATTTTTAAGCGGCTGTACTGTTTGATGTTTGCAATTGTAGAAGTGTTTCATAAGAAGGTTCCTAGCTTCATTACATCTTTGACAGAACTTATAACAACTAATTGATTTTTGGCCGCCTTGATTACGAACTGACACTGAATGACATCTCAGTCGTTTTGGAAGAAACTTCAAGACTTTTTCAGAACTCAATTCAAATCCCATTAAGATCGTTGGCTTACGAAGAACACGATCACGCGGCTTCTTGCCTGCGAAGGAGATCTCGGTCATTTTGACACAGTTTTGGGACAATCTTGATATAGACAGATCCAAACTTCTAGACCGAGTTGTACAGAAAAGGGATGCCAAGTAGAATTCGGAAAATAGCAAATACTTGACGAATTGATGATCAAATGAATGGCTTGAGAATTGATTGTTAAATATATTGACCTGTGGGTAAATTTAAACTCAACGTAATCAGCCAAAGTTTCCTCAAAATTGGAGGAAATGTTCAAAAAATGTTGACAAGTGAGTTCAACTAGGTCAGTCAACATTTTTTGACAGCTCCAAGGTCCAAGATTAAGCTTAATTCAGTTTAAATTCGAGTGAAGCCCAAAAGTTTTGATATGAGACGCCAATGTCGAAATTTCGGCTCATTGAGTTCAAAATTCGATTGAGAGGAAATTGAGGGAAAGTCCAAAAAATCCGAATGAAGCAGTACAAGTTTTGAAGAATCGCCAATGCTTTCGGGTCTTTTGAAAATCAAGTCCGAAAGAGTCAGCTTAAAAGTGCTGGAAAAGTGACTTAAAATCTGACTAGAAATTCTGATCAGTGCTTAATTTCTTTGAATTTTGACTTATTCTGAACAACTGAATACAATTTCAATTGCTAACGTCGGACGACAGAAGTCCAAAAGCAAGGGTTTTGGTGTACCAAAAAAGTAATGGAATCCTGATTAAGTCCAAAACCCAAGCCCTGTCTTCGCCTTGGTCAGAATTGTTGGAAGGAGTACTCCCGAAGTCTTACTCAAGCTTCTACGACCACGTAGATGTGGAGGCTCTTCTTAAAGGATCTCTTAATATTCAAGCTGAAAAACCTTCTTTTGAAGAATTTCATTTGTTGGAACACCCGAAAGAGTTTCAAAATATTTCGATAACAACCACAGTGGACTCTCAATAAGTTGAACTCTCTCTAAGTCGAATTTTTGTCCAACTCGAGTGTTTTGTTCGCCATATATTGGCATTCTTCTCAATTTTCCATACAAAAAACCATCCTCTAGTCCGCTGTATGTCAAATAACACTATTAGTGAATAGACTTGGATGTGTGCTCATTTCGACATGTTTAGCATCGCCAACTTAAGAAAAATATTCAAAATTTGTTCAAAATGTCTTGGGCTTCACTGTAAGAATACACAATTACATTTTCCGATCAGAATGTCTAGAATTTTTGATTAGTCCAGAGGAACAGGCCGACATTCCAAGGTGACAAGCTGTATTTTTAGAAAGTCATCATCCGAATTAAAGTGGAAACAAGTCCTTTATCTCATGCAGCCATTGGCCGCCACGAGCTATGCTGGCAATAAAAATTGTGTATATTTTTCTGATCGCTTTAAGAAATATCACGAGGGATAGAGATTTGCGTCAGAGACTTCCAGTTGCTCCGATCATGTTTGCTCCAAAAGCATTTATATCCAACACATTCACAGCCTGGCATTGATCCATTAAAACTTTTCAATTTTTGTTTCCGCACAAGGGATATCAAATAATCGGCAGACGTTTGAGAAATTCTAAAAATATCCAAACACAAATAAAAAAATGCCATCAGTCATCAAAGAAATATTTCAAAAGCTCAACCATGAACACGACTAATTACGAAATTATTGAATAATAAATGCCACATCATTAAGTCGCTTGCACAGTTTATAAATAGGCCCAGCAACACAATGAACAGTGAGCTGTGAGCTGAAGAAGCAACAAAAAATATGACGTGCTCAAGATAAATTCGTTTTTGTGTGCACTTTGCTTATAAATAATCGTCAGAATTATGTGTACCGATGTCTTAAATAATGGATGAGGACAGATTCGAATTAAAAATATCACCTGTTTTGCGTTGGTATTTTGTTATTCGAATTTTTGTTAATAAATCACCACCCACTGACCATCATCATTTTTGGGGTGGATTAAAAATAATTCGAAAAAGCATAGCGAATGAAAAAGCAACTTCTCCCACCTAGTTGCCACCTACACGGTACATGGTGGCTGTCGGAATTCTTGCAGTAAATCAAGACACACTGTGATCTGCTTTTTCTTCATTTATTTATTGTTTCTTTTTTTTTTTGAATTTCCTTTAATTCATTTCGTTCTTCGATCTCCCGACTAGTCTGTGCTTCGGACTGTGTGGTGCTCGCGTATAATGATTTGCACGTAAAGGAAATTCAATCCGGTGTTCTATTTATAATCAGCGCCAAGACTAACACATATCCCTTTTTGGCCACTTACTCAGATATGTTGACGTGACGACCAAGTGGCCAGAGAGAGAGAATTTATACACAAACAACAAGAGCAGCAGCAATCGCACAGTGGCACACAGTGGCATGGCGGCTGAATACAAAAACGTCAGCTGTGGATCCCTGAAAATGTTCAAGAGAAGAGGAGAGACAAAAAAAGAAAACCAAAACTAATGAGAAGGAGGAGAAGGAATGTAGAGAAATTTATGAAGAAGACAGACATATGATACAAAATTTGTGGGGAGGGGAGCGTAGGGGAACTGAGAGCGAGAGAGAGTTATAGGTGATAGTGGATATTTTTAGGCGATGTGTAATGGTGATCTAATTTTACTGAACATCATAAGTTTCATAGATTTAACACTTTTATGCGAGGTATTTAAATTGAGAAAATAAATTTCTTGAAGAAGATTTCTTGAATTTTCTGGTAGTTGACTAGGCCAGAAGGATTATTTAGACAAATGTTGACTTTGTCGGAACGTCTAATCTGAGCCTTTTTGAAGAAGAGCATGTGTTTCAAAGCGGATTTTGTAGATAGTCTGTGTTTTGACGATAGCTACGATAACCTCACTACACTCTACAATAATATGGCGGCACTGCAAATGAGACCTTCGGAAGACAGCGTTTGATCAACATGCCAAATCAAGGTGATTGCCTAGAGACAGAGCATTGAGATCAATCTAGGGTTCTTAAACATTCAAATAATGGATTGAAGCTCTACCAGGAGCTAACCAACGACTGTACCCTATCGCGATGCAAAGACGATTGCCCATGGCATGTCCTCACTGATTCACCCGATCGTTGGCCACTAGTTTACTCAAGAGTAGAGCTTATGTTGATATTTGAGTCGTTTGAGGAAAGGGATCGTTTTTATTCCTCGTGCAATATCACTCAACACAAAGCTTAGGTCAACTTTGTCCTTTCTTTTCGAAGAACCACCAACCAGTGATCTTCTTTTCTGCATGATCTGTGCGAATGATAACTACCTAGGAACAGAACCGTGATGATATTCAGCCTAGGCTTGGCAGCTTTTCGACTATCAAGTGATTGGTTCGATGTCTGCAATTCAAGGCTTCGATTTCATTAATGACTAGAGCAACGGGTACAAGAAAAATTGTTTGTTTTTTGATTGACAAGGATTCAATCATCTAATCACTATCCACTTAGAGCTTCTTCTTGTGACATCTTTATGAATCCGACTTCGAAACTGTATGAAGCCGAGATTCAAGTTGGACTCAGACACTTTTTTTAAACTTAATTCTCGCAGTGATTGGTTTATCCGGAATAGAAGATCGTTTGTACCTGTGTATGGATCACGGATTCTATTGAATGTCTCTGAAGCAAACTCTCAGGACAGGCTTTGTCATAGGATTCCAATGCTTTGTCGCTCGTAATGCTCGTTATGCACGTAATTACTCAGGAATGGATATCCAGTTATACTTAAGTTCGGTATATAGCCGGTATAATCATGGCTATTTACACGGGAAATTAGTAGCGTCGTGTAACACAAAAGCGTGTGCATATGCGTGATATCACGTGCTCTAACTACTCTCCAGTGCCCCAGCACACAGCTTACATTCACTCCAAGGGCAAAATGTACCTTATACAGAATCTCTGATTTTCACGTAAATTCTCAAAACATTAGAACGCTTAGCTTAGCTTGTCAGGCGATTCAGATTTGCAAAAGGCAAACCTTAAACTAAGCACATACAGTCTCTGAGGACAGTTCGGTTTTAGAATACGGCCCACGAATTGGATGACCTGACCTGATTATATAAGGCTCTCCGACGTGTTTCGAGTGTTTTTGTTATAAAGAATATACATTTTTGTAGAGGCCCTTGTCACAGAGCCTGTGGTCTAGGCTTATAGTCGAAGGCTCCTGAAATGAGAAATAAATTGTCCGTGCGTTCTAAATAGGCTAGTTAACTTATTCCAGGCTAGACTCGCTGTGTGTTCTTTGGCTATTTTTCTTGGTACAGCCATCTCCTCGAGGGTATTTCGTTAGTTGAAAATTACTCCCCCTGCCTTACTGTATTCCTCTTTTTTGAAGATGATTTGATTGTGATACTCTAATGCTCTACACCAGTTTTGAATTTTTAGACTCAATATAAGTGCCCAAAAATAATATATAATTTATATAATAAGAAAATTTATAGTAATTAAATTAAGAAATATAGCGAATACCTTAGGCTGGCTTGAGATATGGTTTTGAACACATAGCTCCACTGTATGAACAGAATTTACAAACAGAATATGACTTTTTCGCAAACACATTGTTATAAAATATATATCTAATCATATCCTTTTCTTTTTTTTACAGGTTTTTAATCCCAAACCATAACCATGTCCGATGATGAGGAATACACGTAAGTATTCAACAATTCAATTCACTGTATTCAAATGCGTATCATTTCAAGAACGTAATCAAAACCATTCTTAAGACACAAACAATTTTGAAAATCATACAGTTTTGATTTTTCTTTCTCACGCAAAAGAAAATATAAATTAAAGATACACTCATGTACTCGTATCTTTAGCAATATATATTTTGCACCATATTTTTTTGGAAAATACCTCCGTCCTGTGTAAACAGCAATGTTTCCTTTTTTTGTTGTTGTTTCATTCCAAGTGTAAATTTTTGTCATATTTTGTTCTGTACATCCCTTCCAATCGACCGTTGAATTTTGTCCGTTTTATTTCCTTTTATTGGTAATGTTTTGACCACCCAAATTTTGTGCAAATCACATGTTTCGTGAACATTGTCTTTGTTTTTTTTTTTCTGTTTTCTATGCACATTATTTTCAAGAACATGCACTTTTTCCACACAATTTTTGTTTGATTTTCTACAAAAAAGAAAATAAAAAGGATTTTTGTTTTAATTGAATTATTTTCTGTACAGAAACAGTATGTTTGTTTTTTTTTCTCTCTCTAAGTCTAGGACAGGTAAACGGAACAATTTCATTTCAAGTGTGAGAGAGTCAAAATAATGGGAAGGAAATTTGTATTGAGTAGATTTTTGCGTAAGGAGTTGAGAGGCTACGAATTAAATTAAGTATTGTTATTTGTTTTCTTTCCACACGCACACATGTATTGTTTCTTAACTAATCATTGTATTTTTTTTCCAACCTATTCCCTTTTATGTGTTGTCTCCCCCCTGATAATGACACACCAAAAATACAAAACCATACACAAATTTAGTTCCGAAGAGGAGGAGGAGGAGGTCGTCGAGGAGACCAAAGAGGAGACGTAAGTTGCACTTAAATTACCAAATTCCACATTTACTTCTTAAGTCGAAAACTGAAACGAAAACAAGTTTGTCACATCATGAAATTGAATAAATTTAGAAAAAAATGAAAACCAAAAAAAAAAAAAAAAAAAATACCATCTATAATAACAATTTCGAGAAAAATTTGTCAAAAAAAATGTCAACTGTAATCAACCGGAAGAACTAACCACACTTTTGAGACAAACAACTATGAACATCGTTTAATTCAATGTTTTTTTTCTATTTCTTTCTTTTTTATTGCAGCAAGTAAGTGTACCTCTGATTTAGCGATTTTTTTAAAGAGTATACATATTTTGAATAGGATATAAGCAAATTCTAAATTGGTATTAAAATACAAAGTATACACAAAAAAATCATTGGGCAGAGTATAAATATATGATTAATTTTGTTCTAGTTTAAATTTTCTTAAATTTAAAAACAAAATTTTCTTACAAATATTTCCTTACACACTTGTACACATTCACAATTCATGTTGCATATTTTCAAAATTTTTTCCAAAAAAAAACAAATTATTTATTTTAAATAATCAATTCAGAAACTTTTTTTGGAAACTATATATATTTTTTTCGTTTACATTTTTTTATGACTCGTTTAGTTAAGTATTCGAAAAACTTAATTGTTCACAATTTTTTAAACAATTACTTTTTTTTCTCTCTCTCTTTCATTTTTGTGACAAAAAAAAACAAAATATTCTCACACAATATAATTTATGAACTGTATAAAAAAATAAATCAAACAATTAAATTTTTGTATGCGGGGATATCGTTTGAAACAAAACAAAACAAAAAAAAAAACAAAACCGAAACCAAACAAATGATATTTTTGACGAAACTCGAAACAATCATTGATAAACAAAAATATAATAAAATATGTATCTAAAGAAAACCACCTCAAACACCAGCCGAGTAAGTTATAGATATATTCTATACAATCTGTTGTTAGCTCGAAGTAAAAGCTGCTAACTTTAACTTCTTTAATTCATACTTAATACTATTTTACTACTCTATAACAAAGCCTTCTTGTATTACTATTTCTTTTTAATTTATTTCGTTTTTTTTTTCTCTCTGTCGTTTAAACCAACACAAACAACCATAAAAAAAAAAAAAAATGAAGCTTTGAAAAAGAATCAGTTTAAGAACAAAAAAATAATTCGAATATTTGAAAATTCTGACTGTTCACGTGGAATTAAAAAGAAAATAAATTCTCGAGAAGCTTCATTGTATATAGTTTTGGGAAAGTAATAGTATTAATTTTAATGACTTAAAGGTTTAGTTTTTTTTTTGATAATTTATACATTTTTTTCTTTTGATTTTTGAACCCCGTTTCATAGTGACTACTTTTCTAAAAAAAAAAATATACCAACAAAAATACAATTTTGTTTTCCGATTTATAGATACGCGAATTTGAAACATTGAAACACATTCTTTTGCCACATTATTCGTTTATCAGACAATCAACATTAAAACATTACACAGAATTTATTTGAAAATTTATTTAAAAAATGAACAAAAACTTTCTTAAAACATACATGAAGCATTTGTAAATATTATATTACATGCTTTGTAAATATCACATTTTGATTGAGAATAACCAAGAATTCTGAAGACAACTGGTTGCTAAAGTACATGATCCGCAATTTCTTTGGAAAATTATACTTTAAATGCAAGGATTATGGGAAGAATACTTGATCGAAGATCGAGGAATGTAGAAAACCCTAAAATTTCCATCGATCTGTGGAGTCTTATGTGATACCAGTGTTGACTTAATGAATAAAAGACTTGAATGAGAACTTCTCAGGTGACACTTAGTGTCCAGGTTTTTCTTTTGATACTTTAGTGACATCACTGAAGACTGTTGCAATTAAGCGATCTTCGTCCACATACGACTCAAGTCAACTGATCACCATTTCAAATGTTAGTCCAGTCACTATCAGCTTAAATTTATTTTCCAATGTGGGCTCAATGACGAAACAGTCCGCTCAAAATTGATTAGAAAATCGTTCATACTGAACTTGTTAACATTTCTGGGACCGCTCATGGTGTATATACTGCGAACGTCTGTGCCATGTCACCATCGATTTCACTTCACCTGAAAGGGGAGAAATGTTGACTCAATAGGACTTGTTGAGTCACGCCGAATGTGGTCACTCTAGGCCCCTTCTAGATTTCAACAAACTCAAGAATTGATGAAATGCGTAGTGCAAGTTGCAAATTACAAATCCAAATGCATCGCAAGACAAGATCAAATATGAGCTCGAAATCGATAAAATTGGATGTTTGTCAACACTGTCCCCAACGACAGCCATATGCTCTGTAGAGCGTGCACCTTGATTTCGATCCGTAACTGAGCCAGTCTCATCTACAATCTTGCACTCCCAGATGTACAAGATGTCAGATGGAAGATATTTTTAAAATAAGTCCAGAATATCAATTTTTGACAGTTCTTGGAGTCCAGGCTAGAGATTCCGCGCTGACAAGTGAAGTGAAGAATGGAAAATAGTCGTCTCTGTCAGCTAACTCACTTTGCCCACTCGTCACCAGTCTATTAAGCATTCTGCCTCAAATCCTGCATTTAAAATAATCCAAACAAATTATTCAGCAACAAAAAAAAAAAAAAAACTGGCCGCATATTTTAGTTAAAAAAAAAACATTCTAGAAAAACAATTATTTTTTTAACAAATTCAAAAAAAAAACAACAATTTTTGCATGCATTTTCTTAATTTATTCACTCAATTTGTATACTGCCGCCTCAACTGTTGGCCCTCTCACAGCCAGCCAAACAATTAATACAAAAATTAATGCAAAATAATTCAATTCCATATACACATATAAAAAATATATATATATACTTAATTTAAATGTTGTGTATTGATGTATTGATGTTTCGTCCTGTCCCCCGCCCTACCATGCACACAAAAAAAAAACCAAAAAAACCATTCCAATTCAGTGTAAATATTCCAAGCACAAAAATACAATCAAACCAAATCAATCAAAACATAAACAAACCTAAACATAAACATTAATTTACTGTGTCAAATGTTCATTTCTTTTTGTTCATATTTCTTAAATATTATACTACTGTCCCAAAAAAAACCCCCTAAAAACCACAAAAAAAAAAAAACCCAGTTGTTAGTCGTTTAGTTTTATTTTCTGTTGCGTAACGCCCTCTGTGTGTCCCAATATGAAATACCAAACAAACAAAAAATAAAATTAATTGTAAAACATATGCAAAAAAAAAAAAAAATAATATTTACTATATCAAAAAAATCAGATAAGCTTTCATAAAATCAAACTAAGCTTCACCAGAAAGGACATACATCACATTCATTCTAAAAAAAAATAATAATAATCGAAAAAAATCGAATTCGAAGAATACAACTAATATACGAACGTTTTTTGTTTTTGTTTTATGAAAATTAAAGAGGTGAGGGAGATCCAGAGTTCATTAAGCGCCAGGATCAAAAACGTTCCGATCTTGATGATCAACTGAAAGAATATATCAACGAATGGCGCAAACAACGCGCAAAGGAGGAGGATGAGTTGAAGAAGCTCAAGGAGAAACAGGCCAAACGTAAGATCTCCCGTGCCGAGGAAGAACAAAAGATGGCTCAACGCAAGAAGGAGGAGGAAGAGCGCCGAGTACGCGAGGCTGAAGAGAAGAAACAACGTGAAGCCGATGAGAAACGTCAACGTCTCGAAGAGGCCGAAAAGAAACGTCAAGCTATGCTCCAAGCCATGAAGGATAAGGATAAGAAGGGACCAAATTTCACTATTGCCAAGAAAGAAGTCGGAGTTGTAAGTTTAAACTATGCACGTGAACTTATGTTAGAATAGTTATGTCCTCATGGTATGTTATTCGTTAAAGCTGGGTTTGTCATCAGCTGCAATGGAGCGTAACAAGACCAAGGAGCAACTCGAAGAGGAGAAGAAAATCTCATTGTCGTTCCGCATTAAGCCCCTCAACATTGAGAACTTGGGCGATTCGCAATTGCGTGAGAAGGCTCAAGAACTGTGGGAAGCCATTGTCAAATTGGAAACTGAAAAGTATGACTTGGAAGAAAGGCAGAAACGTCAGGACTACGATGTAAGTTTCAACTCATCATCCATCCATCTGCATCATCATTCATTCTTTGCATTTTGTGTTTAGTTGAAAGAGTTGAAGGAAAGACAGAAGCAACAACTCAGGCACAAAGCCTTGAAGAAGGGTCTTGACCCTGAGGCTTTGACCGGAAAATACCCGGTAAGGATCTGGAAAAATTCCCATTTCCCACAGCCGACTGAATTGACAATTTTTCTACTTTCAGCCAAAAATTCAAGTAGCATCCAAATATGAACGACGTGTCGACACACGCTCATATGACGACAAGAAGAAACTCTTCGAGGGTGTAAGTACAAAAAGTTCAACTTTTCGTTTATTCTTAAATTTCATTACTAAAACGTTAATATTTAATTTTTAATCAAAAAAAAAATAATTAAAAATAATAAGGGTTACAATACGTTATATGCTGAAGTACGTGAGAAAAAGTGGCAAGAGAAGCACGAAAGATTTATGCAGCGGTCCAAATGTAAGAATTACCGTGTATTTTTGGACTGTTTACACCTTCAATGTTCTCGACCAAAGTTTCGTTTCGTTCGTTTTTTTTTCTTTTTCTTGCTTTCATTGTTTTTTTCATTCGAAATGATGTTGTGTCATTTATTTTTCAGTACTGAAAATAATTCGTGTTTCCTATATTTTTTTTCTCTTGTAAGTCAAAGTCTAAGTCTGAGGAGTTAGAGAAAGTGACATGAAATCCACGATGTCAACAGGTTTGGTTATCCTAGTATCTATCCTTTTCTGTGCTGTCAATCTATCTCTAAACTCAGTCTATGTGTACATTCTTTCTAAAAAAAAATACATTACATACACATTTGCACACATTTCTTCGTTGGGTGTTAAAGCCTGTGAGGTGGCTTAAATTATTAGCCAAGGTATTCACATGTGCTTTAATCCGGTTTCCAAGGATTCTGCGATTCACTTAAAGTAGTCTAATTGCATTTTTTTTTGCTCTATTTGTGGTTTATGTCGTCACACAGTTGCTGAGGTCTGACTTAGTGACTTAGTTCGAGACGGAAAACAAGCTTAAGTCTACATTCTAAGAAAGAACATCGGTAGCTTAGTGTTTTTTTACGATGAACATGTCGTAGATCGATCAAAAAAAGTGACGTTTGGCCGCTTTAAGAATATTTTCTTCACCGTCGACCAAATATTTAATTAGACACATTCTTCTTCATTTACATTCGTACATTTTGGTACATTTGGATTAACATTTCAACGTTCATAGAGTGTTCCAAATTGTCCATCGATTTCAGATTCTCTTTGTACCAAATTTCAGGCTCGGCCTTACAACAAATGGACACCATTCCGAGTCGCTTTCATTTAATTCTCTACATTTTGGTACATTTCCACAGTCAAAATGTCCGCATTCAAATATTCATATCTTTCCTTAAGATAACGCCCAAAAGTTTGATTTCAAATTTTCTACAGACTTGAATGATCAATATTGTGTTGGAACACTACCAAATTCTGTGTAGGGTATCTGTATGGGCTTACAACAAACAGAAGGTTCATGGTTTAATCGACATTTTCGACTATTTAAAGACTGAAATTTGATCGGTCTAAATTCTTCAATTTGTTTTGATTCATAAAAAGTCCAACTTAAGAACAAAATGATCCAGATCCTGCCATTCGTAAAAAGTTAAAAAATAGTTTGATCCAAAATTTTCGGCCATGAAAATGTTTCGTTCGAAAAATCTATTCTGGGATGCTGGGAAGCACTACAAATCGACTGTTCTGCAGCGCGTGTACCAGGCATCAATATTTTGGACCGTATTTCTAAAATCGATGTCTTCTGTGTCAAAATAAAATAAGAACTCATTCCCGCCTTGCCTTACAAAACTTGTCCCCATTCTCTAGGATTTCTAAGACTACACCCGTAAATACCCTTATTCACGATGTTCATGTCTTCAAATCTTATTTCACAACCAACCATCTCGACCAACCATCTCCGTCACATAGTATCAAACAATTTTGTTCATAAAAATTGTACGAAAAACAAAAACGATTTTAGGCTGATCAAAAAGTCACATAGTTCGCCTTCAATTGATGCTTCACAGACAACTGAGGGATCTACAAAATATGTATGTCAGAAAATCAAAATTTTTTACAACCTCGTCGCAATTTGAAATGTATGTACATCAGGTCAACTCGCAAACAACTTTCAACAAACATCTCGTCTCGACGAACACAAAACAACAACAACCCTTAACAGCATAATGTAACGTCTGTAACGTCTGTAACGTCTTCTCTTCGTAACTAACACACAACTGTAACTGAATAAAAACACAAAAAAAAAAATATACACACCCATTGGAACACACACAACTAACACGTGGAAAAAAAACATATTTTTCTGTTTCTATCTGTTTCATGTTGCTCAGGGCTGGGATGAGATCACCAAGGATACCAATGAAAAGCTGTGGAATGAAAAGAAAGAACAGTACACTGGTCGCCAGAAAGGTACGCCCTGTATGTTTCCAAGGACCCATTTATGAACCTATTTGTTGTCCTTTCAACCCTTTGATTATTGAGTTTTTCTCCATGTTTGAGAACTCAATTTTCCGAGATATATCGATTGACGGATACCTTTTTTTTTGCTCCATTCTAGCCAAACTGCCAAAATGGTTCGGAGAACGACCTGGCAGAAAGGCTGGCGATCCAGAAACCCCCGAGGGTGAGGAGGATGCTAAGGCCGACGAGGATGTTGTCGAGGATGAGGAAGAGATTGAGGAGGAGGTCGCTGAGGAGGAAGAGGAAGAGGAGGAGGAGGAGGAAGAGGAGGAAGAGGAAGAGGAGGAAGAAGAGGAAGAAGAGGAAGAAGAAGAGGAAGAAGAGGAAGAAGAAGAAGAATAAATATTTTATTTTTCAAAAAGAATATAAATGTATACTCTCTCTCTCTCTCTCTCTCTCACTCACTCATTCAACTTGAAACTTGTTAACTCTTCACGAACTCACACGACGAAGAAACAACAACAACAACATCAACATCATCGACAACAAGAACAAGAACAACAACAAAAAGAACAAAAAGAACAACAACAACAACAACAACTAGTTAACTCTCTCTCTCTCTCGATATTCCTTTTTTCTTTTTAGATATTTATTTTTCTTTAATCATTTCTGTTCATTTCAAAATAAAATAAATCCAATATCTTTTATACATTGTTATACTTTTATTTATTGTAAACAAAAACAAATAATACGTTTTGAAAACAAACTATGCAAAATGAATTAAGAGTATATAAATATTATTAAAGAAGAAATACATTAAACTTAAATAAATAATAAAAAAGAAAGAAACAAAAAAAAAAAGAAACAAACTCTTCCATGCAGTTGCATTGACACGTCTGATGGCAACTGCTTAAATAAATCAAACAATTGGTTATTATTTTTCTTCTTTTTCATGCAGAAATTCACTCTCGTCGCAGACGATGCTGTGGAGTGCTTAGGGGGAGATTTTCAGAGGGCCAAGATGTCAGGCGATTATGTTAAAGCCGCTGCCAAAGACATCATCATCATCATCATCTTCTGACCCGCATGATCCACATCAGGCGTAGCGGGGGCAATGCACGCACGGGAGATCCCCACGCCACTCGATCCTTTGCCATCGACTCTAACTCATCAGGAGTTATGCCCACCGCAACCAGGTAAGTTTTTGGACATGGTTCAATCAACTCGTCCTGGGTCTACCTGACTCATCTTCCAACTGCCACAGCGGCCCAACTAGGCGTACCCACGACCTCTGTGCACCTGGGTCGCCTACCTGATGGAGACGCACTTTAGGGATGAAACATAGCCCTTTCCGTTCGAAGAATTAGATGCTCAACACTGAGTTCCTCGAGTACTGACATGTTTTTCACCCCATCATGGCGAGTAACTCCCACAACAGCACTAATCATCTCGGCAGCTTGAAATCGCGATTTTGTTCCCGTGGTCATTACCCGAATTGCATGACCATGGGTGAGAGTTGGAATAAAAACTGAGTCGAAGACGGTTAACGTCAAGTTTTGACATCAAGTTCGGCATTCTTGATTACAGATCTTCGACGTTGTTTCAAAATTGTTCCAGATTGGCCAAGCTTACATTCTCGACATGCAAAATGGGTCTATATCCCGGGGTGGACATGGGCTCAACCAAAAAGCGTCCCCAGACTGCGCGATATGTGGTTTTCTGAAGCAGCTAGCTAGTGGCTTGTTGACTAAAGCCCAAGTTCACGGCGCGGCAAACTGTAGCGCCACAAAATGAATAAATATACCTTCTAGTCACAACTTCCAGGAAGTCCATCTTCCCTTGTCTGTTCTGTATATTTCCTCTGGCTTGTTGACTAAAGCCCAAGTTCACGGCGCGGCAAACTGTAGCGCCACAAAATGAATAAATATACCTTCTAGTCACAACTTCCAGGAAGTCCATCTTCCCTTGTCTGTTCTGTATATTTCCTTTTTGTTCTTCCTTTTCTAATCCCTTCGCAGGAAAAGCCGAAGAAAGATCTCCAATTGGCAACAGCACACCACCCATCCACCATCGTCCGGTAAAACGATTCCGTATCCTCGCAAAACGATGCTCCAGACCAAGGAGTAGCCGTTAAAGAGAATGTGTACAAATTGATGAAAGTTAATATTCCTCGTCCGGACTTGGAATTGGATTCTCAATTCACATGTCATCAGCATCAATCCAATTCTACCTTGTTCCAGATACGAGCGTGTACGTCCCAAATGCCGGTCATAAAATCCATCGTCCGTCGCAAGCTGCCGCCCCTCACCCACTCGCACCTACACGCCCGAGCACCCGCATTAATGCAGGATGTGTCACTCAACCGCAACACTTCATTTCATGCACAATTCGATATTCTCTTTCTCGCAAACAGAAGGGACCCTTAAAACGACTCCAGAAAAGGAAATAAAAGGAATTCCACAAATTGGAATTCATCTATGAATGTGTCCTCGTCGTCTATGTCCTTCGTCCTGTGCTTTTTTTTCATTCTTGCGTATGATTCCTTTTGTGCGAGGAGACACAAACCAACACACCCACGCACAGAGGGATCGGCGGAAGAGGAACACAAAGTGCTAAAAAGAAATGTTCATGCTCTGTGGGTACCAGCTCACCGGATGGCTTGGCACTCCCCCTCACAAAGCTACTCACATCGGGTGTCTTCCGACATGATAGCATTTTGTATTCGGATCCTTTCTCGAAAAATCCCTTAAACAATTTTCATCATCATCATCGCAACACTCGAAGAGATGGGGCGAGAGAGCGAGAGAGTGGAGGGCGAAGGAATTCCTCTGTAGCCTATTCTGTTTCTTGTCCCTGACAGTGCCTTTGACTCGGTGGCTTCGCTTCTTGTTCGTTCGGAGCTATCTGGGACACGACATTGTAGTGAAATGGAATTCAATTTTGCAAAGAGGTTACCAAAGCCTCACCCCCTCACCCATCTAAGTCGGCGCGCAACGCTCTTGTAGTATCATTCTTACATGTATTACCTGCAATATTACTCGAAGGGTGTTGCTCTTTGTCGCTGCAATCAGCTGCCGACCAGCCATCGTCACACCAGTACGACCATCAGCTCTCGCATGAATGACGGAGAGTCACGCTGCTTTCAGCATCGGAGCAGTGTACAGTGTTTGCTCTCGTGCTTGCCAACATTCAGCACGTAACTCGGCGTCATGTTGTTGATGCGGAATGTGTCCGCTTCTGTGATGAATGGAAATTCTTGGAAAGGACCTGCTACGGGGCCCGGAAGACGGCGCTCCGTCATCGGAATTCAATTTGATCCCGCAGCGAGGGAGGTCGTGGGTGGTTTCTTGTTTCAGTATTTAAATTACCGTAATTAGAGCATAAGAGGAGAAACTGTTACTTTCGGCAGATAACTGGAGCCGTCTAGGGCGCCGGCATTGCTGAATGTTGGCGGTATCATAACTACCACAAATTGGGGGCTTCCCATAAGCCTTTTGCGTGAGTTAGTCCTCCGCCAAGATATAGAGTTATTTCTGCGGCCGGCGTTGGGAGGTGATGGAAGGAAGGTTGAACGAAGATAAATTACAGCAACCACCAACAAGCTGATGGGTAGACGAACTATAGTTGTAAGTGAAACGAACGCCAGCACACAGTTCGCTCGCCTAAGTGAGTGTGATTCAATTTTTTTGGTTTTGGCCCGGCCTTGTGTGCCCTTGGCCGGTGTGGACTGCGGAGCCTCCCTGCCTTCGGCTTGAACGTTTGACGGGTGGATGAAAGAGCAATTAGCTCCTAATTAGAATGTTATGCAAGCAAAATTAATGGAAAAAGGACGAATGGCGATGAAGGACGGGAGAGGTCCAGAGACCAGGCTTGGGGAACTGCGGTGGACGATGATTTGATTAGATTGAGACTGGATTTGGCAGTGGAGATTAATTTGGCATTAAATGTGTTCTCTGGGATGTGGATGAGATTGAGATGAATTAACTCTGTGTCCTGACACTGGCAGGCAGTGATAAGTCATCCATATTTGTCAAGTGTTCGAAATTGATTGAAGGATTAGGTGAGTCACATGAACTTTGGAACCACATCGGATGGAATTTTGATGAACCTTGTAACCGCATTGGATGGAAGGGAAGGCAGTTAGTAGAAAACTCTCCGTCACCAGGAATGCAAGGACTATGCTGGGCCATTGTAAGTGGGGGTGGCAAGGCTTAAGGATCTAAATACATCGTTTTTGATTGTTTGTGTGGCTGCAAATGCTGTGCCTTAGGAAAAATTACGATCGACTACCTCACACGCTCTGAGGGTAATGCTACATCTCCTCCCAGACCGATGCAGCACATAGCACAGTCATATGGCGTCTAGGTGTTGGACAGAAGAACCCTATGCCCATAGCACCATCCGAGATCTTATACCAAGAGATCGCGTGCCATCTTCATAGTCTGTTGAAGACTGGCCCAATTCCTTAAGCTCCGACACTCTAGTCCCCGATAGAACGGAATGACAAAGCGGCCAGATGTGACGGGATTTTAATTGGACAATCTATGCAGACGGCTCAAAGATGGGCGGCGGAGTCAATACAGGTGTGTTTTCGGAATTTCTGAACATCGCCAACGCCTACAGGCTGACGGACAATTCAAATGTGTTCCAGGAGGACCTATTTCCAATTCGGGAAGCGTGGCTTCAAGCAAAATTGTTGCCAAGGCAGAAGGTGGCCATACGCAATAGCCAAGCAGCCATCAAAACTACTGCCTCTGCCGCTTCATATTCATAACTCGTGGACGAATGCCGGCCTGAGCTGGGAAGGTAAATGGGTGCCCTGACGGCCTTATGGTGGTGGCTCACAACGTGTTGGGTCCATTGTTTATACTTTAGTCATAAAACCAACCAAGCGGAGGATTTCAGTTCTACGCGCTTATGACGCTTATGTCCTTCAGCTCTATGAAGAAGTGCTTTCCTAGGGATTGCCACATTTTCTGTACAGACTCCAGACCAAGACATCGAGTTCTGGCTCTATCCAGAGCTTCGGCTTCCATTTGTTTCTTTATGAAGCTAAGCGGCGTGTATGTCTACGGGCATACCAGAGATTCTCGCAGATCAGGCCCATCTTTCGCGAGACTTTCTGCTTATTCGTTTCCTTGGATGCCAGAGTGCCAGAGTACCCAGCATAGGGTCACCATGTTCGTGAAGGATATCTCACTGATGGTCTGTCTACATAACCTAATTACCTTCGATGTCAGAATATCCGCTGCTGTGGCCTTTATTGCCTCTTTGGCAATCAGAAGAAATGGTGATCGATTTATCGGTTACGTTGTGGCCTCTGTACGCGTGTGCCGTCTATCGCAGCCACTTCGAGTTGAAAGACGCTGCGTTCGGCCCTTAGTACCACGGCTTTTTCGAAGAGATCACACAGGACCAGAGAAGAGTATTTGAGCCATGTCAATCGCCATCAGCTATTACCATTTGTCCGTGCCATTGTTTACGGTCCAGAATGCACTTGAAGCTCTTCTCCAGGGCTAGGGGGTTGTAGTCTTGTCTGTTTATCTAATATCTTGTCTATGGCAGCCTAATTGTATGGCTTTTCTTCCAAAAACTCGCCTCTCTGAGTCTGAGGGCCGATGAGGCTGCACTGTTGCTACATAATTGGTCGGGGAGAGGGAGGAACAGGATAGCCACTAGTGCGGCCGTCAGTATTGTTCTAAGACAATTTGTTTTGTCACTACTAGGCAGGCCGGTTCGTATTTTTGTGAGCTATTTCTTCTCCAAAGCTTTCCATTAGACTAGAGAATCGTATGTCAGGATAGGTCTTACTGTATTGGTATACAGCCAGTGCATTACCCGTGGTTTAACGGCACATGTTTGCCCGAAGCCACATTTGCACGTGTAAAATGCCACATATGCCTTATTTATACAGTCCTCCGTATTTTGGCCAACGAAGCCGTACCGATTTCCCTGCTCCTACAGGGTGAGCCGTCTTGTGGTTTTTTTTTTAAATCATAGATTATTTGACACTGACAGATGTTTCACACTCGAGCTATTGATAGAAAGTCATTATCATACCTCCGCGGATCGAAATGAGTCGCTTAACGCTTGGACAACGTTGGGAAATATTGCAAACTTATTTTCAAACTGAGTGCTGTGTAGCCCAAACAGTTTTGGCCGAAATGAAGCACCCACAGCGATTGCTGTACGCAAGTTTGTGCAAAATGTTCATAAGAGTGGTATGCTAGTGGACAACATTCATAGTCCCAGTCGTCGTACAGATGAGAATGTGGCTGCTGTGGCATTCTTCGAAAATCAAGCGGTCCTTACAGAGCCATGTTAACTGACTTTTTTTTTACTCAAATTCAATAAATAGATTTGCAAGGCCTGGTTCATGCAGGATGGCGCGTTATGCCACACATCACATTATTATTATTGTTGAGGGTAAATTGCACCGCGACCTTAAGATCTATTGTTCCCTCAATTCATACCTTTCCTTTCTTAAGAGCTCCCCTCCCATGCAGCTCTTTTCAGAGTCGTATTGAGGGTTCATTAGCTCCTATTGCGTGAAGGTGTTAGAGATTTGTCCTAGAGTGTTCTCTCTAAGCCAGTTTCCTTTAGGAATCAGAGAATGAGAACTGGTTCTAGTGACTTTAATTTTTCCTCTGATATTAGATGTTTGCCCAGATATCGGTGTCGCTTGTGGGCTAGCGCCGTACAAAATCCCATTATACGTTCTGGAATTTCATTAGTAGTAGTTTCCTTAGGTGCTCCCTGAGTTTACAGTGCCATGCTGGAAGCCTGTTAGGATACGGAGGTTGTTTTTGATCATTCTGATAAATGCTTTAAACCTCTTTCGGTTATGTTGACCCAAGAGTTTCTTGGTCTACTTTATGCCATGGGCCATGCCATTCCATGTATCTGCCCGGTTCCTTCTTTCTAGTTCCTTCAACTCTTCCCTGAGGACGTGATCTCCTACAGCGCAGAATGGTTCGGAGACTATAAAATGTTTTGATGATCCTTTCCTAGCCAGGGAGTAGGCCATTTCATTGTCGTCTATCACTGTATGGCCAGGTATCCAACAGAGTTTTACGCTGTTACTCCTACTCAGCTTCTTAAGCTTCTGTTGACATTCCCACACGAGCTTGGATTTGATGATATCGGAGTCTAGTCCCAGGATAGCGGCACGATTGTCTGACATTATTGCTATGTCACAGTGGGTATAGTCCCTGCCAAGATTGATCTGAGCGCATCTGTCTATGACATAGACTTCTGCTTGAAAGATACTCGTGCATTTGCCCATGGGTTCGTAGTACTTTGTCCGGGGTCCAAATACTCCTGCCCTTGCTCCTTCATCAGTTCTTGATCCATCCGTATACCATTTTACCGTATTGCTACTCAGTCTGTGCACTATTGATTCATTGCTCCATTCTTTTTTGGTGCTGAGCGTAATGGTAAACTCCTTTTGGAAATTGAATTACCTGATCGCGTCATCCTTCGGAATGGCCAGGAGTGGTAGATTTTTGACTAGTGCATTGAATTGTCTCGATGTAATGCTAATGATTGTTTTATTTGCACATTCTGTGATCACCAGATGTAATGAAGTCAGCTAAAGTAGCACCTCCATGGCGGCAGTTGGGCCAGTTTTCATGGCTCCTGTGATACAGAGGCATGCCAACCTTTGAACTTCGTTGAGTATCTCTCTTGCGTTTATCAGGTTGGTACTTTTGGACGTGATTATTGGTCTAACAATAGCTATGTACATCCATCTTAGGATGCCTAGACTGCAGTTCCAGGCTTTGCTCGCCAAGCTTCTACAAATTATTAAAGCACGCGTCGCCTTCCTGGTGATCTCTTCTGTGTGTCTTTTCTAGATGAGTTTGCTGTCTAAGATGACTCCTACATATTTTACCTCTTTTACTGGAGCCAGTATTGTGCCTGACAGACTAATTTGTGTTAGTCGTTCCAGTTTGTGTTTTCCTGTGAAAGGTTTTTGCTGAATTTAGATTTAGCCCAGCTGACAGGCACCACTCTTTAGACCCCATTCGATGATATCATATAGGTATCATCAGCATATGCTTGACATTTGATGCCGTGATTTCTAAGTATCTCCAGAAGTTCGTCTACAACTAGACTCCAGATTAGAAGCCACATCCATACACACCACATACTACAATCGTTATTTTGGTCACCAAATTCTCAAATCATGTCATATCAGCCATCATTGGACTTACCGATGTCAATCGGCCGCCTCGTAGCTGTGATTTGACCCCTTTGGACTTTTTTTTATTGTGGAGAACCATGAAGGACCGATGCCAACAATTCGGAAACGATTCAAGCACTTAAGGCCATAATCATCCAAGAAATCCATGAGCTGCAGCCGGAAACCATGAACAAGGTCTTGAAAGAGTGCGACGCCAGCCGAGGCAGCCATTTGAACGACGCTGTATTTCATAATTAATGGCAATGTTTGTTTTTACTGATTACTGAAAGCCATAATACGTGGACAAATTTTATTTTGTTCATTTTTAAAAAGAAACTGGTGGACCAAATCGCCCTGTATTTTCGATAGTTTTCGGATCGTCCATCGAACCAACTGGCTCTCTTAGTTGCTATCTGGTCACAGACGCTTGTCCTCTGATGTCTTACGACCTCACTCGTACAACGTGAAGGATTCTAAGGAAGAACCGGCTAAGGATCTGGAAAGCTAAATGTACTCGTCCGTGCTGGCATAAGTATATGTGATTTCTTCTATGAGAAGCGTAGTTATGGTCGGATGGGGCGATGGGGCGATGGGGGGTTGTTGGGGTGTTAGTTCCTTTTATGGTGGCTTTTCCGGTCAGTTATTGTATATATTTGTTGCTCGAAGTTTGCATTTCGTATGGATCTGCTTTCAAAACATGAATCGCATGCTATTATATTACTCTCCCTTGCTGGAATGTTTCCATCTCCCTACTTGTGACTCACTCAAGGTCGAATAGCTTTTCGGGATACCTTAGAGACCAGAGATTCATATTCCTTGCCCCTTGCCACAGCAATCTCTATCGAAAAACCATCAATAACCAGTTCAATGTTCCCTTGTGAACCCCTTCTGTGGTGAAAAAAAGGCAACAAACACTGTAACACGTCACGCCCATCAACCAACTGGAATCCACTTCCCCATTGATTTGAAATCCGCCTCTGCCTTTGCCTGCGCATCCGAACACCCATCAATCTCCTTCGAACACACAAAAACATGGCAGCCAATATAACGCTCAACGCCCATCAACATCTGCTGAATAACAGTACCACCAGCCCAGAGTTGCCACACACCGTGATCAATCAACCAGCATGCCATCCTATTTCCATCTCGCAACAAAAATGAAGCAAATTTAACAAAAAAAAATGAAATAAAAGGAAATGAATAGAGAAAAACTTCACCAGGATAATGTATCCTCCCCACGACCATAAAGCAAAACCAAAAAGCATCATAAACCATAAAAGCCATCCATGGGCCCTTTCCGGGCGCGCGCACCCACAGTATCAGAATGAAATCCTCTCCTAAAAACCTCATAAATTACCATACTGCTTTCGATGATCTCATAAAATTGACTTAAACAGAAATTTATTCTCCATTCTGACTGACAACTTGTTTACAACTTTTGAGTCCGCACTTTTGAGTCCTCACCAACTCACCCCCAACACGACTACAGATAACGGCGCCAACCTGGCCTAAAGAGGGAGCAAAAAAAAAAATGCCACAAACAAACAGAAATGAAAGTGATTTATGGTGGCAAGGGATGTTTCAATTTCGTTGGCAACTCCTGCAGCGACGGCCAACTTAAATCCGATTTCAATTTGACAGATGGTTGAGCTGGCAACTGCAGATACGAGAATGAATGTCAGAACTGTCCAATCCGAGGATTATCTCATGCAAAGCCTCGCTGGTACACTGTCCGGGCGAGGGTTTTGCTCATGTTTTTGAACGAGAAAAAATATATGTACGTATGCTTGCCTGCGCCAGATCAGAGCTGTCATTAGTATTCAACAAGTGAATGAAAAGCACAATATGTCCTTCGTCTCCCGCCTCCGCCAAGGGTTCCCCCAGTCCCACGACTCGACTGCTTTTAAATGTTTACGACTTTGTCAAGGTTAAGAGCGAGTGTTATAATGGCGGAACCCCAACACCCATCCGCAGCCGTCAGCCGGCAACGACAACACCGCCTCACACACACACTGGTGACGTGCAACTTGTCACTTTTATTAAAATTATAAACGAGCCTTGCGAGTCTGACGTTCAGTGGTGCCAATTTGATGGCCCACCCTCGCGTTCATTGTCTCTCCAGGACTCTGAATGCGTCCTTGGCTGACTGGCATGTAGGCTTTATGTAAATTTTATGCAAATACAAGCTGAATTAAGTTGTTGTCTACACCCGGTGAAGTACTGGGTGAAATGTGGGCTGGTTGGCATGGAAAGGATTTCAAAAGAACGAATGTCACTGCATCACAAGTGACAGCGGAGCGAGTGAATGGTGAGCGGGTGCCGCGCCGTGCCGTGGTCTGTTGATAATGCGTTCTGGAATCGGTGCGTGTGTGTACTTTAGAGGCACATCCCATTGAATTGAATTAATTACCGCATGCATGGCTGCCAAAGCTGAGAGCAACCTTCTTCGCATTTTATCTCGCATCCATTAAGGATATTAATTTTCGGAAACATAAAAAGTGGTGATAAAGGATTTTTTAATGACGCTCCTTGATGTATGGTCCGCGGTGGACGGTTTGACTCCGGTCTGGTTCGGTTATTAATTTAAATTCATGGGTGGGTATTCTCCATTTTTATTGAATGGCGCCCGGGATGAGATGGTTAATTGATGTCGAAATTGTCCGCCGGTTGAATTTATGTATCATTGAGAGACAGTGATTCACAGGTCTTGTCTTTGATAGATGGTGGGGTGGGGTGAGTATAGCATGCGATGGTGAGTACGATAATGGACCGATCTGGGGTGAAAGGACGACAGGAAAAAATACAAACGGGGAATTAAAATGTAATCTCTCAACTGATTATAAAGGGTGTGTGTTTTTTTTAAGAGGCGAAGAACTTAAATTTGGCATCATTGTTTGCTGTGACAGTTGATTTGACAGTTCTCTGTTGTTTTTGGGGTTAGTTTGGTTTAGGTGGCGTTGTTTTCGGGCAATAAAATGAGTGGTCTCTATGAATATGATCGCAAATAGCATTTTACAGACTGCTAATGTGTGGGCTACTCACTCTGAAAATAACCACAAAAATGCCATTCAAGAGATTTTTGGTATATGCTTGCTCAAAAATTGGTTAAAGTCGGTGAGTTGAGAGACTCCTAGATAATTGAGCAAATTTCAAGACTCTAAGTTGTTCTATGACCGAAAAGAGACTCGTCAAGTAGTACCATCGTGTTCGATCCAGAGCTCGGATAAATCGATGCTTTCGAGCTCTGATCACAGAAAGATGGTTAACATCGCTCGCGTGTCTGATTTCTCATTTGAAAATAAGTAATTTCCTTTCATCAGCTTTTGAGATCGTCCATGCTTCAGCGTAATAGAGCAGGAGATGGATGATCAATTTAGTTATATAATGTCTGTTCACTGTTCAGACTCAATGACCGCTTCTGCGAGTTGTAATGAGTTATTCTGCGTTTCGTACTGTTTACTTGGGAGACGAGGTAGGCGAAGTCCTTAACTACCTCGAAAGCATATCTGCCTATGGTGACGTTGTGGTCAAGTCGTCGATGGTGTGTGTCTTTCGAGCAAATAGGGAGAATTCCGAACTTTGACAGTTGGTAGCGGCCATATTGTTGACGCTACGTCTGTCAAATTGGCTGTCATTTATTCAGTCTGTTTTGCGAAATCACCAGTGACGGCTTCAGCGCGAACTTCGCCCTAAAACAACAAACAAAATTGTCGTTTTAGGCCGATACCAATTCACATGAGCTCCAAGTGCGTCAAATGCGTCTCGAAAAGGTCACTGTTTAGTGTGCATTTTGGGCTTAGCCAGAATTAGATGTAATGGACATCAATGGCACGTGGTGTCAACAGGACGGCACTACGAGCTCACGCCACATTGAAAAAGCGATTCGAGGGCATGGTCATCTCACGCGGAGGTGATGCCACCTCCCTCGCTAGACTTTTTCTTGTGGGGTTTTCTGAAGTCGCAGGCAATAAGCCACAAAACCACAGCGGCCCTCAAAGCCAACATAAACCATGCCATCCGTCAAATTCAGCTTGATTTATGCACCAGGGTCATGGAAAATGGTACATTTGGGATGTTAGCCGCCCAGAGATGCCGCGGAGGACATTTGAACGGTGTAGTATTACAAACGTAATTATCATCGATAGGCCTTTCAATCGAATTACAAATTTCGATGACATCTCACAGACGCTTTGATTTATTTAAATTTAAAGATAGGAAGCGCTCCATTCAGGACACAATCCATTTTGGCCGCTTCCGATTCAATGACAGCACACGCTCGCTGTGTTTGACCAATCAATCAAGCTCGTGCCCCTTTTATTTGCGAGTGAGTTCAGCATGACCTTTCTCAAGCATTGTGCTAAAGAAGTCGCATGACAGTGCGTCGCCTCGTTCAAGTCTTTTTTTTTTTACATTGGAGGCCTCGGTGAGTTCTTTTTCGGCCTTGATGGTGCCATGGCGTTGTGTAGCTCGCCTCTAGGCCAGCTGCCATATTCACGAATAGAGGCGCTCACACAAAGCGATAGAGAAGATCTTATTCAGCAAAGCATCTTCTTAGTGGAAGCAACTGAGCTGGAAGTATTTAAGATACTGAGTCAGCTGAATTTTTACAAAAGGTCCTGGAGCAGATAACATCAGACCAATTGACCTCAAACTGAATGCCATGTGTCTCACTAAGATTATTAACTGGAGTATGTGTCAATGTCATGTGCCAAGGCGGATGAAAAGGTCGATAATTCGCCCAATTTACAAGGGAGGGGTTAAAGGCGAAACAGGGAACCACAGGCCGATTGCAATCCTAGCCGCTGTTGAAAAATGCTTGGAAGAAGTACTTGTTAATCGTGTCAATTGTTTTCTATCGAAACAGAGAGTACTACACCCGAAGGCTTCCAGAAAGGCAAGAGCCCCCAGTCACTGCTGGGGTAGCTTACAAATGTCGTCAATGAAGGACTTAACAAGAATCATCACGTAATTGTGCTATTTATCGACTTCAGCAGAGCTTGCAATACTTTAACACATGAAATGCTCGTAGAAAGTGTCAGCAGAATGGGGTTGAAAGGAGTCCTGTCAAACTGGCTCAAAAGTTATCTGCCTGACAGAACTATCCAAGGCAAGGTAGCTGATACACTGAGTACTGAAAAGGAATCCAAATACTGTGTGCCACAAGGCTCACAATTGAGCCCCATTCTATTCATCCTTTTCGCGAACGAGCTACTGAAGTAATTGACAAAAATCTACTGCTTATGCGTATGCCGACGACATAGCAATCGTGGTGAAACACCAAAACTTGGATTCAGCTGTGCAGATAATGCAGGAAGAATTCAACGCTGTCTCCGAATGGTGCCATGATAATGGTCTGGTCATAAATGCTACGAAAACATAGGCGATGAACATTCGCACTCCATCAACACCTGCAGAAGTCTTCCAAATCTTTCATCGAATTGACCGCTGTCCGTAGGCAACGAATTCGAAGTTGTTCGAAGTATCAACTACTTAGGAATAACCATCGACGAGAACTTTCTTTAGCGTGAGCACATCAACGTCCTCCGCCTGCAACTTAAGAGAACTGTCTTCGCAATGACGTATCTTAAGCGTTACACAAAGCTATTTGCCACGGTTCCAGCAACCATTAAGTCACATGCTTAACACCAGAAGACGAGCCCAAGGGATGCTAGATGTTCCGACAGCATACAACTGATTTTCAATTTGTTGCAAAAAGAAAAATTCACGGCCTGCTGCCTACTTTTTACATATGACGATATTTCAACATTTTTTCTACTGAACAAATCGGTTAGGTGGGTAAGTGGGCTGCCAGTGAAATCGCCAGCACACTTAAACAAATACCCATAAAAATCGGTTAAAATACAATTAACTTCCTTTCGAGAGGTTAAAACAAGACGAATATATTTCAAGTTTTACTTGTAGAAGTTGAACTTCCAGTTTTTTCTTCACTACCCTTGCATGACTATTCATTATTTATCAGATAGAGATCTGCCAGCTTCGGCATTCATCCTCTTAACACGAGTCTTCTCTAACTCCGTTGATTGGCTCAGACTTAACTGCCGAACCAGATAGTCAACCATTCAACAGCCACCCAAGGGGTGGTTGATTATCAAGCAAACGAAGAGAATAAAACTTCATCCGCTCGCATAGCGCACAGATATGGTCTCTTAAGTGCATCCTCCCTCGCACTACTAGACGTTTTATGAACTTGATTGCAAAACCGTTTCTCAACTTCTACCAACTACGCGCGATCTGTGCCGCGAATTGTTCCCCGTCGCTGCTGAACAGCGATAAAGCAACAACGTTGAGTTATAGCCATCCATGAATTTTATTATCACAGAGGACGGTGGAATGACGTGCACCGCCACCCGCCCGCCACCAATCTGGATGGAATCCCCTGTAAGCGTCTTTTATTAGTTTCGAAACAAACTCCGACAAAGGCGGCGCTCCAGCAGAACTTATGTTCGATATAAAAAGCGCCCCCCGCTTCCCAGCACCCAGCGCCAACCATCGCAGACAAATGGGATAACTTTAATTTTATTTCCGAGGTTGACACTTTCTTCCGAGGAATTGTCTCTGCTTCGCGATACCCCACCCACCCAGAGTCACAGGGTGGCCTGGTAAATTTATTACGTTTTCACACCGGGAAACTTGATTTAAGTTTTCTTACTTCGTCCGTGGCAAGGATGCTCCATGGCCCCCCTCGAATCCGAACTCACGCTGTGTTCGTCGTCTAGTCTGCGTTGTCTTTTCATGGGTCTGGCTTGGGCGAGGATAACAGCACACAATTGCAAGGCGGAATCAAGGTTTGCGAGAGGTGGCGATGTCGCATCCACAAGGACACCTCCGTGCGGGTAGTTAGCTCGCACACCGGATGGATGCAATTACTTTTCAACCACCAGCGCCAGCCAGCCAACCAACCAGCCTAGATGGACAATTTAATACATGTCCCACTCAGTGCCCACCCCCTTTGACGAGAACAACGCCACAAAAGGACGCTAAAGAGGGCTAATTCGCAAACAGGTGGATGGGTAGGTTGTGGAGCTCTTTGATGGGCGTGGCCTTAATTAAATTGCAATCGAGATGAAATATCGATTTCCACGTTCAATTAGTGAAGCCAATGTCCTTTGATCCTTGTTCGGTGTCGAGGCAGATTGTCATTACATGAAACACGGCGCGAATGCCATTCAATGACGGTGCTGTTCGATGGAATCAGTTGTTGGGCGGAAAAAAATACACACAAAAATTACTGTTTTCTTTTGAAGTCCCTCGGTGATGGGAGGGAGGAGGGTAGGGTCCTGTGAGTTTTCATTCAAATGGGTCATTGAATGGTGCTTCAATTGAAATTCACACGAATCGGTGACAATCGTGGCTGTTGAACTCGATTGGGAACGGCAAGCATGCGTGAAAACGATTTTGAATTGATTTCACGTTTGTCGCAGCCTTTGTGAGATGGGCATGATCGTGGGAGGCGGAAGGCGGAAGATAATGACGTGTAGGCACTGAAATTTACATGAAATGCAATCAGTTGAAGGAAAGCATTTCTCATTGACAGTTCAGTTAAAAAATGACCATCTAAAAATTAACACCCTGTGCGAAGTAATGTCTAGCGAACTTTAAATGCCATTCCATCCACAGTTGACTCAATAAAGGACATCGAAGTCCTTCGCTCGTTCGTTTCCATTTAAAGTAGCAGCCAACTCAGTCTCACTCCCTCTGTCAGCAAACACCCTTTTGAACAGGAATGAATATCTAGGACAATTGTACTCATCCTGCACAGTGACAGTGTACGCTTCCGATTAACCACTCTAAAGTCATCCGGAATTCGTATCTATCTGCTTAATGATGCGTATTTCAGATAAAATCCATTCCAACTTTGTTTTCACACACGTTCTGTACAGTCAAGAGTGTGTGTGTGTGTTTCGGTGTATTTGTAGTCACAACAATCATTGTTTCCGGGAGTCCTTAAAAATATTGTTTGCATTGTTTTATTGAAATCATGACTTTTTTTGTTCTGGAAATCCTTTCTTTTTTTCCTCCTCTGTTTTGCTATTCCTGTGAGAGGAAGCAAACAGAACAAAAGGGAGAGAGAGCGAGAATAACTGAATCCTATTGTTGCTGTGTGCCGACTGCTGAGTGCCGACAGATATCCACAGTTGGAGTGGGCGGAGTGGGAGGGACAAGGTATACGAATTGATTGCAGGATTTAAAAAAAAGCTCTATTGTTTCGATGAGTGAGTCATAATTTGAATTCAACACGAGTCCTGTCTGCGTGGTTTTTTGTTCCGTTTCGAAATTCATTTATTTAATGGATTAAAATATGGGAGGAGGGGTGTTGCTTTGGAATTGTTTAAAAATTGAATAAAAACGGCATGCAATCTAAAATATGAGATGTGTAAAACGAGGTTAACAACTCAGTTGGACGGAAGTGAACAACGGAATTTATTCGTTTTTTTGTACGTTGATCATGTGAAATGCCCTTAAGTCCCCGTTTTAATTTAGTGGAGCGTAGAGAATAAATGTTTAGATGGCGATGAGTGAGAGGGGGGGGGGGGGAGGGGCTTGGGAAATTTAATGATATGCAGCAGTGTAGTTGATGTACGCTTCAGACTCTAGTCCATTTTCTAATGGAGCGCAGAGCGAGTAAGTTGATTTTTGGTGAACGGCGTGGATCACGACACTTTTTTGCTCACATTTGCTTAAGTGTTCGGAGTCAGGACACAGCACGGGCCGAAGGTGTAGAGGGAGAAAGGGAGAGGAGGTGCCTGTGAAGCTGAGTAGAGCATTCCGGCTGAAAAAACGAGTTTGTAAATTTTGAACTGATGGACATTCCTGACGTGACGGGTATCGCGAGCAAATTCCTGGAGAATAGGAATGCAATTGGCTAACTCACTTGAGCACTTGAGGAAGACATGGTGAGACGTCGGTGTTCGACCGAGTCTAATAAGTCTGCGATGCGGTTGTGTCCTAGAAATTTGATTGCTCGCTTTTGGATTCGATTTTGTAGGTGCAGAGTGGTCTTTAGAATCCACGCAGCAATCTGGCGATCTCCAGACGGTCGAACCGCCAACCAAATTGACCATGTGCTCATTTAAGCATGACATGCGTCAAAAATTCTGGCTGTGCGAATATTCAGAGGGGCAAACGTCGACTCTGACCATTTTCTAGTGGCAGCCCGACTGTCCAATGTCAGAAAGCTGCACCAGCCAACAAAGAGGAGTTTTGACATTGGACGCCTGAGCACAATCGAGATTGCCAAAGCCTACGAAGAGCAATTAAGCTAGAGACTCTCCGGTATGCCTACGTCGACCACCAACGCCAACGACATGTGATTGCATTGCCGCTCGGCCATCAAAGATGTAGCGGAAACCACCTCAGGCTACCTACCAGCCCCTGGCAAGAAACCCGTGGTATGATGGCGAATGTGAGCAGAAGAAACGTGCAACCGATGAGGCATACCAAAAACCGCTGCAACGGAAAACTAGAGCAGCGCAAGAGGAGTACAGGGCTAGAAGACGGGACCTCGACCACTTCGCAACCTCCCAGCTCAAGGACATCGAAGAGTCTATGCAGAGACAAAAATACGGGCCTTTTATAAAAAAGCCAAAAGCCTGGCTTCAGGCTTTAGGAAAGGTACCTAGGCTCTTCGAAATCGTGAGGGTAGTCTTGTTACTGACCCGCAGGGAATAGTGGTTGTGTTTAAGCAAAACTTCCAACAACTGACCTGACTGGCCTGACCAGGAGAGAGTGATAGGGAATCAAGAAATCCCAATTAAAGTCGATGTAGTAGTCCTCCCACCTAGCTTTGAAAAAGTCGGCACAGCCATTAAAAGGCTGAAGAACAACAAAGCCGCAGGCTCAGATGGCCTACCATCAGAGCTCTTCAAGGCTGGTGGCGATAGTCTAATGGGGACCAGATCATCTGTAGAATTTGGGAAGACGTGGTATACCTCTGCTCAACGTCGCCTACAAGATTCTGTCCAGTGTACTGTGTGAACGTCTAATGCCGTTTTGCACCGCACTAATCGGGAAGTACCAGTGCGACTTCCGGCCTAGCAAATCGACTAGACAAATCCTGGATAAGACCAGTTAGTTTCAAATCGATACGCACCACCTTTTCATCAATTTCAAAGCTGCATACGACAGCATTCATCGCAAGGAGGTATTCGATGCGATGGCCGAATTCGGGATCCCGGGGGAACTGATCCGGTTGCGTCGCACCCCACTAACACATACGCCATGTACTGTACAGTTCTTGCACTGGATTTTGGCAAGGAGATGCGCTGTCGTGTGATTTCTTCAATCTGGTACTGGTGAAGATAGTGCGGAGGGCAGTTGTAAACACGAAAGGCACTATCTTCTACAAGTCGGTCCAACTGTTGGGGTACGCAGATGTCATCGACTTAGTCGCTTTTACGGCAATTGAAGAACAGGCGATACGAACTGGTCTCAAGGTCAATGAGGACAAATCGAAATATATGCTGTCGACCAAACAACGTTCCGTCACACACCACCTTGGACAAAATTTCACGATCGACAGCTACAAGTTCAAGGTGGTAAAGGAGCTTGTCTACCTCGGGGCAAACGTGAACTCCACAAACGACATCACAGTGGAGATCTGTCGTAGAATCGACCTTGGCCACCGGTGCTACTTCGGTTTGTCAAAACAACTGGGCTCAAAACTTTTGAATCGAAAGACCAAAATCATGCTCTACAAAACTCTCATTTTGTCCTGCTCCTGCTCTATGGAGCCAAAAGCTGGACGCTAAGAAAAACTGCAGATCTGATTCTTGGTACCTTCGAAAGAAAAGTTCTACGACGGGTATATGTTCCCGTCTGCGAACTGAGGAGAAGACATAACCGCGAACTCTACGAGCTGTACCAGGATGTGGATGTAGTCCGGAAGGCAAAAATCCGTCGGCTGCACTGGCTCGGCCACATCGAGCGCATTGACAACAATGCTCCAGCAAAGAGGATCTTTGAGTCCGATCCTACTGGTTCGAGAAGGGGAGGAAGACCGAATCTCCGGTATAAAGAGCTAAAAGCTTGGTCTTGATGACTGGAAGCAGAGTGCCCAGGACCGTCAACAATAAAAGGCAGCAATTGCTCAGGCTCCGACCCTCCATGGATCGCCGGCCTGATAAGTAAGTAAGTAAGTAGGAGTGGTCTTTAGGGCACCCGACGACTAGATATGAGCGTTGTACGTAAGCTTATGGTAGATACAAGCCTCATAAATTAAAGCCAAATCAGAGGTGGTCAAATATTTCTTGTATCGATTAAGGAAACCTAGACATTTCACAGCATTTTTACCGCCCTCGAATATGTGATGTTCGCAGCTAAGTGTTGTATTGATGCACATACCGAGGATGGAAAGTTTTCCAGTTTTTTATCGACACAAGCGACATTCATGGATAATCGCTGTTTATTAGGGATTCTGTTATTTTAACAGCTGGATGGCGCAGTTGTTTGAATGCCTGCCCTTGGTTAGAGGGTTCCCCGGTTCGAATCCCAGTGAAAGAAAAGTTAGTACGCTTTATCCGGTATTCAAATCTGGTCCAGTCACCATTTTGCCGTAGGGACAATGGACCAGCATGGTCTAAGTGTGCTGGCGATTTCGCTCGCAGCCCACCTACCTAAACTTAAAACTAAAGGATTCACTTTAGTTACAGCAGACATTATTCAATTCCACTCTATTATTCTTATCCCAGCTAATTATGCTGTCAAAATCGAAATTTAATGTGGCTTGGTTCAGAGATACGGAAGTTGAGCGGGCGGTTCAGTGCCACCGGACAGGTCGTAAACAAGTCATCAGAATTTTCGGCGGCTGATAGATGAATAGCTGTCAAATTGTCGTTCAGACGATGCAGTGGATGTCGGATAAATTTCAAGTTTACGGGAACATAGCCAATTCAGACTCGGACATTTTTTTGTGTGTCAGCCAATGTAAGGACATGTGGTTTGAGGTGGGACTTATACTCTTTTTTATTTTTTTTTGTGGGAGGGTTTTCAGCACTACACTCAGACTCAAAAACTGGTCCATTGTTCGTCCATTATTGCCTGGTAGCAGCAACTTACGAAGGAAGGACCTTCTGTGATGTGGAGCCTACATCATCAGCTCTCACCTCTCAGCACCAAATTACCTCCTGATCTGAGTAAAGGCGGCAGAGGAAGCGCTGTGCAGTGTCGTCGTCTTCTCCACAGTCGTCGCAGAGGGTTTCATCGCTTAGGCCAAGCACATTTAGGTATTTGGTGAAGGTGTAGTGGACCGTTAGTACGACGGTAAGTCGTCTGCAGTCTTTTCTGTTAAGAGATGAATGCAGCGTATTTCTTACAGACATTTGGGAGCATGCGCTTGGTTTGTCTACACCCTGCAGAGTCATGCCACCTCCGGTTGTGCTCTTGGCAAGCCCAACCATCGATGGAAGTCCTAACCAAGGACGCGGGTAGTCCCAACGCAGATTCGAGTCCTAAGAGTATCTCCTCTGATCCTTGTCTAGCAAGTTCATCAGCGATCTCATTTCCCGTGATACCGTGGTGGCCTGGGACGGAATTGAACCTGCCAACCCAATTCAGAGAAGACTTGTATTCCGAGACTATCCCGGAATAAGTTAAAGGGTTGAGTGGGGCCTTAAGCAAAGCTTGGCTGTCGCTACAGACACAAATACTTCTACCGGTTCTTCACAATATAGTTCGTGGCCATTAGGATCGCATGGGTTTCCGCTTGGAAGACCGACGCAAATTTACCCAACGAGGTGTGCAGCCTTCATCCTTAGTTAAGCTGTTGTCTGGTGAATATCCTTTGGTTTGAGGCTGTGCCTTTCATTTGACCTACCCACTCCCGAAGACGCAGATTACAGCACACACAGTTCGTGGTTGCCTTATTGGCCAGCACTCCATCACCTTAAATGGACCCAATCAGCGTCTAAGTTTTCCTCATTAAAACCCGCCGCCGTCAAAGGACTTCATACATTCCCCCCTACACATGCAAAGATCTTCTCATTACAAGCTCATTGCCATCTCACGCTTAAGCGGCCCCATTGCGACATCCAACCAACGCACTGCTGTCACGACGCGCAAAAGGGACACCAAATGATTGCGAAAAAACGTCACGTGCTTATGGTAATGCCAAGGCCTTGGAATGTGCCCCCCCCCTCTTCGGAGCGTGACCGGAATAATTTCCTCTCGGTGATTATCTCCCCGCCCAGTGACGAGCCCATCTTGACGGAGGATAATTCAAAAAGTTGCCATCTTTAAAGATCCCCAACAAACCGAATCAAAGTCCCGCATCCTCTGCTCTGGCACAAGGCGAATTCGAGTTCGATTAGGCGAGCCCCGCCGCTGCGCAGAGATTACCTTGCCTCGCAGCCTATCGGTGTATCGCTTGCAGATTTACAGTGTTCCCGACTCATTAAGGGAATTTAGGCGGAGCGTGCCCCGATAGCGCACGAATATGAACGAAGACTTAATTATTGAAATCCGCCAGCAAACACGTACAAACACCTCGTAATCCGGGGAATCATGGATTTGCAGCATCGCCTGACGCCTCGACGGCTCCGGTCCACCGACCGCACGGCAATTAGTATGCCCACCGCTCCCTGGACGGCAATGCGTCCCCGGTGACCGTTTGAGTCAAGTCGTGGCAGTTCTTGGGTCCGAGCCCCGTCCCTCCAGAGATTAGCCGGGGCCAGTTCTTATTTCTCGCTCACTTCTGAGTTGAATCCAAATGACTTGTTGTTCCCCGGCCGTTGGCGGGGTCAGTTTCAGGGAAATCCTGCAGCTGACCAAAGTGTCAGCCGTGCCGAGGGGTGGGTGGAATGAGTTAGATGCGGGCGGTGTGTGAATGGGAGAAAGGAGGCCGCAGCGATGACCTAAATTATCACCTCGGGCAATTAGAAAGGATTTGCCCTAATTGGAGTTGGAAACTCGTTTTTTGTTTCGCTGCTCTACCGGCGCGGCGCCGGGTGTCTTTGTGAGTTGTTTTGCTGGTCCCCTTTCGCCCTTCGAGGGCCGGTGGGTCCTTTTCAAAGGACCGAGTTGTTTTCCTTTTCGTGTGGTGTTTCGGAATTCTCACTGCCATTTGCGGAAGCCGAGAATTTCCCGGAGGGGATTAAATGAATTGAGAGGATTTGAGGATGCTCTTCTACGGTTTTTTTTATTTGGGTTCGAGGGAGGTTTGCTCCCACGTTACGGTACACTGGACTGTGTGTGGGTTCGATTGAATTGAAGTTTTTGAAAGTCATTCAAGCTGGAGTGGTGCTGTGTGGCTGGATGGAATGCAGCTGTGTTTAGTGCACACCTGAATCACATCAGGGTGCACGGGTGTTCAGGTCAAGGAGGTGATATCGATTTCCTTGAATTACTGGAGGAGGAGCGCTGCTCTTCGATTCGGTCGGCAATGGTGAGCCGAATGTCGTTTTGTGGCTACCAATTGGAATTTCGAGGGACTCCTGGTTGGATGAGATTTCACCTGCACTTGCTGGAAGTGCTTGAGCGATCGATGGAGTTTTGGCAGTCGCCTGAGTGATTGGCGGCTTTGCTTTGAAGTGGTTATTGCATTCGTGGCTATGAGGACTGTTTAGTGGATGTGCGGTGGGATTCGCACGTCTTCTGGTGGCGATGACGGGTACTCTGTGCTGTTCTCCTCAACGTCAACACAGACATCAAGGGAACACAGACACGGCAGACTGTCAGTAGGACTGTTGTGAACATCGAGAAGATGAGTCGTGCGGTGAATGGGGATAAGTCATATCTATGATGTCTACAGAATAGGTTCACGAATACCGGCACCTTGGACAACGCGTAGACAGCTATAACTTTGATGTAGAGGAAGACTTGTCCCATCTAGGCTCCGGGGTTGAATCAATGACACCACCGCGGAGAAAAAAATGAAGGATCCCCCTTGCCGATTGTTGTGTCGTTGGGCTTGCAAGGCAATTGAGAAATAAAGCCCTCTCTTGAAGACCCAAGGTATTGCTAAGTGAGACCTTTTGATAATCTCTGACGTAGAAGCGAGGACGCTGAACAATGCGGAGGAGAAGATTCTTGGTTGCTTCGAGAAGAAAGTTTTTCGTATTGCTGCCTTATAGGCTGATGCAGTTTGAAAGAGACAATTAAACAAGAATTTGTACGTCAAACTAGTTCGAGTCTTCTCTCGTCTCAAATGGCTGTGTCTTGTACAGCGAATAATAATAATAACAATAATAATAATATGGGTGGCGCTACAGCCCGTAGAGGGCCAGGGCCTAGCTTCTCAGCAACCACTCGTGTTGTGCGTGCTATTGTTCTCGATCACGAGGGGGAAGGGACCTACAGTTTTTTTTCTAGACAGTTGTACTCTTTGAGCATTGTCAGTGACTCGAAAGAGGTGGGTCCGTGAAAAGTATTTCTTGTTGTATCAGGAATTGAACCCAGACAGGTAGGTCCAAGTGCGTAGGAGTCGACGCACATACCCACAACGCCACGGGCCACCACGACAGCGAATGACCACCAATGTTACAATGCCGACGAACAGCGTGGTAAAAGAAGACCACAACTCCGGGCGTACACTGCTAGGAATCAACTGGCACAGGACCGTGCTCGATGGAGATGCTTGTTGGCTAAGGCTCAAATCCACTCCTGACTGTAGCGCCAGCCAATGAAGAAGAGGAATTGCATAAGATGTCACGTACTTGGCTGTTGGGCAAGCGGAAATGTATTTTTTTGTCTTTGGAGTTCGATCGATGAGTTCTGCTGGTACGCAGACAAAAAAAACAGAATTCGCGGGATGCAACAATATGCTCGAACTCCAAGGCTGGAGACTGTTTGGCGACACACAAGAAGACGAAGGGGCATGGCAGTGAGAATGGAGGGAAACAAACGGCAGAGACGTCGTTTGCAACATAATTTGAACGACAACTTCGTCTTTTACTGAAACGCAATATCAGTCGAGGTTTAAAGTAGGGAATGTAAGCAACTAGAAGTGGTGGTTCAAAAAGAAGCTAAGCAGCAGTCTGCGCCCTTTTAATGCCACCGTTCTGATTGTATAGTTGAGGGATATAATTGTCACATCACTAAAACTAACCTTGTAACGCTATGATTTTATGTTACTCATTATATTTCCATAACTGTTGTTCAGTACTTTTCAGAAATATATACATTAAAATTTGTTCATTTGGTCGCATAACAACAAACAACGCAAATGTACACTATATATTCTAAGTTTGCTCATTCTATATGTTCTAATTGTCTCTTTAGTAATTCGCTCTTGTAACTCTCTCTTTAACTTTTTTGGTAGTAAACTGTGCTCAAATTGACATGTACTAGATTTGATGGAGTCGCGTTCTTTATTTTTCTTTCTTTTCTACGTCTGCTAAACTCATCGTTCGTTACTAATATTATCTGTTATGTATGTACAGTGAATTAAGTCAATTTTTCTTGGATTTTTTTGTATTCTTATAAATAAAATTGTTCATCTTGTGGCATTTAAGTAATTATTCCAAAACAACTGTGTTAAATAATTCTCAATCATATTATTTTCTTAAACTTATTGAATTGTGAATATAAAGAAATATTGTTAAATATTATACCAATGTCCGAAGCAAATCATTTCATCATGTAATTCGTGCGGCATGGCAACCCTGAACACTTTGTTTTTGTAACAAATCCGTTACAGGACTACCACGAGAGGGAGTATAAAAGCCGCCGTCCGATAAGTGGACAGCAACTCAGGTTTGGTATTTCATCTTGCGAAGTTTCCCTAGCGTCCAAGAAAAAATACCACACTTGGGTCCCTAAGCGAATTTGCGCACATTTTGAATTAATACTGTTCAATAAATAATATAAAATCGAATACAAGGAGTTTGACTTGTTGCCCAAACTTTCCTTGCTTCTATATTTTATTTTTTGCTTTATTGCCTATTAAGCGTGTACTGCGGTTCTCGGACAGCATACGCGCTGTAGAGAGTAAAGCAGTCCTGCGATATCATATCGGTTTCGCCGTAAGAGATCGTTTGTTCTGGACCTTTAGGCCAAATTTTTCTTGATGTAGCACAGTTTGATAGTCTGGCCAATCTGTGGTTAGCACAATTTGAAGGAAGTGCTTAGAGATATTTGCCTTGACTGCTTTAGTGAGTGGTACAAATACTTCCTGCGCAAGCGAGCTTTGAAGGGCAGAACATTGCCTAGCCAGTTCATCAGCTTTCTCATTTCCTGGGAAGTCACTGTGACCAGGAACCCAGATGAGGGATATATTGAGTTGGCCTTCCAATGACAGTAGCTCAGCCCGGCATTTCTCTACAAGTTTGGAGTGTGTGGTATAGGAGGCAATAGCTTTGATGGCAGACTGGCTATCAATACATATAGCCACTTTGGCCTGGCGACAGGCTCCCCGTATAGCGAAAAGTTCCACTTGAAAAGCACTGGAATTATCTGGTAGTCTGTAAGCTTTGGAAATGTTGGGGAATTCTGAGAATACACCCGCTCCGACGCCGCTGCCCATTTTGGAGCCATCAGTATAGATAACCCAGTTAAAACCCTTGCACACCTGCCCGCCTTGCCATTCCGTTCTTTCGGGGATTTGGGCTTAAAAGCCGTTTGATAATTTAATTATAGGGTGTTGTACGAGGTCCCTAGGAAAGAGATCTCAGATGCTGTGAACATAGGGTTCCGATTTCCAGTACCCAGACTCTCTGAGCCTGATGCCACTGTGTGCTGAAGTGTTTTTAAGTTATTTAGTTGATGTAGCATTAAAGTCAGGGCGTCTGTTGGTGTCGACCGCAGAGCACCTGTGAGTTTTGTTATGGTTGGTGGTTAAATTGTAAGGGCTGATGTTGAATGTGAACCACACCTAAACGTCAAGTCTTTTTCTGCATTTCATTCGACATTTCTCAATTTCAGACTAACTCAATTTGAACCATGGAAAGATACACAATCGAGCAACGCGTTAAAGCTAAGGCAAGAAATGGCAACAGTGGATGATAAATTTTCGAAGAAAATCATCTTCAGTGATGAGGCACATTTTCACTTCTGTGGATTCGTCAATAAGCAAAATTGCGGCATTTGGGCGAATGATAATCCAAGAGTGATTGTGGAAAAACCAATGCACCCACAAAGAGTGACTGTTTGGTGCGGTTTATGGGCTGGCAGCATCATCGGGCCGTATTTTTCCCAAAATGAGGCCGGTCAGGCAGTTACTGTGAATGGTGTTCGCTATCGTGAAATGATAACGAACTTTTTATGGTCCGAATTGGAAGATGTGAATGTGGACGATATGTGGTTTCAACAGGACGGTGCCACTTGCCACACAGCTAACGAAACAATCGCTCTTTTGCGCGACAAATTCAATGGCCGTGTTCACGTGGTGGCGATGTCAATTGGCCGCCAAGATCATGTGATTTGACACCGTTGGATTTTTTTCTTTGGGATTATTTGAAAGAAAAGGTGTACGTCGATAAGCCAGCAACAATTCAAGAGCTAAACGATGAGATAATTCGGCACATTAACGGCATAGAACCTCAATTATGCTTCAGCGTCATCGAAAAGTTGGACCATCGGATGGAGGTGTGTTGCCGAGGTCGCGGCGGCCATTTGGCCGATATTTTGTTCCATACATAATTGAACAATACCAGTATTATCATAATATAAAGATTTTCCTAAATAATTTGTGTTTTATTCAAAATCAACATCGGCCCTTAAGATGTAACCACCCTTTAATATATTTTTTTCAAGGGCAGGCCACCATACTAGTGATCCATACGTTAGAATCGGCCGAGCCACCGCCGTGTACATCCATAGCGTCAACTTTGGTTGGAGTCACCACAATTTGCAGAAGCTTCTACTGCAGGCGTAGAAGGCTATGAACGTCTTCTTAACACGCTGGTCTACGTTTATCTTCCAGCTAAGTTTGGGATCGAGGGTTACGCCAAGGGAATTGGCGCTTGGTTGGAAAGGAAAGATTGGGATTTTGATTCTTTTGGTGAACAGCATCAGTTCCGTTTTGTTTGAATTGATGCCCAGGCCGCAAAAAGAAGCCCAAGTGCAAACTATCACATCCGGAAACTTTCCTGATACCAAAATAACTAAAACATCCGCGTACCCTTCGCTATCGAATCTTCCTAAAATGCTGTTCATGACAGTAAACCGGAGAAGAGGAGAGATGACGTCGCCCTGCGGTGTACTGGCAAATTTTATTGTTTCGCTGTTACCTATAGTTGAATACGAGTGCTAAGCATGGTTTAAAGTAAGAGGAAGAGTAAGACCAGGAAAGACAGTTCCCTGAAATGATGACTACCTAGAAGCGGGCAAGTGTACCTAGGACTGGGTCCATCTAGTGGCTGGACCCCTAAACCCAACGAACGTGAACAACTATTCGTCCTTAGACTTCTTGGAAAGATCTTGGCCATTGTGGCCTACAAGCCTGCAAGACCACATGGCCAAGTTAAGAAGACCTCACTACAGCTGTCTATTGGCTTCATTCTTTCGCAGAGATGGGATTTTGAGGGTTTCTTCACTGGATTCTGCACTTTCTCCTGGTCTCCTGGCAAGGTCCTGATCTAATCAGCCTTCAATCAGTAATCTGTTGTCTTCCAAACAAATTGCAGTCCCTTATCGGCTTCAATTTCTGATGGAACACTGGTCCAGTCAGAGTTGCGAAAATATCACACCAGACACACTACTGCCCACTGAACATGATTCCGTAATCAAGGAAGTGGCGCCGACGAAGTATGATCCTTGCGGAGTCCGTTCAAGATTATCTCTGTTGATTTACGCTCCTCTGGCTCTGCCCTGTGCCCACACATCTCAATCTCCCGTCGAATGTCAACTGACGTCCCTTCATATTTTCTTCCCCCTCCTTTCATTGTTGTGTCCTTGCTCACCACAGGGCGGTCAGGGACTAATTGCGTCCATCCATGTGCCCCTTAATTGAATAAAAGTAATTCCTTCCATTCGCCCCATGTCACTCGCAGCCCTTTGCGCCCACCCGGCATCCACCATCCAATGAGTCATCAGAGAGGTCGTCTTAATTGGATTTTTTCCCCCCGTCCGTCCGGCACACATTGCACGGCCACAAAGGATTATGGCGTATGGCCAGAGTAAACTTTATCGGGGACAATAATCGCCTGCCACAAGTTAATGGCTGCGTAAATACTGTAATGCGACTGCCAGGACTCCGGGGACTCGGGCTCCGAGTATGAGTAACGGCTTGATGTGCCGCACGAAAGTCGCCAAAAAGGAGAGCACTGCGAGTTTGGCCGCTCCTTTAAATAAATTCACCGAAAAATCCACATCCTTGTGGAAGAAGAGCTGCACACAATCTCCATGGAATTTAGTCCGGGGGATAAGCATCTGCGCGCCTGGTGCGGGGGAAAGGATTGAAATATAATTTCCAACGTCTTACGCTGCCTCGTTCCGCCAAGCAACAGCCACCACCTCCGCCCTGCTGCTCCTAATTCCTTCGTAATCCCCCAATTCGTTAAAGATTCTCGACGGAGATGCGCCTGGCGCGCTTCATCCTTGGTTGCCACGGTGCGGGGGGACTTAAGAACGACTTTCATTCCATTCCATTTCAATTGGATAAGAAGATCTGGATGTGCGCTGCGCTGCGCGGAGGGGTTGATGGTGACAGACAGGCAAATTGCTTCTTCTCCTCGATGTGGCGCTGCTGGGAAATGATGGAGCAGTGCCGCGCCGCGCCGGGTAACTGCATCTAAGTCCATTTAATGTCAATTTACATTCGCTTGCTGCGAAAAAAGTTCTTCTCGCTTCGTGTGCAGTCCAGTGCTCACCGGATGCAGTTCTTACTCGGGAGGATTTGCGGTGAGGGTGGCTTGGGTGGCGTCATTCTATGCGGAATTACACACGAAATGGCCAATAATGCGCTTAGAAATGTTCCACGCTCCCCCCGCTCTCTTCCTGAATGTGGCCAGCGGAGATGGAAAAATTGCAGCATTTCGTGCGGCGAATGGCTGACGGCAAACCACCCCCCAATTCGTATGCCGTGCACTCAAGGAAGTGTGGCTCCTGTTGTGCGGCGGGGTTACACAGCAGCTGCAGCAGCACGTTGTGGTGTTCTATTGAATTCATGGATTTAGTTGGTGTTTATGTTGAGTTTGCTTGGGTGTGGAAAGAGCGGATTACAGATACCGTGTGCTGCTGTCAGATGAAAGCACTTGAGATCGCTACGTGTCTGCGGGCATTGCTGGGACCTAGTCCTGCTATTGACGGTTCTATTGAATTTGTATGCACCAGATGTGGATTTGGAAGATAGGGGAAATGCATTTGTGTTCGCTGCACACGTCCGACAGTTAATTTCAGTGTCCGAGGTGGCTAAGGACAGTGATAAACTGCAGATGAGCACTTCGCAGAACTTTGTTACTTGTGTTCGACAGACTCCTCCTGCAAGTCATTCATCTCGACTTCTGGTCAGAATGGGGACGATTAATTCGCATGGCGCTTGGGGAGGCGATGGAACTCTCGTTCGCGAGGAAAGGCTGAAGTCATTCTCAGTCGTTCCCTCACATCGTCAGCATGTCACGGGATTCTACCATGACCTCCGATGCCTGTTGAAATGGAGTCATGATGCATCCAATGCGTGTTTTGAATTAATGTGCTCCATCTAATAAGTCCGTGAAAAAAGGAGTGGAAGACCGAATGGTGTAGAGACATAGTCATCGTCTTTATGTCCGTCAACGATGGATGCCAGCTCAGACGCAGACTTGATAATTAAGAAAATAAGTAAGAACGGTCCAGAGAATGAAAGTTGGTGTTCGACTCCGGGCCAGTGAGACAACAGATGGTGCACGCAACTGGAGAAGGAACTCAGCTAATGTGACGTGAGTAATTGGAGGCAGGTGGTTATAGATGGCAGCTGAAGAGGCTTGTTAATTGAGGCCCAGATCCAACATGGACTGTAGCTCCATCACAGGAAGAAGACATATGAGTCGATGGAGCTAGCGACTATGTCTACGAGTGTGTAGAGGATTCATTGCAGAATCATTCAGCATGGGAAACACAATAGACCTGGACTAGGTACATCTATGAAGTCACCACATCTACTTTGGTTGCTCCTGCTGCAAGGGCTGCCATAACGATCAGCCAATTTAACGGCTGGCTCAAAAGTTGGACTCGAAAGCGACTACACTCCTCCGTTTCTCGACTTCGAAATACCCTTCAGGTGCTATTTCTCAACCAGGGACGAGTGGACAACTAATGAACTCAGGAACAATTCGACTATTCACTAAAAGCCGCGGGCATTTTCTCCGTCTTGTCAAACTGAATTTCTGACTATGACAGTGTTTTGCAAGCGGAGGTCCTGGCAGCATTTCGTCATCAGAAATCAAGTCCGAGCTGAGCGCATGATGACGCGAAAAGCTTAAGGTTCTCAGATAATTCATGGACCATAAGCGGCAAAGAAGCGGAGGAAGAGGAGGAACTTGCCGGGAAAGCGGCCGAGAACGACTCATCCCAGGCAATCCTATGTATCCTATAAACTACATATTTATAGAGTTGAGAAATAGAAGCTGGTGCTGTGGCCCAAAGTGAAGAGTTCAAAAACTGACAGACTCCTTTAGTACAACAGAAAGTTGCTGGCGATGGTAGTTGCTGCACTAACAGGCTGACCAAATGAAAATGACACTAGCAGACCAACAGACTATAAAGGGCCAAGTACAAGTTTCTTTTTAAAAATGCAATAAAATTAACAAAATTAAATTTTTTCCACTTATTAGTAAGAACAAATATTCTCTTTAATTATGAAATACAACGTCGTTCAAGTGGCTGCTTCGGCTGGCTCCGCAGTATCGTATTCTGTCACCCCAATTTGTCAAGACCTTGTTGATGGTTTCCGGCTGTAGCACACGGATTGCCTGGATGATATTGGTCTTAAGTGCTTGAATCGTTTCCACATTATTGGCATAACATCGGTCCTTCACAAAAAAGAAGTCCAAAGGGGTCGAATCGCAGCGCCGAGGCGGCCAATTGATATCGCCAAGACCACGAACACGATTTGGGACTTTGGTGCGCAAAAGATATATTGTCGCATAGGCTGTGCGGCATGTCGCGCCGTAATACATGAACCAGAGGTCGTCCAATTCATGTCTTCAATTTCAGAATAAAAAAAAGTCGGTTAACATGGCTCTGTAGCGCCCACCGTTGACCGCAACGTTGTACCCAGTCTCATTTTCGAAGAAGGCTACATCGGACACATTCTCATCTGCGCGAGAAAAGGAAAACCTTGTTCCAAAAAAAAAACAACACTTAATTTTTATTAAATCGATGTTTATTTTGCTGTGTTCGAAAGTACATTTCTCATATGTGTACTATACCTACATGAGAAATACCTAAAATTGCTGATCGATTAGTGCGGCTACCAGTCGATAGCGATTTTCGTCGTAGATGCTGATTTAAGCATTCTTGCTGAACTTAAATCAGGTCGTTCGACATCCGGTGCACTGCTGACTGGTGTTGATGCGGTTGTTGGCACTGACATAACTCGCGCACCGTACGACGACGGGGACCATAAGTATTGTCCACTAGCATATCAGTCTCTCGAACTTTTTGCACAAACATGCTTACAGCAGTCGCGACATTTCGACCAAAACTCCTTCTTTTCAAAAACTGTTTCGACTACACAGCACTCACTTTGGAAATACGTTTTCAATATTTCTCAACGTTTTTCAAACGTAAAGCGATTCATTTCGTCCCGCGAATGTGTGATACTGACTTTCTGTCAAGATTTCGAGCGGGAAACAGCTGTCAGTGTCGAAGTAACCACTGTTTTAGAAGAAAACCACTAGATGGCCCACCCTGTGCATGCAGATGCTGTCGCGATGAAGAGAAAAAAGATAATGCTTTGCCACTGCCCCAGTCTCTGACAGTTGAGACATATGTTATGTTAGGCTGGAGTGTATGACTACTAGTTGACAGCAGGCACAATTAGGCGAGAGAATGCTATTTGTGTTACCACGCCTATCTAGTCGATCATATTCCAAGACAAAGCTGAGGAGTTGACTTTGTTCGGCCAGATGGTTACAGTAGTAGGCCTCCAAGTGCGCTGCAATTATAAAGGAGATGCACAATAGTTTCCTCCTTGTCGTCGTCTCTGCAGCTACTGCAGTCGAGTCATTGTTGGGAAGGCCTAGTCTTGAGTCTTGGAACAGTGCTCGGTTATGATGAGAGTTCTGAGATATGGCCCACTCATTCCAATCAGGCTATGTGGAGCAAGAGGAGGTCACGATTAATATGAACAAGCGCTTCAAGCTTCAGTAGATGTGTTGGGGTAGCGATTGGCACGGATGGCAGATCTCCATCCGGAAAGAGTACGTAACCAGTGAAAACTAATCTCACCTAACGTCTGCTCGAGGTGGCACTTCAGCACAATTTTCTAACAACATAATACCTATCCGTCCAGAAAGTTTGGAGCAAAAGGACGTACATTGCGTGCACTATTTGAATGGGATCGAGTAAGGCCTTTGAACTGAGGTAAGTTGTTTATGAAAGGGCACGAACATCGAAGGGAATAACATACGAAATATAGTCTGTGTCACGAACCAACCCTAGAAGAGTCACGAGGCAGTGTGTGTCCATTCGTACATATTTGCGCTCTCCCCCTTCCACAGTTTACGCTTAAGCTGAGCCTCTAATCACAAACGTCTCCATCTAATACGCATCTCTGAATGGTGATCTCCAGTGTGTAACACCAAGATGGACCCAAACTTGTGTGATTCTGAACACTTGAGCTTGTTTTGTCTCCTAAGGTCTCGTCTTCCACACTCGCGATATTCTCTCTTGAAGCGTTAACATGTCGCATCGACATTCAAAGAGCGCTACAACTCACCTTCAGGCTGTGATTGACCTCTCATTCGCTTAAGTCGAACTTCGCAAGAGCTGCTCCCACACATGCACTTCCCACTTCAGATTGAAAAATTGATGCATTTAACCCTTTAAAGTTTAAACAATCCACGTTGTGGATAAATACTCCGTCCGTTGAAAGTTTAAAACTTTACTCCTGAATACTCGTCTGTGAAAATACACGCAGGAATCACATCCCAGACGCAAGTCCTGGCTGCAATCTTTATTCCTCCCACTTGGTTGATCCCAAATTACACGACAATTTATGCATGAACCCGAACCTCAGCAGCCACCTCCTCCATCGTCATCCTTCCCAGTCAGGCCTTCCGTCTCCGCTCACTCTGCAAACACCAGTCGTAGTGCGCTTCCAACTTTTTCCTCACACTCACGCTGCCAGACTTTCCGCCGAACATTATGACTTTCTCGCCGCAACCACATCGCCCGCCGACTCACCCAGGCAGTCTGAGTCACAAGAAGCACTAAACTTTAGCAAAGAACTCGGTTCGCCGAAAACTATTTCATGAACTCGTCCCCCAGCCCCTCTCGCACCAAACTACAAGCTGAGCGCCTCTGGCGTATGTGGAACAAATTCCGCCCCGGAGCGGGTCGAGAAACTTGTCTCAAAGAAGAAGACTAAAATTGTTGCTTCCTGCATAAAAGATTATCCAAAGATAATTCGTTTTAATGACTCCAACTGCACTTGGCCGTCTCCGTGTGTCCTTCCATCAGGACTACCAGCCACCGGCGCCGCGTGACGTGCCCATGTGTGCACCCCGCTTCCATAACGAAGAGAACTTATTACTTTCCTTTAAGTTTATCCGATAATTTTTGCGGCACACGTTGGAGCTGCCGCACAATATCCTTTTCGGCAAGTTTATCCCCTCTCGACGGATGGAGCGCCCAGAGCGAGTGCGAAACTTTTCGATTCATTGACTTCCCTCAGTGGCATCGTTAGGGTGCGGCGTGGCTTACTTGTGTGGATCAGCGTGCAATCCGGCGGGAGGCAGACGCAAGGCGAGTGCACTCACTACCTGATGTCCTTGTCGTAGCAAAACGCTTACAATTCCCTGCAACTGTCGCATTCGCATTTGTAAATGATAATGTTTTGTGGTGCCGAGGGGGGAGAGGTTTCCTCTCACTCCTCACTCACGGAGAGAACAACAGCCGCTGCATGAAAGGACACAGACGGCTCCTGGAAAGTTGTTTACTTTTCGGATTTTCCTTTCAATTTATGAACAACTGATGAGAAAAGTTCCAATTCGGGAGTGTGGCGCTGCGAGTTCTTTGTTTTTCGGGTTCTGTGTGCTTTTTTCCTTTTTTTTGGTGAGCGAAAAAGTTTTCGCTCTGTTTGCTGAGGTTATGTTTTCATGAAAGCTACAAGGACAACGACGACGGCGACGGCGGATCGCTGCGATGAGAGGACAAGTGGTGGGTTTTAGTTTGGTAATCTTTTCAAGCTGCAGCCACAAGCAGACGGATGACTACTTTTGCAATGAAATCGTGCCAGTTTCGGGTTCTGGTTCACTTTATGTGATGGGACTTTGAAAACAGTTGGAGCCAAGTTTATGATCGCAGCGCTGAGGGTGGTTGCCTCAGTTTGGTGAAACTGTGTCGGCGAGGGCATCCGAGAGTGTTTGTTGTGGCTCTCGGAATGCATGGGACATCAGTGGCGCCTGTGACACTTAAAGGCGCTCTTTCTTGTGGTAAGAGGTTCCAGGTGGCGGCAGTGGTTTGAGTTAAAAGGATAATCATGAGCCTGGTCAGTGAAAGAAACGTGAGTGAGTCATTGCCATTGATCAGAGATGAGGGGCGAGAAAAATGCGTGTATTTCCTCTGGAGCTTAGATCTAAGACTCGAGTCAACGCGCTGTGGCCACCAAATCGTCGACACATTATCGTGAAGTGGTCAGCCTGGCGCCGCATAGATGGTCCATGTAGCATATTGACAATAGTGCGGTAGATCGTGGGAGGTGCTCTTCAATATGTCATAACACACATCGTAGCTCTTATCTTTGTTGTTGTGGGGTTAAGTTGTGACCTGTCCACCGACAACCACGGATGTAATGGCGAGCCGACACGAGTCATACCTACAGCCACGGAGGCCGCGCTCTCTTGTTCTTAAATTGGAAACGGAGTCTTTCTCAAGTTCTAGAACCATTAGACGTGAAAGCTTCCATTGTGGCATGTCAGCAACGCACGAAGTGGATGTCATCTGCGTAAGCCAACAGTGTGCTGTGTTTACCGCTGACCATGGCACGATGTTGTTCAGTTCTAGACTGAAGAAATCGCATGATAGGGCAACTTCTTGCCGACATCCGGTGCAGGTTTCCAGCAGCTATGGAGATCTTGAGTCGAACTAGGCAGAGCACGTGAAATGCGTGAAGCCGGTGCAGGGTGACCAGATAAGAACAATAGGAAAAGAAATTTCAATTAAACGATAACGGTTTGAGATATAAAATTGATTCTGACTTTGTTTTGTAGCTACATTTATGCCATTATGTATGGAATAGTGCAATATTCGGCTTCGATCAACCGGTCGGCATTATTTTCGATGACTCGGTCCAATATTTGCAATATCTTTTCGAATAACGACAATATCGCCTCGAGAGCGTCCAAAGTAGTTGGCTTGTTAGCGCAGACTGAGGAAAATAATCGAGTGGAGTCAAGTCACATGATCGCGGCGGCCAATTGATGGACGCTCGTCTGGACATGACTCTGTCGCCAAATTACTCCAACACAACTTTGAGCGATTCGTTGCTAGTGTGTCCCATGTCGCGTCGCATCGTTGGAACCACAGCCCTCATATACCGATCAGTCGAGCCCTGCTCACAGAAGATGGGTTGACACCGCTCAAACAGTGTCTCCTTCCTCATTTCGAAAAAAGGTCCGATAACGCCGCCATGCCATACACTACGCCACCAACTGTCAATCTTTGTGCACTGACCTCCCGCCCCCTACAACTCAGCTGGGGTGGGTCCCCAAGACAAAACTCAAAAAATCGCGAAAACAATCTTCCCGAAGGAAGTGGGCGCCACTTCGTCTTTCGCCGGGTACGACGAAACCCACTCGAAAACTATAAATATATCTATATGTACCCCGCCCGGTATATAGATATATCTCCCTAAAAACTGCACTGATGCTTGCTCGAACACTTGTGGCATCCAAAAACAATGATCTTCGGCCAACACTTCCAGTGCCCCTTTTGAAAAATCGCGCTGTTGTCTATGCTCGCTCGGGCTCAATTCTTGCGTCACCACAGTCTTATACGGATTTAGGCTCAAATCCGTCAGCAAAATAAGCCGGATTGACCATGCTACGGCTACGGCGGCTACACACCAAGAATCTTATTAAGATCGAAAAGAGTGTACTCACATGCAAACTTCTCCACGCTGAGATGAATTGTCTCTCCACTGAAGCCAGGACGAACGACGAACGACCTCAGAACAAAATCCACTGATGCGTGATGAAGTGGCTGCTGGAATAAGCTGGTGCTTGTGACGAAGCGGTGTAGTTGGTTTATATTGACACCACTCAGCTCGCTGAGGTTGTTGTAAAAGTAAGACTCTATGTATGACTACGACTTGCCAGAGCACTGCACGAGCAGAGGAGGGAATGAATAGTTTCCACCTCCTCTTTACCTTCTCCGGGCATGTGTGCCAATTGTGCAGTGTCCATGTACGACATCGAAGAGGTAAAGGTCTGCTTAATCTGAGCAGACAGAGTGATCGTTTAAGATTTACGGCTCACCATTTGAGGCATCAGTTCAGCTTGTCTAGCTATGCTTATAATTGGTTGTTCGATCTTGTCTTCATGAGCCTGAGCTACTACGCTCAACGTTCTGTAGAGCGAGCAAATCACAATGAGAATGCTCTCCAGTCTTCGTCTGGTACAATTCAACTTGTGTGCGGTTCACCTCAAAACGCTTTCCTTATGTAACGTTGATCTCATCGTCATCGTGTGCTGCCAATTGTTCACTCTCCGTCTCCAATAGCTGCTCAGTGATCTGTTCAAGATGCTCTTCCTCAACTGGATGCTCTGCCGTTCGTTCATCCGATGTCGCGTCTTCAGGTAAGGTTCCCAACTGTTTTTCGATCACTCTTCTCATCCTTCAGCCATGCTTGCAATTCGGTGCTTAGACCATCTTCGGTGGGTTGCGTACTTATGACCTCTGTACAGATATAATTTTGCTCCACAGCTGGGATCACTTCGGGAATGACAGTATCGGTATCTGACAGGTGGCTAGCCTCGTCCTCGATGATGTTGCTAATGTCGGTTGGGAGCTCAGTAGATGCTTCAATATTCGCCTCTGAGTGGATGGCATCATCATCGGCAATCGTTGCTGGGGCTCTGTGCTGGCTTCAGTCTCGTTCGGCAACTCAGTTGACTTGCGTTTCTCCTCGGCAATTAGTTCCATTGTTGGTTCAGTTTCAGATGGCAGCTCAACAGAATGTGTACCGTGATCGACAATCACTCTGTCTGCCCCGACTCGGGATCAATAGGTAGTTCAGAAGCCTTCGTTCATCCTCAGAAGTTGACCCTTATCCACCACCTTCTTGGACCAAAGGGACTGAGCCGTTGTCAGTTTCAGTGGGCATTCCTTGGGCTGACATATCGGTTGGTTCCCGCACTCATATGGTCAGCTGGACCACCGTCGAAGTGCCTTGAGTCTTGGGGCTGTGCTTTCTGTTGGTGCAGCGAGGTCAGACGCAGGAGTACGTTAAGTGCATCGGACGGAAGGTAGTCACTCTTCGTCGACTAAAATTAGGTGGACACATTTTGTTGTCAAACATGCTTCATGACACGACCTGAGTGCGGAAGGAGCACTCAGGAGGAACATTTGATGAGGAGCATTTGTGCATAAGCAAGTCTATAGTCTAGTTCTGTTCTTCCTTCCTGTTGAGAATTGTGTCCAGTGAATCGTTGGCGAACTGTCGCAGAATGTTTACTTTGCGTCCCCTTTGCTTCCATCTCACGATTCGTGCACACAAAACCATTTTAATTAAAACCAGCTCTCATCATTTAAGTCCCGATAAGACCCATTCATGAGTCTCTAAAAGCTTGCACGCCATCCTTGAAGTGAGAATCTTTCCAATAGATTGCATTCCCATTTTACGTCCTTCCTGCCCGGACTGGATAGTTCTCCATTAAACGACTGTCAAAATGAAGATGTACGATGCTGAAGAAATATCGCCGCACTGGTGCAAGCAACGCACATAAGTTCTCTTGAATATTTAACGCAAACAAACACACACACAGACAAGCACTAACACAGTTACTCGCACCGAACAAGCGTTTGCATGAAATTTTAATGACTGCAACCCTTTCATGAGCAATTTGAAATTCAAAACAAAAACATTTACTCTCGCCCCCGCCGCATCGTCTCACCCTCAACAGCAGCAGCAGTTGCAACATGTTCGGGCACCCGTCGGCCTCCTTGGCACGTTAAATGCATGCGTTGGGGGCGGCGTACAGGGGGAAGGAGGACTGGTAGACTGGAAGGAAAATACCATTCTTCTGGCACTTGCCTCCGAGGACGATCCTTTTGTGACATGTGCTTGTGGCCTGTTGGATACAAAACATTCCCACACATGTGTGCTCTGACAGTCTCCTTATCCTTCTATGCATAAGAAACGAGAACCACGACCAAGGAGGCAGCACATTGCTAGCACTGCAGTCGCAGTGCATAATCCTCTTTATGAATGCACAAGACACTGGGAAGAAGGACACTGTGCCGAGCTGGCTGGGTGCTGTATGAATTGTGAAACTCATTAGTTGTCTTCTGTAACGGCAGCGGTGGAGAGAGGAAACTCGTTACATGCGACTTGGGGCCGGGCTGCTGCGTCCCCATGTTTAGTACACCCACCCGCAGAATGTCGTCCTTTGTTTTGTGTTTCTGTGCACAATTTTGTGGCATAATTCGCGAGTGAAACTTGTTGTGTGCGCGAGGGTGCTGTGGTGGTCTTTTGTTGCGACTGGATGATAATTTCAGACGCTTAATGGCGGCCAGAATGACAGGCACGTGACGAGGGCAATGTTTGGTTAACACACTTTGCAGTCGCCATTGAAGACGACCGATGATGGTGAGCTATGGGCTGCGTGACTTGGCTGCTTGGCATTCGGTATTCGGTATCGTTAGCGATGACATTCTGTAATGGATGTCCTGTAGTTCTTGAGACCGGTTTGGCAAAGTAGACCATGGTACCATTGACTTGACTTTAGTTTCATTGCCTCACAGTCATCGGACTGGTCTTCTGTCAAGGCATTTTTCTCTTGATCTCTGACTTTGATTGATTGTTAGAAAGGCCGTGCCCTGAATTCTCAGCAGCCTCGCAGTGTAGTCGTTATTGCTTTCACTCACTTGCTGCCTTTCCTCAGTTCAGTAAGACCGGAATCGTGGACGTCTTAAGCATTAATAAAGACTTCTCAGTTTTGCTGTTTGTAAATGATTCCTGCTTCGCTTGGTATCTTAGAAGTTTGAAAGGACTTGGATGTCACTTCGTCTTCGTTGAGCTGGCCCGGGATGACCGCCGAGTAGCGCGCGATTTGTTTCCAGCAAGATCACTTCCGTCACAATATGGCTTCGTTGATGGAACTTGGTGCGTCAATGAAAAAGGAAATAATGCACTGATTCATGCAGTAAAGTGATCGGTTTTTCGATTATTGAAGCGACGCATTATAAAGTGTGGTGCGACGAAAGAGAGTGAATAGAGGCTTTTGCATCTTTTTTGTACGCTGAAAAGAGCATTCGAGCCCCACCCGAAAATTGAGAGCCCTGCCGGAAGAAGCATTCCCCGTGTTGAAGTATGAACCAAGATAACGCACGTCTGTGGTCACAACGTCGTCTAGTTCGCGGCTTTTGGATGGCTTTTGGAATATTTTTCAAATCAAGCAACAAACAAATTTGTCATCATACATACATTTTATTATCAATTTAAAAAATACAGTCGAACTTAGAAAAACCGAACCATCACTTGCCACGAAAAAATTCGCGTTATCAAGTAAAATACAAATTTGATATACGTAAATATGTATGCACAGGGTGGTTCTTTTGACACTGACAGATGTTTTACTGCTGTACGCAAGATTGTGAAAAATGTTCGTGAGTCTAGTGGACAACACTCACCGTCCCAGTCATCGTCTTGTGCGCACAGATGAGAGTGTGCCTGCCGTGGTTTTTTTTCAAATGAGGCTGGGTACAACATTCTGATCAACGGTCGGCGATACAGAGCCATGTTAACCGATTCTTTTACTGAAAATGAAGACATGAATTTGGGCGACCTCTGGTTCATGCAGAACGGCACGCTATTTTTTTTTTTTTTAATTCATTTTTATTTTAGCAATTCATAAAAAGCTTACATACTAGACAAAAATATTTAAAACTAGTTGGACGAACAATATTACTATTTCTAACTTACTGGCCTTCGGCGGGCACTCTTAGCTAAACTTAATCTTAAAATATGTCTTTCGACTTAACCTAACAACGAATATTTTAATACTAGATTATTAACTTCAGAAATGTATAATAAGGAAAAATTGGAAAAAAAAGTTTTATCTGTACGGTTTTGTGTAAAACTTATATACTAACTTATATTCTTACTTGAAATAAAACTAGAGCAGCATCTACATGTTTGTTATAATATAGATATTGATCCAGCCAGATCCCCAGTTATCTGCCTACAGTCCTTTGCGGCAGTGGTTGCCCGTGTCGCCCAACAATTGAGAACTTTCGTCAATTCTTTTTTGTATCCGCCGAAGCCTTATAAAGGGTGATTTTTTAAAAGCTATAGGAAAGTTTTTCAAAAAGAAAAAACACATAAAATTCAGAAAAATGCATGAAATCTTTATTTGAATCGATAGTACGGTCCATATAATTTAATGTTTGAAGATTATTTCATGCAAATGTTGACCTTGACTGCGCCTCAAATGGTCCATCCGCTTAGTCCAATTGTGGCATACTCTTTCCAACATTTCGGCCGGTATCTCACGAATAAATGCATCAATGTTGTCTTCCAATTCGTCAATTGAAGCGGGCTTGTCTGTATAGACATGAGCTTTAACATAGCCCCACAAAAAATAGTCTAAAGGCGTTAAACCGTCGATCTAGGTGGCCAATTGACCGGTCCCGAACGTGAAATAAAATGTTCACCGAACTCGCCCCCCAAATAAGTCCATTGTTGCGCGTGCTGTGTGGCATGTGGCACCGTCTTGTTAAAACAACATGTCATGCAAGTCAAGCTCTTGCATTTTGGGCAAAAAAAAAGTTGGATATCATCTCAAGGTAGCGCTCACCATTCACAGTTACATTACGATTCGCATCATCTTTGAAGAAGTACGGTCCATGCCACCAGCCCATAAACCGCACCAAACTGTGACTTTATCTGGATGCATTGGTAGCTCTTGCTATGCCTTTGGCTGATATTCACTCCAAAATCGACAATTCTGCTTATTTACGTACCCATTGAGCCAAAAATGAGCTTCGTCGCTGAACACAAGAAGCGCGCGATGAACTTTCTTAACAGAGCACGCATTTTGATAATAAAATTCAATAATTTGCAAGCGTTGTTCGTTTGTAAGACGATTCATGGTTAAATTATAGACCAAACTGAAGATGTTTGACAGTGGAACAAAACACGAAACGTGCATCAGCTGTTTAAGCCAGTGTTGCCAAAAAGATAATAGCTAAAAAATCACCCTTTACAACGGGGTCTCTGTAAACGATCAAGTCGTCGGCGTTCGCAATTACGTGAGGAGAGAACTTATCAGATCGCTCAAGAGAATGTTGAACAGAATCGGCGAATTAACGGCACCCTGTTGGAGACCATTTTTTACTTCAACGATACCTGCTGAGGTCACATTGCCATTCTTGACGACGAACCTTCTACCAGTAAGCATGTTACACAGTAAGTACAGCAGTGGTTTTCTAATGCCTAGCCCATTGAGCTTGTACAAAAGTCGTTCTAACCATACGGTGTCGAAAGCCCTCTCCAGGTCAATCAGGCAGGCAGCCGTACATTGTTTCTGGCTCTTGTTCAATTTGATATCCGACACCAGTTTCGACGCGGCATGAATAGTGTCATGCCCCGCTTTGAAACCGAATTGGTTATCCGGAATTATATGTTTGTCCTCTGTCCAGTTGGTCAGAGCTCTATTTATCACCTTCTCAAAAACCTTTCTGATGTTCGGAAGGAGACTAATTGACCGGAGGTTGCACAGATTCGAAGAATCTTTCCCTCGCTTGGATATAGGTTGCACAGTCGCAGTTTTCCAATGCTCCGGATAGTGTAATATAAAGGATCGCGCGCTATGCCACATGGCCCATGCCACAATTTTTCGGAGCAAATTTCCAAATCGTGTTATCAGCCGTCTTGAAGCTGCGATTTTACGCCTTTGGACTTTTTTTGTGGGGAACCGTGAGGGACCGATGTTATTCCAACCATCCGGAAACAATTCAAGCATTTAAGGCCAATATCGTCCAAGTAATCCGTGAGGTACAGCCGAAAACCATGAACAAGGTCTTGGAAGAGAGAGCTGACAGAATGCGCTACTGTGAAGCCAGTCAAGGCAGCCACTTGAACGACGTTGTATTTCATAATTAATGGGAATGTTTGCTCTTACTAACTAAGCCATAATGCATGGAAAAAATTAAATTCTATTCATTTTATTGCATTTTTAAAAACAGACTTCTATTTGGCCCATCATGTACTGTAAAGTGATCGAGTTTTTGTTATGTTCGCATGTGTATTTTAAAAGATTTTATGAACCTGACACACTCACCTCGTGCATGTGCTGCATTAGCCAGGCACAAGTCCACCTCGGACTGTGAATTTTATTAAAGCAAATAAAACTCCCTTCAAACACTCCCCATTGCCCTCGCTGAAAGCTCTGAAGAATCATGTTCCATTCGGTGCCACTTAAAATTCACAGAGAAAGTGCAGTTACTCTAAAATGACTTCCCCCCCTCCCGTCGTCTTCCATAAGTCCGCGGCGATGAATTTAAATTTGATAAGTTTTCCAATTACGCAATCAGACCCGCATTCCCCGCCACACTGTAAGGAATCTCCTCGAAGTCTCTAACCATCTTCGTCCGGGAGACGGAGCAGCTTCAGGCTGCACACAAATATTTAATGCAACTGCAGATGATGCCGCCGCAAAACATCTTCAGCTCTTCACTCAGTTCCCCTCCTTCGTGCGAATGCACGAGCAACCAGCTTCACTCGTTCACAAGGATACCGCATCGCTTTTCCATTACAAATGTTCTCTTTTCCACTCGACTGGAAGAAGAAGAAATCGGGCTAAGCAGGATATTGCAGAATCTGCTCTGCCTCTATCTCTCCCCCGTCGAGCACAGTCGAAAAGGACATCTGGTAACTATTTGAAATCCAATGTGAATCAATTTTTCTGCACTCTCTCCCGCTGTCTGAGCAGACTCGCAACCACTGCCTGCCCTTAAAACATTCAAGTGTGCTGCAGCAATCGAATGAATGGTGTAAATGTAAGCAGCAAGGATGAGGCGATAACTGATGCCAGAGGTTAGATGCGAGTATAAATCACTTATCTGGAGCAAAGTCTCAATTTCACTTTTTCCCTGAATTGCACCCCCCCCCCCCTCCCCCCATCGACAAAACCGGATGACAGGGTTTCTGATTTATAACTACACACACATCGGAGTTTGTTTACTTCAATGCTGCAATTAATCGATGCGGAAGTTGATATCCTGCTGATACTGTGTACACATGTGATCAAATCTCCGAGGCCTAAGCATAGTCGATGGGACGATAAATCTTTTCACTTTCGGTTTCCCTGGAGCGAGTGTGCGAGTCAATAATTAATAGCCACAAGATAATGGTTGTCCAGTGGGTTCGAGAGCAGCAGGAGGGATCCCAGTGAACGGGTGCACTTTGAGCAAGTGGACACAGAAATGAACGTCGATTTCTGTCTGAGATGTCAGTCGTATTTAATGGAGGATATTTGTGAAAATATTAAAACGAGGAAGAGGGCTGAGATGCGGTGGATCACTGGAGCTTTTGGGAAATTATACTCGTCCCCAGCCGGTTGGTTGAGTACACGCATGAATGAATGCGGGCGGAGGACACTGACGATGACTGTGTGGATGTGGATGACAGTCAATTCGAGGGTCTGCTCGGGCAAGTTATGATGGAATATCATCTTTAAAACGGTGGTGGGCTGTGAAAGGCTGCCTTTCTTGAATTAAATCTACGTCCATAAGGGGTAACGTGAAGGGATTTTGCACAAAGTTTGTCATGCGATCGTGCTCAGCTGAGATGCTCCATTGGAAAGGGGTACTAGCACCATCTGTTGATGAGGTTATTAATCGAACGCAGGGAACGTTCAAAGTGGCTGACGGTAGGTGAGGATTAAACCAGGTCTTTGACAATGTCACACAACATCGACGACTTGAACAGAACAGAACGTCGCAACTGCGATTTGCCTTTATTGATGTGCAGGCAGGTAGGTAGGCAGGGTGACTGCATTACTGATATGGAAGTTATGCACACTTAGACCATCCGGTCCATTGTGCTGTCACGTTCGGCCTTGTGTCCAAAACCGATTTATCCTTTGACCTTGTAGTTATTCCCTCTTGGGATTTTTGTATTTCTCTTTGGATTTGCTGGCCATGTGTGATTTCTTCTGGCCTCTTTTATAGCCATTTAGAGGCTTTAAGAAATTATAGTCAGTCCCTTGGATCAATGTTACTCAGATCTTCAAGGTTGTTGAAGTAGTAGTCGCCTAGTAGTATTCTTCTTGTTTCCGCAAGTGCAGGACATGTTTCGAAGTAGTGTCGTTTGGCAAAACCGATTTGATAGAGAAAGAAAAAGGAGCAAAACATAATGAAAAAAGGGTTTGCCGGTAGGTAGTCAGTCGATGAATAACCACGCTAGTGAGAGGTTGTGTAAAAATAAAATAATAAAATAAATAAAAGAGGACAAATTATTATCGACTACAGTAGTATTGTTTCCTCTTCTTCTTCAACCATGCAGCTTCTGCAGAAGTCGTTATAAGGTGCCCCAAGTCTCCTGACATGGCTGCCTATAAGACAGTGGCCTGTTAGCACCGCTATCACTTTGCTGATAACCTTCCTGTCTAGCTTTAGGAGGTAATCAGTCCTTCCTTGATCGCCTTCGATATCCTGCAAGTGTCCAGTTCCGACCATTTGCGGTATGTATCGTTGTTCACAATCGTTTTCAGTGGGGGTGGGGTGTCTCCTGATCTGCTGCTATAGGCATACCCGCCCCTCTCTTGCTAGTTCATCAGCTATTTCATTGGCCGGAATACGAAATAATAAGATTGCATCTGGCCGCTATTTCCTTTAGAGACAGACGGCAGAGTTTCTTGAAGTATCCAGAGCTTTTATGGTCGACTGACTGTATAAAACAATAGATCTCCCGTCTATTGGGCTCATTGATAGTCGGATGGCTGCCTTTTGAACAGCTGTTACTTCTGCTTGGAATACACTGCAGTGGTTCGGTAGTCGGATTGCACCGGAGATGCCTGATCCCGTGCCTCCTTCCGATTTTGACCCGTCAGTGCTGATTTCCCATGCAGCTGGGCTACAAACTTTGTCTTCGTCCCATTCTTCTCTTGTGGGGATTAAAGTCTTGTGTTTTATTTCGAAGACCATAAAGGGCGTCAGATAATCTGTATCCTTAGGGACATTCGTGTTTTGTAATATTACCTCGTGCCCTCTTCCGTGGGGTTTGTACCATTTGTTGCCTTCTCTTTGTCGTATGGCGGCATATGTGGCCACAAGTTTGCCAATGCGTCCATGGGAAGGAGCAGTATAATTTCTACGGCGGCTGCGGGTGTGGTTCCTACTACCCCTATTATACAGATGCATGCTGATCTCTGTATACTGTTCATCTTGGTAAGATTCTGCTTCACTTGTAGTGCCGTCCACCAGACTAGGACACCATACATCAATATTGGCCTTCCTGTGGCAGTGTATCTTTGGTTTAATTCCCCATTTGGAGCCGATGATTTCTTTTGCATGTGTAGAGTGCAATAGATGCTTTCCTGATGCGTTCCACTATGTTGAGTTTCCAGCTCAATTTTCTGTCAACTATAACAGTTTTATCCCTTTTAGCTTCGATGGAGCTATGCTAGGGATTGTATGTTTTCTCTTGAACATCACGAGTTCCGTCTTTGATGGGTTCACATTCAGTCCGACATCGTCTGTCCATTTCGTCATGACTTTGAGGGATGCCTCCATCACGTCCCTGATTGTGCTGGGGAATTTTCCTGTGGACGGCTTTTGCGATATCATCAGCGCACACAATGGGCTTACACCCTATCGGACTTAGTCTTTTAAGTAGACCATCAACTACCACGATCCAGAGAACCGGAGATATGAAACCCCCTTGTGGCGTGCGTCTAAATACTCTTCTCTCCGCACAGTAGCTTCCTAATTGGGATTCAATTTTTCTGTAGTTCAGGACATTGCTTATACATTTTCTGATGCAGATTTCAACGTCGAGTTTACTCATGGGCTAGTCTATCGCCTCGAATCTTATATTATTGATTGCTCCTTCTATAACTAGAAAGACTACCATCGTGTATTCTTTGTTCTTGAGAGACTTTTCGATAGTACCGACCAGGGAATGGAGTGCTGTTTCCGTTGAATAACCTTTGCGATACGCATGCTGGTTCGGAGATAATTGTTTAAATAGAGTGTTCTCTCTTATATACAGATCCACAAGTCTCTCCAGTGTCTTAAGTATAAACGATGTGAGTGTGATGGGTCTGAAGTCTTTGGATCTGTTATGATTAGTTTTCCCACATTTCGGCATGAGTTTGATCACAAACTCATGAACCGTACGGCTCAATTTCGGTTTTATGAATGAATGTACTTTATTTTCCATTATTTTCAGTCCAAGCAAACCACACGACTCGTCGCGAATACGCAGAATCGGCATATCAGCTGTTTCCGTTGATGATCGCAGGTGCCGAACTAGGAGCGTGGAGCTTACTTCGTACGTATAAAATGCAAGCTTAGCGTTTCCGCTTGATTTGCTACGTTAACTTGAACGTTGTTCAATCGTGAAGCGACTCATTTCGTTCCGCGGAGGTATGATACTGACTTTCTATCAAGATTTCGATCGGGAAACAGCAGCCAGTCTCATAATAACCTATGATTTAAAAAAAAATCACTAGATGGCCCACCCTGTATATGGGCTGGATATTTTAGCGCAGCAGAGGCGAGGAATGCTTCACATCTTCTTTTTGCCGATGACTTAGTTATCCTTGCATCCACCCAGACGGAACTCAAGCGCGGGCTCGATAGGTGTGTGGCCATATGTGCTGATGCTGGGATAAAGGTTAACGTGGACAATTTAGGTAATGCCGAAATGAGAATTCATCGTGCTGTTGTGGGAGTTACTCGCCGTGATAGGGTGAGAAATACGGCACGGGTGAGCGAGGAACTCAAACTTTAGCACCTTCTTCTTCAAACGAAAGGGCTACGCTCCGATAGTTTGGTCACCTGGCACGAATGTCCCCATCATCACCACTTTCGAGACGGACCTTGAATGAGGCTACACTTGGCAAGCCCGGACAAGGTTGCTGGATCAAGTCCAAATTTCGCCTGGTTGGTCATAGGCGTAGCTCTTGATGAGAGACGGTGGCGGAGGATCGAGTGGCCTGGGGATCTCTTGTGGGTCACTGCATTGATGATGATGCCATGCAGTATGTTCAGGCCAAAACATCGTGGGATTAACTTGCTGCCGCCAACAGCGTGAATTGCCAACAAAGTTTAGAGCCAAACATTTCTTCTTCTTTATTTCGCGATACAGTCCGGCTTGTACCTGAGTCTCAACTAACGACCATCTCCAGCTATCACGATCTCTGGATAGCTGTCTCTGGTTTTGCTGGGCAAGTTAGTTTCTCCGCCTGAGTGCGCCACTTTAGACGCGAGAGTCCTCTGCTGCATTGCCGAGTCGAAGACACTTCGGGCCGGAGCTGAGTTGTCCATACGCTCTACATGGTCCAGCCAACTTAAGGTTAATGTCGCTGCACAGTCCTTGCAGTTCGTGGCTGGATCTTCTCCTCCACATACTGTCAGGCCAAGCACGAAAAAGGATCGCACGCAGAACTTTTTTGCTCAAAGAGACCAAGGGCTTCTTCGTCAGCTCTTGACATTGTCAATGTTTCCTCGTCGTACAGCAGGACTGGGATGATCAGTGTCTTGTATAAAGTAAGCTTGGTTTATTACTCAATTGCCTCTTGAATCTCCACAGAATCAGCGGTTGGGAAGAGTTACTCTGCCTTTGAACAAGGTAGGTTCTTGCGGAGTCGAGTTAGACGAAGTCCTTAACTTCTTTGAGCATATAGCTGCCCATTGCGACGGTCTGTCCAAGAGCCAAATATTAGGCCTAAGGAATTAGTTAGTGACTGATGATGCGTAGGCAATGTTTGGAGACAACTGGCTGGCCTCAAAGGCCTCTAGGTTGAGTCCAAGGACTTGCTAGAACTGTGGTCCAACACGAGGAAGAAGATGACGTAATCTGCTAAACCATCTTCAGGCGCACTTGCAGTCAAAATGAAAGAAAAAACTCACCACAATGGAGCGAGTACGGGGTATTGCCAACCGCCACGAGTTTATCGAACTCCACCGATTCCTCGACTAATTTCCAAGCATCACTCTTTTACCGTTAGCGGGAAGAAAAGAGAACCGAATTCATAGTCAAGACACGTTTTCAGATCGATTTCATTTCAGTCCCCAGCAGCAGACTCCAGCTAAACCGATTCACCAACAAGTGCTTACAAACTGCCAACACACACACGCTCTTGTTGTCAAAGTTTTGTTGTCGAACAAAATCCAACTCCCTGCCCTCCGCCACGCAGTATTCGCAGTTCAAAGTAAAACCCACCAGCTGCTCGAGCACGTTACCGTGTGCTTCCCTTTGACGACGATTGATGGCCGGGTGTAGGTGAAGCAGCGTTCGAAAATACTTGGCAGCGTTCGTCGATTACGTCGCCCCCTGCGAACCGTATAATTGATGGTCTTGCCAGTAACCATCTAACTGCTCAACTTCCACATGCCACACCAAAGTACACTTTAATTGGATCCATCCGCTCGCTCGCTGCGGAGGTGTACGCGCCAGCGTGTGCTGAAAAGTTGGCAAATTTAAGATTAAATTAATCGCCCATCCCACCCCGCCCCAGCGCACATGGATTCATGTCATTTTTGTTCTCAAGAGTGGCTTCCAGCTGGATCCTCTTGCAAATGTTTCGCCTGGAGGGGGGCAAGGCATTCCTTTCGAGTTGCACAAGACGGGGTTACCCACACGAATTCCTACCACCCACCGCCATTCAACCAGCTCCGGCACCCCTGAAGCTGGTGGTTGAAAAAAGAGATGGTTGTGCCTACATGCGGGCTTGCCTGGTCTTTGGATGAACCGGTACCGTCTAGTGCAGTTCACGAATTGGCGCACACAGCATTTCGTCCCGGGCTTCGGTGCACCTCGGAGGAGGGATTTTCATAATTATGCGGCCGGTGCAGGTGAGTGTGCGGACATGGGGTGAATGTGTGCAATCACGCCGGCACCGGCATACCTAACGCTTGGCCATTATGTCAGACGCTGGCGACGCACTGGCGCCATTCAGTCACACTCCACACAAAGGCAGCCATGTCCCGGCAAGCCGCACTCATGTGAGGCTGCTGCATTCAGGAATCTTCTGGCTTAAAGCGAACATATAATGGATGTGCGAGAATTAATTTAAAATAATTATTTACTCGGAGTTGGTTGGTGCTTTGTTGGTTTAATTTAATTTAGTCCGTACTCCAGTGGTGTCAGAGTGCTTGGCTGTGCAGCCAGCCAACGAGGGCGAGAGCTTGTTCTGCTGTGAAGGGGAGCAACGCTTTGTTGTGAGAGTCTTTTTTGATGAATGTGGGTACCGGCGAAGCACGGGCTCACAACAGACTCACGTGCGGAGCTTGAATTACAACAGCAGTCGTTGAGGACATCCTTTCAGCGTCGCATTATGTAGAGACACGTGAAATCACGAGTAATGCCGTCCAGTTTGGCCCACACAATGAGGTTTGAGTGTTTCCGAACACAATGTTGCAATGCTTGTTGTTTCTAAAGGCGAACTGATGAGGGACTGCGTTGGTGCGCTGGACTGATTGCGTAACATTTGTGTCGGAAATTAAGCAACAGTCGATAAGCTTAATGCGCGTGTGAAATATTTTGACGTCAGTTGGAGGCGCACGTCGTGCAATTGAACAAAGAAACCCACTGACAGAGCACTAGCCGCCTTCCATTGTTGGTGGTCCTGGGCACGCAGCTTCCAGTCATAAGGCCCAAGTTGTCTTGCGTCCGGGATGACTTGGTCTTTCTACCAGAGATTGGATTTTGCTCTCCCTCTTGAACCGGGACGCTCGCATTCTAAGACCCCTTTATGTGGAGCATTCCTCGTAGACAGGACCATAAATGTGCTGAATGAGGAAAGATAACATTTAACGACTGGGTGAGGACGCAATGAACCTAACACACGTGTCTTCTACCCTTCCACTGAACCCGATTGAAATTGAAACATGTCCTTGCTGATCTTCCTTGATGGCATATCAGAGCCTTGCCAACGAGACAACTTTCCATTCCTTTGACTCTTCATGAATTCCCTCCAAGTGAACCCGCAACCACTTCGACTGTCATCAACGCAACAAAACACACTCCGGACAACGAGTATACATGTCGCACATTAATTGCTTCATCGTCGACCAATTTATTCAAATTTACGCACAGTCCAGCAGGAGGACCTCACGTCCCAATCGACAGGTACATGGGCTAAATGCCATTCGCTTCGTTCCTTTCACACACACACACACACACCCACCCGATCCAGGAGAAGTTAAATAATTCCCTTCAGCTGAACACGGATTAAGCGTTACGAGCATCTCCTTCAGCGTTCCGCCGGCCCGTACACACATCAATTTACACAATAAATCGCATCACCCATCCGCCCGCGCTCGCTCGTAAAACAAGTCCTTTTCCAGATCAATAAGCCCCAAATAGCTTATGTTTCCCATTCGTGGACGACTGCAACAACATGCTAGAATGGAGTGCTGCACACACACACACACACGCACGTGTGATGTTTAGATGGTTCCGACGAACATTAGGCCAGCAGCGCAGCGATGCTTTCAGTTCGCTCATCCCTTTCCGATTTATAGTCGCGCTTAAGGCAATTACTGCTAACCCGATGCCAATTAATCTAATCATGTGCATTTTGGGTATGCCACCCAGTCGTTGTCGGCAGGGAGGAGTGTGCATTCGACGAGCAGCATGTGGTGCACACTGCCCAACATGCGCTGGCTATCGGTGGCGCTTGTATCCTTGCTTGTTAGCAGGAAGCCTTAAATCGTCAGACCCGAAATTTCGTTCGCCCCCCGAATGGGGCACTGCACTGGGGCTGGTGGTGCGTTTGTGCTTTTCTCAAAATGTTCGCCTGATTGCGTTATCTGCTGCCTGGGTTTAGCTGAGAGTAACTGATGAGTTAACACGCAGCTTACAGTCGACTGCCATCGGATGGATAATGCCTTGTCAGTTTGGGTGGTTTGTTCAATCGATATTAAATTAAATTTTTGGGGGCTGATTTGCCTGAATTTTGCGATTTCACGGATCATTCTTCGATGGGTGCGGCTGGCGATGGCGTATCTTTTTGATGTCAAGACACAGCTTAGGTGGAAGCTGAAATGCCAACGGCTCAGCTCATCGGACTGTCGACTCACTCGTACGCCACCCATTTTCAATCAAGGCAAATCTGGACAGATAGGAAACGTATAAGAAACCTATGCTTTTGAGGACTAACAGCGCTAAGCTAACTACTGGCCCCAACATTGACTGCCACGCGCCGCCCTCGTGCTTGACTCTATGCAACGCCTTGCAAAGACATTTGATGAGTAGTCCTTGATTTTTGCAATGAGGGATAAGATGGCTTGAAACATCTTTGTCAAGCGTGAAGTCGGCTTGGAGATGTCTTGTTGGCAGAATGAAATGAGGTCCAGAAATGCGTGCTTTTTGAAACTGTTTGCACTTGTCTAAACAATGTGGCGTCACGGTCCAATTAGCACTTGGGCCAAACTCGGACAGGAGTGTCTGACGTCGACCGCAATGTGATCAATCTGGTTATGTCTACAGAGAGGCTCCATTTTCGAACATGTTGAGCCTTGCCGAGCTTCGAGTTGAAATCTCCTAGAACGATCCTGGTGTCGTAGCTGGGGCATTGATCGTATGTCCTTTTGTAGAAGGTCATAGAAGCCATCCTTGCTATCTGTGGTCATCTTTATCCCCCGTTCGGGCGTGGGCGCATATTTATTTATTTATTTTATCTACGGAGTTTACTCTTACAGATTACGGAAATATACTTATAATATTCTTAAATTGTACTACATGAATTTTTTGTTTATTTCTTTTTAACACTGAGTAAATAAATATAGACAACAGAATGTAATAAATAATATACAGATATGAAAAATAAATGGATACAATAATAAATAGGTATATAGATATAAGTGAATAATAAATTAATGGAATTTAGCAGAGATTTTTGAATTGATTGAACTTTTGTCTGTCATCACATAAGTCTACTTCTTCACACACAGAATTAAATGTACTAATGCATTTAGTCAATGTTTCATTACAGCCATAATTATACAAGTGACTTGGTTGAAATAAGAAGTTTCGTGTTCGAAGAATTCTTTCCAGTTCATAAAACTTAACATTTTGAATAATCTGAGGACAATTTACACGATAAGAGAAAATGTCATGGATGAGCATTATACAATTAACACTTCTCTTTTTTCTAAAGAGTCTAAACCAATTAATGCACATCTTGTTCGATATGGAAGCATGGTGTCAGGATTCCACTCCATTATTTTTATAATGAATCTGGTAAATGACTTTTGAACTTTTTCTAGGCGTACCACAGTATAATGGACACCATATTACAGAACAATATTCAAGATATGGACGTACGATAGACATGCAAATAGATTTAAGTGCATATTATAATTTTCCAGACACCTCTCTCACTCGCTCCCTCTCACTCTAATGAATAAATGATTGCCATTAAAATAGGCGTTAATGTGCTCTGATCTATCTGATGATTACAACTTGTAATCTACTCCATTAATGAACTTGCTGAAAAATCGTTTTTACCTTGTTCGAGCAGTGTTTGTCTATACACATCGTTCATAATGATCGGCAACACATGCGCGGTGAGCCTGGTTATATTTAATGACTTTTTTTTTATTTTAGTGGCTGATAACTTTTATACATGTACGTACAAAAATTATATTTTATAGAAAAATATACAGGTTATAATAACAATCATATTATATTTAAATCTCTAGTTACGCTGATAAAAAAATTGAAAATAAATCCATTTCGAATGACTCTATTGTGGTGTTTGTCAGTAGAATAAAACTGAATGTAAGACGGTGCGATTGCGTCTAAATTCGAACTGCTGCAACAGTTCATCAATGTCATTGTCAAGATCAGTCGATTTAGCCATCTGAAAAGAAATAAAAGGAAAGATATTTTTTCATTAGATTCATTCGGCTATTTCGAAGTGGACTGAATTTGGGCAGTAAGTCAAATGAATTTGGAATTGCTTTTGTTTTCTATCACGACTTAATATTGAATTCACTGCCTGTTTGATATGGACAAAGATTTGTCAACTCTATTCCATTGAAATGACTGAGAATCAGTGTTTGTTTACACAACATTCCCTGAACATAACGCCGGCAGAGTGAGTGCTCAATCATATACTCAATCGTCTGTCCGTTGATGTTCAGGCATCAAGATATTGTGTGTTCGAATTTCGAATAGTTGTCAGTCCTCCTAGGAGACTTCTAAAAATCACTGAAAACGCCAGAAAGGTTGACAATAAGCAGATTTAGTAGCTTTTGCTTTGATACGTATCACCTCTGACGACATTTGTAGCCCATCTAGCGCAGTCGTCGTCTAGCAAACACTGGCTCTGAATAAGGGTTTCCCACATGCAATCAGAAATTAACAAGGTGTAGCCGCGAGAAATGCTCAAGCTGAAAGAGATTCCTATGTATGTTATGAGCACCTGCGATTGTGAGTTTAATTCGTGTTTCGAGTTCGAATTCAAATTTTATATATTTTTTTTTGTGTGTTGCCTTTTGCAATACACAACAAACCTCGGCATGGTTTTCGATCTCAAGGTGGAACGAGAGTCTGGGAGAAACACAGAAGAAATACAAAAAACATTCTTCATGTCATGCAGTAAATGTCAAACAAGAGGTTATAGTTAAATATGTACATATATGTATATGGATTAGAAAATTCAGCACATGTCCTCTTAAGAAATCCAAGAATTGAATTCGCTTTTGCAACTATGTAGTCGAGACGAGAATGTAAGTTTAGTGTAAAAAATTACACCAAGGTCTTTCATTTCAGTTTCTCTTGAAAGGCAAGTTAGGCTGATGTTGCCGAATGTAGCCTTGATGCGAATTATTACGAGTAGATCGATTGTGTATTTAAAATTGTATGTATTAATAATTGCCGTAGCATATGTCGCAGGTTTTCATCCGCTTGCAGCCCGGCCCATCTATCGCACTTATAAGCAAGATTATAGGGCCTCTGCAAGTTCATCCAGTTCATCGGCTCAACGTAGAGGGTCAACCGTATTCGAGGCTTGTTATCGTCTCTGAATTAGGTGGGAACGCTATCCTGCGTGAAACCCCTGAACCTGGAGGGCCCAACATTTATTTAAACCCTAGACAGAGGGGCCTTTTCATACCATCTAGAGGGCGCCAAGAGGAGGCCGTATGTTGACATGACCCATGCATTTACAAGGATCCTTGCTGGCATCTCGCCAAGTTGAGAGCAATCAACAACATTGTCCTGGATGCACAGGCCCATGCACTACACTCCCTCATTTACGGCCGTCAAATAAGATCATTCGAATTCCGGTATTGTGGCTACCAAAAGTTTCTTGTGCAGATTCATTAAATAAGTAGAGTGCCATTTTAAAGCGTCTAACTTCAAACATGATGTTTTCTTCCTCTTCCTCATCTCTAAAACTTCATCCAAGAACAGCTTTGAGCTAGCGACTTCGACAGCGTCGTAATTTTCAGGAATATCACACGCGAGCTGGCTCTAAAGATACTCGGCTATCTCGACAAGAAATAAGCTGCAGTTCTGGGAAGTTCATCCAATTAAAAGAAACGTAACCGGCTGGCTATCAGAACCTATTCAAATCTCTTTTCCAAATACGACGTCATTGCTCTTGAGCCAAGACAAAGTCTCAGTTTCGGTAATAGAAAGTTGATTGGTTCGATCCTTGGCGTAGATTCGTGCTCTCACATTGCTTGTTCCATACGGAGAGTCCATTTGTGGGCACATTTTTCGAGCAAGTATCTGGCTAATAACACGGGTAATGGTGACTTCAAAGGCTAAAACTGAAGCCGGCTTATGCAGTTCAAATGCGTCAAAGTGCACCCAGACATTACCCAATTCATCGGCCCCAACCAAGAGATAAATAGCTCACCGAACTCCTGTTTCAAATGGTCCATCTTTTTCGTGTCCGTGTGGCATGTAGCACTGTCTAACAGGAACTTCATGTCGACCAGCTGCAGCTCGTGCATTTTGGGCAGAAGAAAGTATGTCATTGACGGTATTGTCGTTCGCTGTAGACAAATGTAACCCTGCCCAACGATTAACCTTCGGGGAAATAAATGGCGATAAAAAGTTTTTCCCGGGCGCATTGGCAGTTCTTGCATTGCGTAAGGTTGCTCATGGGATACAAACCCAAAATCAGATACGTCGCTGAAGAAAATTGTTCGATAAAGAAGCAGATCCAACTTCCTCCAGCCTTTCAAAGACCCACTCACCGAAAAGTAACCGTCGTAGCCAGTCGTTTAGCTTACATTTTTGCGCGAGCTTTATTTCCTAAGGTTTTGAGCCCTTTCCTTAAAAATCTTCCATATCGTCGAGTGACATAAACTTAATTGCTCCGAACGGTGACTAATATAATCCATTACAACATGCTTATGCTCGCATCAGTCTAAAAAGGACATTCAAAGTGTGAAAGCCTGTCTGTCAACAGGTCCCTGCCTTGTATTTCGACAAAAGCCCATTTGCAATCCTCTTACTGCAAGCTCCTTCCAAGGACTGCAACCAAGGATAACTGTCTCCCCAGAGAAGTCCATTCTCCCCCGTGAGACCAAGTGACATTTGCTGTAACTGTCCGTTAATGAAATCACTCATCATCTCCAGATTAGCCACTTAAAGTCCAGAGAAATCCACTTAAAGCGAATCCGCGTCGCCGTCAAAAAATCTGAATTAAACAACCCCTTTGTTGGCGTAAACTACATTAACGCCGTTAATTATTCTCACTTCGTCTGCCGGATCTCGCAAGAAGTGCTGACTCCCTCGGATGAAAGAAAAACCCCATTTTAGCCTTTCAATCGTTCTTTTGTTTCGTGTTTTTTTTTTCTCGTTTTCCCAAGAATTCATTGACTACCGTCGTCCGTCGCCTGTTAACAGTGCTTTTTCATTTTTCGAAATTCATTCCGACACCAAAACAAACGACCGACTAAAAAGGACGACCTGTAATGAAGTCAAGACACCGTCACCCGGGGAGAGCTTAAAGGCCATCCATCCGCCCACCGGGATGGTTCTTCAGTTGTGCCTTGGGTGCAAAGGGTTGTGCGCTCGTTCGCCTTGACTTCTTATCCTCATCAAAAGTTTCTGCTTTTTCTCGTTTTCCTTGTTTTTTTTTTTCACTTCATTCTTCATAGACTCCTTTCCGGGATCGGTGACGTAGTGGGCAACTTAATATTACGAGAGTTCTTCCAGAAGTCGTTCGTTTTTTTTTTTTTTTGTTTTTTGCAGTCCTTCGGGGAGTTGGTGTTTCCTTTTGGGGCTGCTTTTCGTCCTCCTTCTGGTGGATTGTGTGTTGTGTGCCAAGAAAATGAGCGAAACCTGCCAATTTAGTGGCTGAGAGTGCTCCCTAAAAAATTCATATTCCCCTCGAATGAAGTTGATGTGAGGTTGAAGATGAAAGGGGATGACTCGAATGTAAATTTGGATGCGTTTCTTCGTTGGCAAGGAAGGAAGTCATACTGAAGCTAAGTGAAAGGATGTGAGATTTGACTTGACAAGAGGTTTCTGACTTCGGGGGGTTAAAGTAGTTTTCTGAAATCATCACGGATGGCTGGTTCGATTGTGGGCCCGGAAGCTCGACAAGATTTTAACAAGACCCTCCTCCTCGTCTGCTATGTGTAATCAAGACGAACCGGAGCGTGAATTTCCTTGGCTCTGCATCTGATTGAATTGGGTTTCATTCCCTTTTTGTGTTTTTTTCTCTTTTTTTTTGCCTTTTTGCATGGGACTGGGGATTTCAGAGCGGGTGATGGAAACTTGGATTCTCCTTTGGGAAGTCAATGAAGCTGAGGACGACCCAGCACCGTCATGAATGGAACAAAAGCATGAAGCCATGCTTCGAAAAGCATCGCTCGGAGACAAGAGGTAGACAAAGAGTTCAAAGCCAGATGCTCAAGGACGAAGTACAGATCGCAATTCCTGGGCTGTGCTGTTTCCCTGGGGAATTTCGATTCAGGCAAGACGTTAGCTTGTCCCGGCAATCAGAAGCTTCAGAGGCGATTGAAGAGACAACTGGAAAGGCAGAAGGAACAATGCGAACAGTTTTGCGCTCTAAAGGCCCTCTTCAAGCATCGTTGAGCAAAGCAAGTGAAATTACCTTCACTGGATGTGATGATGGAACTCCAGAAAAGAATGCCAGTTAATTTGCTTCTGAAACAGGTTGGGGCGCTGCGGCAATTGGAAGATGAACCAGGAAAAGGCTAAAAAATCCTTACTATACACTGTCGATTTCGATGTCGTCAGAGCAGCTCCAGGGTATCTGATTCGACTAATAAACGTCGGAACACATAACCACAGGTGTACAGAAGCCGTAGGTAGTCCCATCCAGCCACAGAAAGTGTGCACAACTCAATGGCAGACTAGTCCAAGGTCTCGTGTCATACTGCATATTCTGTTTGCATTTTTCCTTGGCTTAGCTTTCGGTGTCGTCGCACACGATGTCCTCGATTGACTTACTAATTGACGCAGACACAAGTGAGGACAAGTGCAATTAGAAGTCTTCAGCATATCAAGTAGCCTCTTATTCATCGTTTCTGAAAATAATATATTCATTTAATCGATCGATTTACCGTCTGCGGGAATTCAAACCCGACTCAAGCTCTCATCGGGTATCGGAGCAAATCTGTTCACACCGCCAGCCACCACCCGGTCCTTCAATACACTCAACACAGGATGAAATGTGTACATTTCAGTGTCCTTAATTGGATTAGTTCGTTACAGGAGCCCAGCAGCAACCAACGACCACTCATTCCCGACCCCATCCACAGAGTGTTTGACTAATCAATGTGTGAGTCGGTCATGCAAGGACCAACATTTTCCAGGATGCACGTGCCGTACACACACACGGAGACACACACCTACAGCTCCCTCAAGTGGAATGACATTGAGGCCGAGGGCAAATTGGGGAGAAGTTAACTCGTTTGGTTCGTTCGGAAGGACGCAGGGCTCAAGGGCGTGCACCTGCAATGGGCGCAGAGTGGAGTGCACCTCAAGGGGAATGGTAACCCCCACCCGGCCCCGCAGATTTGATTAATCTCCCATCTTCCACGAGCCACGGAGCGCCCATTGGCATTGGCAACCGATAATGAGTGGCGTGCGATGTTTAGAGGTTCAGCCAGTGAATGGGTAATTCAATTGTCCACCGACGGACTGAAAGGGATCCTCGCCGATTATATCGTCACGTTCGATCACACGTCATCAAGGAGCAAGCGGTGAGGGTCATTATCATCTCATCTCTCAGGTGTCAATGAACCAAGTCGATTGCTCGAGCGCCTGGTAGGCCCGATGCTGTGTGCCTCGGAGGAGCTCGGAGGAACGGATTTCTTGGCAACTCGAACGATGCCTATGAGCAAACAATGAAAAATGTTCCATTGTTTCCGGGAGCGTGTGTGTTTGCTCTTGTGCAAAGCCGCCTGCCCGTTTGGCAAGGGTGCATGCTGTGCAGGGACGCTCGCCTTGAACTGGTCGGCGGAGTGGTAGTTATTGGCTAGTCGTCTGGCTGCGCCGAGACTTTGTGTGTTCCTTTGATTAGTGTAGCCCCCCTTTAATGGAGACTGATGGTGGAGGCGAGGGAGTGGCATGTTGTTTGCACATCTTATGAGATCGGTCGGGATGGGTGGGGGTGAGCCACCGGAGAGGGCGTACGTTTCTTGTACGTTTTCTGGTTTCTCTAACAATAGCTCGTGTGGGATCCTGAACGGAAGCCGGAATTCGTTTATGGATTGACCACAGGTAGTTCGATTTAAAGGAAGAATTCCTCTGCAACCAGGCCCATGGCTGTCTGCAGATTTTGTTGAATTCTCTCTCTCGTCCCAGCGGCAGGAAATTCCTCTTCCCAACAACCCATTCCAAATGCATTCCTCTTCTGGACAAGTCTACCTCTCCAGTGAACCAGATTCCAGAGAACGGAATTCCTGAACAAAAAAAAAAAAAATACTCCCCATTGCTGAACAAATTGCCTCTCCCACACAACACACTCCTTCATTCCCCCCTTGGCAATGCTCAATGAATTCCGAAGCCATTCAAACGTTGACGTTGCACTCATTCAATTAATCCAGTGTATCCTTCACTGTGAGTGTCGCAACAATAAACATTCACTCGTTGTGAGAGTGCAACTGCATCCGTATCAGTTGCATGTACGTTTTCAAAATAAATGCCCACGGAACGCACAATTTATGCGAGAAAATTCGAAACACAGCGTGTTGGCCTGCTCCTGCCTCCCCCATCGTTGAGAAATGCAAATAAATTTGTATACCAATTCAGGCACTGCCAGAAATTCAATATTGATACGAAAATTTTCGGATAATAATTCATTTCCCGGGCCTTCCCGTTCAGTGTTTGCACGGCTCCGGCGGTTTGCAGGCGGTGGAGGGGCTTATGTTGATTTAAAGACACGACGGCGGAGGTGGTGCCCGAATTGTTTACTAGTTTGACGGCACTGGACGGAAAACATTATTTCGATGGATTCCGGGTCGAATTATTCAGAGATTTAATTAAACGCGAAGCTGTAAGTGTCCTTCGGGGCATCGGAGGAATGATGCGGAAAGTGGCCAGACTTTCAGATCGACTGTGGGTGAAATCTGGTGGAAATCCGTATGTACTAGGGCAGGGGATGGCTGGCGTGGATGTTCATTTAAATGGGAATGCATCAGCTTCGGTTGGAGTGCACATGCATCTACTTAATCGTTCCGTCTTTTGTTCAATTTCTGCAGAAGTGGATGTGGGTGAGATTGTTTCGCACATTCTCTCGACCTAGTCTCCACTGTCGTATCGATCCCAGAGATCGTGAAGCAACGTTGCTTGCGTTCCAAAAAAAATCTGGCAACACACAAAGGCGTGGGTTAGCGAGTATTAACTGGCCAAGAGGACTTTTAATCGATTGCGCTGTTCGCAGCCCGTTGCGTGTAGTTTCAATTTCGAATAGCAACCAAGGCGAAATGTTCGATCTACAATACAATGCATGGCATTAAAAAGAACCGCGAGAACATTCAAAAGGTTGTGTCAACAAATGAATGGGCACCGGGCAAGAGACAGATACTCCAGAAAGCCGAAACAGACAGTCGTCCATTTCTGTCGTCATGAAAACTAAGTTTCGTTTGCAAGGGGTTAACAAAAAGAGACGTTTTTGTGGCCAGCAAGGGATGGTTGGAGCGCAAAAGTCGCCATGGAATCGAAGAAAAAGTGAAGGATATGCAGTGTTGGCCAAATACAAGTTTCTTTTTAAGAATTCAGTAAAATGAACAAATTTAATTTTATTGCCATGTATTATGGCTTTATCAGTAACAACAAATATTCCCATTAATTATGAAATACGATGTAGTTCAAGTGGCTGCCTTGGCTGGCTTCACAGTAGTGCATTCCTTTGACTGTCACCCCAATTTTCCAAGATCTTCTTGATGGTTTCGAGCTGTAGCTCTCGGATTGCTTGGATTATATTGACCTTAAGTTCCTGAATCGTTTCCGGATTGTTTGACATAACATTGGTTCCACAGAAAAAAAAGTGCAAAGGAGTCAAATTGCAGCTCCAAGGTGGCCAATCGCAGTTCCGGTCGCCAAGACCGAAGACGGCTGATAACACGATTTGGGAAAATAAAATCGATTGTGGCATGGGCTGTGTGGTATGGTGCTCCATCCTGTATGAAACAGAGGTCCTCTGCCAGAGGAGATGAGGAGAGTCCATGTCTTCAATTTCAGTAAAAAAAAAGTCGGTTAACATGGCTCTGTAACGCCCACCGTTGACCGCAGCGTTATTCCCAGTTGCATTTTCGAAGAAGGCCGCAGAAGCCACATTCTCATCTGGGCGCACCGTACGACCATGAGTGTTGTCCACTAGCACACCAGTCTTACGAACTTTTTCCGCCGTTGTTCAAGCGTAAAACAACTTATTTCGTGATTCATGAGAACGCTGCAAACCTCCGCCGCACCGGAAGCAACTACAGCCGTCTCCTATCGATATGCCGGAGCATTTCCATATACACGTCATGTGGATGCCGCTGTAACATACCGGGAATTTGCAAAGCCGATGAAATAGCAAGGTCCTCTGCCGTTGCAGGAGATCCACCATCTATCCAGCTCGGTACAGTCTGCAATCTCCTTAAGATTCTCACAATTGAAAAAATCAACCACAAGTGGCTAGAAGACTACACTTGCCTTAAAACCTTTGAAATATGGCCCGCACTATATTTTAAACGATCACTCTGCTTGGACTGTTCATGCCTGGACTCAGGATAAATAATAACCGTTGTCATCAGTATAAGCCAGCTACACCGCTTAGTCACAAGCGCTTCCCATCCTGACATACGGTTCTCTAGTCTGGTGGAAAGCTCTGCTAAATATCTTCTAAAGAGACTGACAAAAGTAAACTGATCGGTCTGCCTATTAATCCCAGAACAACACTAACGGCAGTACTTGAAGCTATGCTTTCCCTCTTTCCTCTCGACTTATTCTGTAGCAACAGTGCAGCCTCATTGGGTCTGAGGCTCAGAGAGGCGGGATTCTGGAAGAAAAAATCCATACGGTCACGCTTATACACACATGGATGGACAGTGGCACAACATAACAACCAAACGGATTACCAGGAACCAACATTAGCGTGAGAGAAGGCCTTCCAAACACGTTTCCCAGAACGGAAACAATGGCAGGAACAACTGGCAGCAGAAGAAGGTGCATTCTCGTTGTACACTGACGGCTGAAAAACGAGTGCGTGTACATGCACAGGAATCTTCTGTTAGCTAGCCGAGAGATCCCTGGCACTAAGAGACGACTGCAGGGTCTTCCAAGCTGAAGTGGCTGCATTACACGAAGCAGCACTCGCGCTAAGAGACCCCAATATAATCAACAAATCAAATTTTTCCGACTGCTAAGCAATATAATCGGAAATCTTAACTTCTGAACTAGTCAGGTTATGCAGACAGAGCATCAGCGAAATATCGAATGCTATGTACCAGGGAACACTGGAAACAAAGGAAACGAAAAAGCGGGCAATCCACGTCGATTAGCTCCACAAGAAGAAAACTGACAGACGAGGCCCTGGATGGAGCCAGAGCACGTTGGCTCAGTCTGGAAATTGGAGCAATAGAAGGGCCATGCAGCCGACGCTGAGCAAAAACGGATCAGCATCACTGATCAGCTATAGTCGCAAGGAAGTGCTAACGCTAATAGGGAGCCATCACCGGGCATTGTGCCATAGGCACCCACTCATCGCGACTGAACATACCACACAACGACTTCTGCAGAAGCTGCAGAGATGAGGAAGAAATAGAATCTATCCACCATCTGCTTTGGGAATGCCCAGCCCTAGCAAGGATAAGGAAACAGTTCCTGGGAAAGCACTTACTTACAGAGCTGGCGGTCTTATGCGGTGTTGAACTGAAAAAGTTTCTACAGTTTCTAAATGAATCTGTATGGTTTTAGCAGTAAAAATAGCAAAAGCAGTTCTCATGGACCCAACATTTTGGTGTAAGTAAGGCCGTAAGGGACTACCCGTGGTTGGGCTTCTCGGGAGCACAACCGGAGGTGGCATGACTCTCCAGGATGTAGACAAACCAAGCGCATGCTCCCTAATGTCTGTAAGAAATCCGCGGCATTCATGTCATCTCTTAACAGAAAAGACTGCACTCGAACTACCGGCGTACTAACGGGCCACTACACCTTCACCAAACACCTAAATGTGCTTGGCCTAAGCGATGAAATCCTCTGCGACGTCTGTGGAGAAGATGAGGACACTGCAGAGCACTTCCTCCGCCACTGTCCCGCCTTTGTTCGGATTAGGTGGCAGTTATTTGGTGCTGATGAGGTGAGAGCGGATGATGTAGGCTCCTCATCACAGAAGCGACTGCTGGTCCTTCCTCCGTAGATTGCTATCTGGTAGTACAATGGACCAGCTTTTGAGTCGAAGTGCTCCTAAGGGGCCTTTACCCACCTACCTAGTCACAACTCACAAGCACCAACTAGTTCCAGGTGTAGTAGGAGTAAGTCGACCGGCGTGGCACCGCAATGGACCTTGGTGCGACTGCTACCAACAGTCAGCCACTCCAATCTAACCTACCAAAGGAACGTGACCCTTTTTTTTTCTGTACAGTGAGCCACTTGACAGAGTTGACTTGAACTGGACTAAATCCTGCTGTAATCCTTTTTCACCCAAATTCTCATTCCATTTGTGAAGAGCGTCTCCATGAGGATCCCCTTAATTGGCTCGTAAGACAATTCGACAACTCATCGAGAACTCTGTCTCGTCTCAAGGTCACTTGTGACACTAGTCCTCAATCGGTCAGAAAACCAACTCCCCCATCGGACTGCCTGCAAATTCGTAAAACATCCAGCAAACTAATTGGTACGGTTTACGACATCCCATAACAATAGATGTCATGTTTGAGGCATTCCTGCCTCTCGCCGCCCAGCAACACATCAACAAAACGGCGCCAATCCAGCACAAAACAATGAGACGATCATCACAACAATGGAATAAACAATGAACCCAAGAGCCACAGACGAGGAGGACACGGAAGAGCCGACGAAGAAAATGCCTTCAAAACTACTTCCGCACATAATCTAATGGCCATTTGTAAGTAAGGCCGTAAGGGACTACCCGTGGTTGGGCTTCTCGGGAGCACAACCGGAGGTGGCATGACTCTCCAGGATGTAGACAAACCAAGCGCATGCTCCCTAATGTCTGTAAGAAATCCGCGGCATTCATGTCATCTCTTAACAGAAAAGACTGCACTCGAACTACCGGCGTACTAACGGGCCACTACACCTTCACCAAACACCTAAATGTGCTTGGCCTAAGCGATGAAATCCTCTGCGACGTCTGTGGAGAAGATGAGGACACTGCAGAGCACTTCCTCCGCCACTGTCCCGCCTTTGTTCGGATTAGGTGGCAGTTATTTGGTGCTGATGAGGTGAGAGCGGATGATGTAGGCTCCTCATCACAGAAGCGACTGCTGGTCCTTCCTCCGTAGATTGCTATCTGGTAGTACAATGGACCAGCTTTTGAGTCGAAGTGCTCCTAAGGGGCCTTTACCCACCTACCTAGTCACAACTCACAAGCACCAACTAGTTCCAGGTGTAGTAGGAGTAAGTCGACCGGCGTGGCACCGCAATGGACCTTGGTGCGACTGCTACCAACAGTCAGCCACTCCAATCTAACCTACCAAAGGAACGTGACCCTTTTTTTTTCTGTACAGTGAGCCACTTGACAGAGTTGACTTGAACTGGACTAAATCCTGCTGTAATCCTTTTCCACCCAAATTCTCATTCCATTTGTGAAGAGCGTCTCCATGAGGATCCCCTTAATTGGCTCGTAAGACAATTCGACAACTCATCGAGAATTCTGTCTCGTCTCAAGGTCACTTGTGACAATAGTCCTCAATCGGCCAGAAAACCAACTCCCCCATCGGACTGCCTGCAAATTCGTAAAACATCCAGCAAACTAATTGGTACGGTTTACGACATCCCATAACAATAGATGTCATGTTTGAGGCATTCCTGCCTCTCGCCGCCCAGCAACACATCAACAAAACGGCGCCAATCCAGCACAAAACAATGAGACGATCATCACAACAATGGAATAAACAATGAACCCAAGAGCCACAGACGAGGAGGACACGGAAGAGCCGACGAAGAAAATGCCTTCAAAACTACTTCCGCACATAATCTAATGGCCATTTGCCAAATGCTCTCGGTTAATATCCCTTTTGTAGCCTTAATTGTCAACGACGACGACTGTGGGAGGTTGTACTCTAGGTTATTTATGTACGTCCCACAGCCGTGCCATAAAACGAATCCGAGCACAAATAAAGGACCAGCTTGATTGCACGAAACGAAAAGGACGCAAATAAAAACGCCATCAGACCAACAGATAGAAAAGCCAAACAACAAAAGAGCACACCACTGTGCTTGCTCTCGCATGCAGCGTTGTACTGTGTACACCACAGCGCCACTCCTGCACACGGTCCGAAGGACGAAGCAGATTCCATTATCCTTATTCTCAATATTTGGAACTAATAGGGCAATTTCTTTCAGAATAAGCAATGAAGAGCGAAATAATTATTTTTTCCTTCCGCTTTTTCCGTCTTTTTTCATCCAAGGATGCGCGCCGCTGTGCTGTGGCTGGCCTGAGTGTGCGGCTTGAGTGGGGTGGGAGTTGATTTTTTTTTTTTTTTGCTGTTGCCAAAGGATATGTCCATTTGGTCCTACACTCGTCTGCGCTCCGCTACGTCGCTTCTGCTTTGAATTTATTTTCCTTAATCTACTGCAGATTGCACAAGAACTTTCCGACACTCGTCCTGTTCGTGTCCAGAACAATGTGCATTAATCCGATGCGACGACGACGTCTGCATGCGATGGCACTTTTAAAACTTCACTGAGCGGTGGACGAGGAGGAGGAGGAGGAGGAGGAGGAGGATGAGAAGAACCAGCCCACCCCTCACAGTTGGATTGAAAGATTGTACTCAAATTTAAAGTGCTTCTCGTCTGACGACCCTCGAGACCTAATAAGGAGCAATTTGTTCGAAATCACAACTGATTCCGCTACAAATCACCGCGCCATGACACTCAAAGCCTCTTATGCTTTGTCAAACCGATCAAATCGATACAACGAAACCCACTCAAGTGGAGCTTGTTAGGTTTGGGGGGGGGGAAGAGGGAATTGACACAAACAAAGCGTTGTTCGGATCGAGTTTACCCGAAGGAAGTGGGGACACAGAGAGAGAGAGAGAGGGGGTCGAATGAAAAAAACAATACCATCAAGCTTCAATAAATCCCAATCCGGCCAGAATTGGCTGTTGCCAATGCTCGGTCGGCTTGGGTTGGGGAAAAAAGGGAACACTTGTCAGCAATTTGCAATTGATTCGATTTGAATCGAATTTGTTGTGAATGTAAATTTCCGCAGCAACGGCGGCGGTTGTGGGGTGGTTGAGGGACACAATCTGAACGCGAGAAGTGTTATCCTGATGTGCGATTGTGCGGTTGGCATATGTGCGGCAGCCATTGTCGTGCACGATAAGGTGTTCGCTTGGATTGTATCGCAGCGCTGAGGACCGTGCTCGGGGTGAGGATGAATAAAATTGTTGCCCAGTTTTGGGAATTTGGGGGGGGGGGGGGGGGAGGTCTTGAATATGTGATTAGGACGGCGCGGCCTACGCATTTGTCGAACGACATGAACATATCTCTGGCTGGCGTCCAATTGGCAGTCGGCGATGCTGAGTGGGAGGGATTGAGTATTTTGTCAGTATGAGTAATTAGGGACGAATGTTGTTCGAAATCAGCTCTGATCCTTTGTTGTGTGTCTTTGCCCCGAATAAACTGATCGATATCCAGATGGTAACACATTAACCTTCTACAGTCTGGGGTGGACGTGGGCATCAGCACGCCAAGTTGGCTGAAGTCTTTCTCCACTTATGTGCTCCATCGATCTTGTGGGCGTCCTATACTGAGTCCTCCCACTGGTCCTCACCAGTCGAAGACTCTTCAAGCTGGAGTAGTATCGTCCATGCGCTCTACATGGCCTAGCCAAGGTAAGCATTGGATCCGTGGACACCTGACTAGAGTGATTCTGCGTTCGTTCGGACTGTTTTCTTGGAAGCCGAGGTAGTCGAAGTCCTTGGCTACCTCTAAAGTACATCTGCTCCTGTGGCCAGAGCTCGACAAAGTCGATACATCCGAGCTGTAGTTCCAACATGATGACGCTACACATACAAGTGATGCAACGATCGAAGTTGTTAAGGATAAATTTGCCGACTGGGCCATGATTGGCCGCCGCGATAATGCGACTTGATACCACTCGGATATTTTCTTAGGGCATGCTTCAAGTCCTTAGTCTACGCTTAGAGGCAACCAGCTTGGACTAGCTCGAGGCCAACATTCGAGAGGCTGAATAATGCCCCACATGAAAATGTTCGACCGAGTCATCAGAAATTCGACCAACTACTTGAATCACTGCCTTCGATGCCGAATGACGTGCTGTACCTTTGATAATGGCACGAATGTAGCTTCAAAATAAAGCAATAATCAGTTTTTATATCCCCCACCGCTACCGTTATATTTAAATTTCTTTTCCTATCGTTCTTATTTGGTCACCATCCTACTTTGCCTCTATTGATCCAGTGACCAACAGAAAATGGATAAAAGACGCCAATTGTACTACAACCAGATGACCTGGCCGAGACATGGCTAATATTACCGAAATCGTTGGTGTTTTTACTGGGCACTGGTTCTTGCCAGACGGCTACGGGCCTTGCCGAACGTGAGAGAAGGGAGTTGAAGTACTTTCTCCGATCTCCGCCACTCAGTCTGCCGACTTACCCATGGGCTGCCGTTCTCAAAATGGATTCCTGGCAATAAATGTGTGTACCTTGCGACATTCCCCCCACGACACGTTTCAATTTTTATTCCACACCCACGCCCGCTCCGCTCCGCAGATCGCAATCAATTCTCCTGACCCATCTTCGCGGCCGCAGTTCCAATTTGCATCATAACGCTGTCGGATTATGGCGCACGGCAATTCCCGTGCTCCGCTTTGAATTCAATTTGCTCTGACAGGACCTCACCGGCGAGGGTTTGGGTGACGCCGCGCCATTGCCGCTGCAACTATAGACTCGGCTCCCTGCCGCAGTTCACATTTACATTCTCGTTGACATCCTAAATCTGTTGACAGGAACGACGGAAGCGCTGAAGGGTGACAGGGATGGGGAGGGGAGGGTTGAGGAAGCAATCTCTAGGAAAAAACAGAAACAGCTAGAGCGCACCGAGCACTTGGATAATATAAAAATGGCATGCAACAGCATCAGGCATCAGGAACGTGTCGTCGTCGTGTGCTCTTCAGTTTTGTGTCGACCCTCATCCGGTGAGGCGCCTTCAGCGTTACGCCAGCAGCGGCACATGTTTGCCATTTGCACTGAGCACTGGGGGCACATGGCTTCATCGCGTCATGGAATGGGGGGGGGGGGGGGAGGGAGGCGCTCACTCTGGCTGAGAGCCACAGGACCAACTAGGGATACCAAACAAAATTTCCATAAATTTTCCATTAACATTTCTGCATTGCGTCATGATTTCAATTCCTGCCTCAATATTGTGTCTCTCACCGTGTGCTGGGCGGAGAGTGGAAGCCCTCGTAATGTCATTGTCCCTAAACGACGTCTGGGCGATGGAAGGGGCGGGGCACTGTCTTGGTGATGATTCCCATTCCACGGTGGGGTGGGGCATTCAGTCAACGGAGGTGCAGTTGATGGGATCAGCTGGATGCTTGGTTACGTGCGGTAATGGGGAAATATTCGTTTCAGACAAGTTAAGTGCAAATGTCAGTTGGCGACAGATCTGAATGAGGTGGAGCGAGGGATGAATCTGCGGATTGTCTGTGCAATCATGAAAAAGTAAATATGACGAATATGATGGCATCGAATTACGTCGTTCCTCGGTTTTTGGGAGATTCATTTCCATTGAGTCTGGAGCCAGGGCTTCCCATCAGAACTCGATTTATCCGATTTCAACGTTTTAATGAAATTTGCCGTTCCTTTTCGTTGCCTCTGCACGATGTTGTTGGATTCAACGTAACTGAATGACTGGGAGCCAGGTGGTGGCGGCACAGATCAGGCAAACAAAGGACCCGTTGTCACCGTCCTCTTTAAATCCACAAGTAATACAGTGAGTGTGTTGGTTGATGCTAGCATTGCCAAGTTCACTTAATTCGTCGAAGTCCTACTGCAAGAGTAGAGGATGATGCAAAAGGTTTCCTAATTTACGTCGTCTATGCAACAAGGGATGAAGGTTAACGTGGATAAATCACAGGTTGTGTCCATTTACAGAACGCCGGTGGCACATGTTAGTGGAGTCCCATTGAAGATGGACAAGTTCATCTTTCACGAGGTAACCAGTCATTCGTGTTTCCTGGGGATGAAGATCAGGATTCGTCTATTTCTCAGCTTTTCTCCATTGGTTGATGTGAATGCTGATCCTCTGTTTAATAAAGGTCTTGACTGCTAGGTAACGTGGGCCACCGCTGAGGATAAATGCAGTTAGGTAATTAGTGTAACAACGGTTGTTTTCCTGAAGTTTTACTATTCTCGAAGCCCACTCTGATTTCGTCCGGGCTGTGCTGAAAGGTTCTAATCTCTCATAAGGGAGTGGCAATGTCAGAAGCTGAAGTGTCACAGAAAAGTTCCTCCATTAACGATTTGTTGTTGTTTGACTCAAGTGTTGGAGTGGTGTTAGTGTTCATCGCTGCCAGGAGCTGGTTTTCGTCTCTGAGTAACGTAATTGGCTTGTCCACTTCAGCAGATATTCGATCGCCGCTTCGTGGTTCGCATTGGTTTGGAAGAGCGGTGATGCTAGCGTGGTTGACGACTGAAGAAGAATGTCCAACTCCGAATGAATGCAGTTCACGGCATCGTTGGTGTTGTGAATTTCATCGCTTTTGGATCGAATGATCTGCGTGAACGTCGGAATGCTTTAATCCCTCCAGAACTCTTCGGTTAATGAGTCATTAATCTCTTGGGCGAGTTGATTGATCGGTCTCCTGATGTTTATCAACCACTTTAAGGCAGTTGAATGTTGTGCTCTAAATACGAATGTCCATCTATTTAGGTATAAGCTCAGTGCTTGCAAGCTTACTCAAGATGTTTTTTATTGATATGAATGAAGATGTCATTGACTCTTTGCGGCATTTTATTGCAAGCATGATGTGCGATTCTGATACTTCTTTGCTATTTTTTTTTTTATAAAGGGCGGTTAAATTTTAAGGGCCGATGTTGAATGTGAACCCCACCTAAACGTCAAGCTTTTTCGCCATTTCATCGGCAACGCCCCCACTGACATTTCTCAATTTCAGACTCAATTTGAACCATGGAAAGATACACAGCCAAGCAAAGCGTTAAAGTTATTCAGGCTTATTATGAAAATGGGCGTTCAAATCAAAATGCATATCGTGCACTTCGTGATATTTTCGGTCAATTTAATCGTCCAAATGTGCGTACAATCGGAAAAAATCGTGCAAAAATTTGAGCAAACCGGGTCTGTAGGAGATGTGAAAACACCGGTGCATGCTCGTACAGCTCGTACTGCAGAAAATATTGCTGCTGTTCGTGATAGTGTGGCTAAAGAGCCGTCCACCTCAACTCGTCGTCGTGCCCAACAATTGCACCTCTCACGCTCGTCGTTGATGAAAATTGTGCATAAAGACTTGCATTTACACGCTTACAAGGTACAATTGACTCAAGAACTAAAGCCGCTTGACCATTTCAAGCGTCGTCAATGGTCAGAATGGTGGCAAGAAATGGCAACAGTGAATGATCAATTTTCGAAGAAAATCATCTTCAGTGATGAGGCACATTTTCACAATAAGCAAAATTGCCGCATTTGGGGGAATGATAATCCAAGAGTGATTGTAGAAAAACCAATGCATCCACAAAGAGTGACTGTTTGGTGCGGTTTATGGGCTGGCGGCATCATCGGGCCGGATTTTTTCCAAAATGAGGCCGGTCAGGCAGTTACTGTGAATGGTGTTCGCTATCGTGAAATGATAACGAACTTTTTATGGTCCGAATTGGAAGATGCGAATGTGGACGATATGCGGTTTCAACAGGACGGTGTCACTTGCCACACAGCTAACGAAACAATGGCTCTTTTGCGCGACAAATTCAATGGCCGTGTTATCTCACGTGGTGGCGATGTCAATTGCCCGCCAAGATCATGTGATTTGACACCGTTGGATTTTTTTCTTTGGGATTATTTGAAAGAAAAGGTGTACGTCGATAAGCCAGCAACAATTCAAGAGCTAAAGGATGAGATAAATCGGCACATTAACGGCATAGAACCTCAATTATGCTTCAGCGTCATCGAAAAGTTGGACCATCGGATGGAGGTGTGTTGCCGAGGTCGGGTCGGCCATTTGGCCGATATTTTGTTCCATACATAATTGAACAATACCAGTATTATCATAATATAAAGAAATGACAATAATTTCCTAAATAATTTGTGTTTTATTCAAAATCAACATCGGCCCTTCAAATTTAACCACCCTTTAGGTATGTGGGTCGTCTAACGACCCTTTATGCCTGCGCACGCAGCACATTTCGTTAACACAGCACTTTTCCATTTCGATATTACGTTAAAAGCAGAGAAATAGGTCACGGCGTATGCGAAGAGCGCATGAAGCAGAAATTGCGCGCACAGCGAAAGCACGCGATGAAATAATAAGCGATTTAATTCAAAATGGAAAAACAGAAACGCGACCGAACTGCACAAAGGTAACATGTAGACTAAAAGACCGCCTGGGCATAACTTCTGATGGGTTAGAGTTGATGGCAGAGAATCGAGTAGCCTAGAGATCTCTAGTGCGGGCTATCGCTTTACTGGATCATGCAGGTCAGAAGATGGCGATGATGATGATGCAATAAGTACAACATAAGTCGTCGTTAGGGTGACCGGACAACATTCTGTGTTCAGATGCTATTTTGTATAGAGTAGCAGATCATCGCATGTCTGTATGTGCTTCCCTGGCAGTGCTTCAAGTGGTTGGTCCAACTTTTGATGACTCGGTCCAATATGTGCGGCGTTATTCCGGCTATGGCGTCTCGAATGGTGGTCTCAAGCTTGTCCAAAAAGAGTCTTCTTCCTCATTTCGAAGGAATAAGATCCGTTGATCCACAGTCAATCTTCTGCATTTATCGACGACTTGTGCATGGTATTCGCTTCAAAAACGATAATTTCGCTTCCTGCTGAGTCAAAAATGAGCCTCGTCCGAGAAGATGATTCTTAGCCCGAAATCCGGTTCTCCGGGAAACACTTCCTACGACCCATTGGGACTCTCAAGGCCCGGCTTCAATTCTTCGCGGATTTAGTCCCAAATCCAACCGCTAAATGAACCGAATTTGTTTTCTCATGCGATGCGCAAATCGGGTGATCGGCGTCGAATTGACTTTTCTCGGACGTCTTCTTCAATACTGGCCGCTACGGCGACTATTTTTCGCTCATTTCCCACCAATCTCTGTCTGGCTGGTGCAACGAATCCACAGTGAGCCGTCCCACGAACCCCACACGCACCACGTACCACACCGAACAATAGGCTATGATGACGTAAAAAGTCCACGTTGCGTACTTTCAGCTGAGCCGGAATGTCGATAATATCGTGTCGTGTGCTCTTCGAATTGTTGGAGAAGTAGTGGCCAGCTCGTCGTCCATGCATCTGCTACAGACATCATTGTAACGGAGACAGTCTCACTCAACAACAACAGAACCAGACCCTTTCACCACATTACCATCGACCACTTTAAATTCCATCTTACACGTCACTATAACATCGACTCCATTAACTCAACAGGTGTCCACTTGAACTTACCGCCCATCTTCATTACTCACCTCCCAGTGATCCGCCATTGTCTTAGGTGTTATGTGTCGCAGTCCTTAACTCCGTGCCCGACGCCCATTAGTACATGCACCCGTCGAAGTGCGTCGAAGATCATCTCTAATCCTCTGCACTTAATTTAATCATTATTCTGTAATGAACAACTGGCGACAGCACAGAACACCCGCAAGCCGCAATCGACTTGTGTGAGGCGGCGCGCCTCCCACTCACATCGTAAACACCATCGGCGACGCGTTTTATCGCCCCACTCACGCCGCACACAGCGCACACAGCGCACACCCCACGCCGAACAATAGGCACTAATTTGCATTTAGGACTGCACTCCAGGAGCTCCAGGACTGTAAAGCTCACGAACGAGTAATAATCTCGATTGGGGAATTGACACGTCGAGAGAGCGCTGTCTTCCCGTGGATGAAGGTACAGGCAACCACTGCCGGTGCTGTGCACAATCAAAGCGCCTTCATGCAGAAGTGATTGGAGTGTTCGTGTGTACATCCCACGAGTGGTGGGAGGAGGATACGCATCAGACCGCGCGCACGGAAAAAATTATACGACCAGACATCAGACCGGAGAGATACATAAATCCTTGTAAAAGCGAAATTGATCCTTAAATAAATTTCACTTAACTCCCCGGTCTGGTGGTGATATGACGGAGCCGTCCCTCGAGGGAAAACAATCAAAAAACCCGGCGAGCGAGTGAGATGAAAACAAATATGTTTCCCGGACCGAGAAAAGAAAAATGGAGAAAAAAAAAAACAGCACGAAATCTGGGCTTGAGCACGAGCTGTACCAGAGACGGCTGACTGCGGTGTGGTGGCCGTGGTGGTTTGCATGAAGAGCGCCTGTTTCACGTTCAAATGGGATTCTGCTAAGCGAATCCTTTGAGTGGGTAAACAATTTTAGAGGCAATCACGAGGGGTTTCATGTGTTTGGTCTAGAATAAATTGCTCAAAATTTGTTTCACAAACACGCTGCTTTGGGGGTTTGGCTAAATGTGTGTTTGTGTGTGAGGGTGGAGGAGGAGGGAGAGGGGCGTTACATTGAAACGGAACAATGTCAACCGACACGGAAGACCGGAAGGGACGACCTTGGGACTTGAGACATTCGGCGTTTGATTAAAAAGGCATTTTCCTTGAAACTGAACTCAAGACAGAAGAAGCTCACTCGTGCATAAAAATGGGACGTCGGAGCAGAATTTATTGGTTTTCGTCTTGCAGTTGGGTTAAGTGTTGACATCAGTGCCAGTGGACTGGTTCCCATATGGAAATCGTTAGCTTTCTCAACTGACTCGTGAAGAGGGCCGACTAGAAAAGGACCTTTTTTTTTCCGGAATAATCACTTCGTAACTAGAGTACACGGATGACTGGATGGGTCTCGAAGGGTGTGGGCAAGCAGTGACGGATGACTGGATTGCTACATTCAATGCTGCGCCTTGAAACAAGGCAGCCTATTTTTGATGATCACTCTCCAATCGCAGTCACTTCACAACCTTGGTTAATCTCATCTCATCTCATCTCAGAGCAATTGTTTGTCATTTATATCATTTTGACTGGCTCCTGCGAGCTCTGGGAGCTAGTGATACTTGCATACATATCCCTATCAGGTATGCGACCCATGGATGGTCTGAGTTAGGTCGATGGTATGGCGATAGTGGTCCATTCACCTTTTCGTACATTCGACGTAGAATTTTTCTTTCGACGGCGCCAGGAATCAGCTCTTCTGTTTTACTTATCGTCCAGCCTTTGTATCCATCTGCCACTGGCAAAAGCACGATTTTGGATTTTGGTCCTTCGAGTCTGTAAAGTTCGGGCAAACTTGTTTCGGAAAACTGACGTTTCACCGGTTGCCAATGATGAATCTTAACCCCATGGACATGCTCTACCACAGAGCTGAACTTTGCCTGGATTTAATGCAGTATTTTGTTTCGTTCACGCCATGCTCGTCCATCTGAGGCACAAGTTTATATTTGTTCTCGTCCGTAAGTTAAGCTTTATTCCAGAAGGAGATGTCCTTTTAAAAGTGTTCCACAGGCTCGTCTTCATAACCTACCACTAACCTAAGCAGCCGTCGAAACCGATTTCGACCCATTCGAGAACTTGCTCTGAACTTGTGGGCTAGATACAAGCTTCTTTCTAAAAATGCAATAAAATGAACAAAATTAATTAATATTTTTTTTAAAAGTGTTATGACTTTATAAGTAAGAACAAACATTCCCATTAATTATGAAATACAACGTCGTTCAAGCCAGCCGAGGCAGGCATCGAAGTAGCGCATTCCGTCACCCCAATTTCCAAAACCTTGTTGATGGTTTCGAGCTGTAGCTCACGCATTGCTTGAATGATAGTTGCCTGGAGTGCTTCAATCGTTTCCAGATTGTTCGCAAAACATCGGCCCTTCACGGTTCCCCACGAAAAAAAATCCAAAGGGATCAAATCGCAGCTCCGAGGCGGATAATTTGCATCGCCAAATCGGCTGATAACACGATTTGGGAATTTGGTGCGCAAAATATCGATTGTGGAATGTTGGCATGGCGCGCCATTCCACGTGAACCAGAGGTAGTCCAAATCTAAGACTTCAATTTCAGTAGGAAAAAAGTCGCTTAACATGGCTCTGTAACGCCTCTCGTTGACCGAAACGTTGTTCCCAGCCTCATTATCGATAAAGAGCACAGCAGGCAGCCACATTCTCATCTGTGCGCACCTTACGATGACGGGGACTATGAGTGTTGTCCACTAGCATACCAGCCTTCGAACTTCTTCTCGCGGTGGGTGCTTCATTTCAGTCAAAACTTCTTCTTTTCAAGAAAACGCACAATTTGGGCTACACAGCACTCACTTTCGAAATAAGTTTTCAATGTTTCCTAACGTTTTTCAAGCGCAAAGCGACTCATTTCGTTCCGCGGAGGCATGATACTGACTTTCTATCAAGATTTCGAGCGAGAAACAGCTGTCAGTGTCAAAATAATCTATGATGAAAAAAACACCACTAGGTGGCACACCCTATATTTTTCTTCGAGTTTCAATTGTTCTTTGAAAATGCTTGTTGAATAAAATCTGAACAAATCCTAAGTCTTCTCATAGATTGGGGCCCTTGTTTTGTAACCATTTGCGAGACTTAACCAGAGTCAATATTCGGGTACCATGAAGCTCGAGGCTACTGAAAGTTAGTTTCAGGCCACTGCTGTTAGCCCCCGTGTGGGTGGCGTGGATAAGATCAACACTGCGAGGAGAGTTGAAAATAAAGAGCACCACATTCTTGAGTATCCTACTATTCGTGGTGGTTGTGGACATATTGAGATTTATTTATTTTTTATTCATTCAGCTCAGTCGGGAGGTCTATTACAACCGAGTACTGCGACCCGCAGGGCAGCAAAGGTGCTAATCCAGGGGGGATGGATTGTCCCTTCAGGCATACACTCAATTGGCACCTGAGCGAAATGGAGGCCTGAAGCTAATTCAGCGTTCAAAACTGCAGTATGTATTATGTTTCTTACTTTTTTTATTTTTATTGATGCAGTAGTAGCTTACAATAGTTTACCTGCAAAACTAAATGCTTATCTGCAGGTGGTTGTAAGTTGATCGTTACAAATTTGAATTCATTTTTTTTTTTAAGTTAACATTTCATTAAAAAAATCTTTTTAGCTCTTTTTTTGAAATTCGGAATTACTTTAAGACAGCTTACTGTGGCAGCGAATTCGTAAATTTGGGGACGGTGCACCGTCGGTCTCGGTCTCCATATAAGTTGTATGCTCTCGGAACATCAAGCATCCCTTGGGCACGTCTTCTGCGTGTGACTTAATGGTTGCTGAAACCGTGGATCTCTCATGTACTGCAGCAGTGTTGTCATCTGGAAAATAGCTTTGACATCTAGAACGTGCGAAGTTCCTCAACTTAAAGTGTCTAACAATTTTTAGAAGACGATGTTGTGTGCTAGATATCTTATCCAGGTGGGATTTTGCTGTGTTTCCCCAGGCCAGAATGACGTATCTGATGCGCGATTCTGTTAACGAGTAATACACCTGCTTAAGTACTTCTACGTTTGTGTAATTGACAGATCTTCTAATGGGTGATTGATTAATATGGATGGTGGAAACATTATATTGGCCTGAAAGGTCATTGTCTGACATTTGAATGCTCATTGTGCTACTACGCTGTGCAAGGTTAACTCTGCTGAGCCACCCCATCCCCAACGTCGAATTTTTTTCCGAGATGTGTATATATTTTCTTCAGCAAACTTGCTACGAAATTTGACCCCAATTCAAAGCATTTCCTCAGACAATCTGCCATCGTTTTCAATCTTATTCATGCCCAGAGACAAGTGTTCAATTGAGTGAGCAACCTCTGAACCAGATATGGCTTCCACGTGAATTTTATAAGAGCTTAAGTGTGTGTGTGTGTGTGGTTTGGTCAGTAAGTTGGCCACACAAAGGCCCAGGACATCATCTTCTTCAATGGACACGTGAACACATTGGGTAACAATCTAAACTGATATCTGTCTACCGTCGTCCTTGTGCAACTTCGCAGTATCAGTTTACAAAGTTTGACAATGAGAGTCTGCCCAAGCAAACGACCATGTGACCATCGTTAACTATTTCTGTGGAATTCCTCCTCCACAGAGAAAAACACACAAGCAGGTCATGAAAATGAATGAATTTCTGTAACTTTTGAACGTTCCGTCCTTCAGCAGCAGCTGAATAGCAGTTATCATCCCGGCTGGAGACTGGCCGCCCCCGCACAAACCGCAATTTAGATTTTAATTTCATCCTTGTTGACTAACTAACAAGCACAGGAGTTTGTAATTCGTTTCTCGGGGAAAAAACAAAAAAATATATTCCACATACGCCCCAGAGTCTGCCGACAGAGAGAATATTCCACATACGCCCTCACAGCCACGGCAGACACCACCCCCCCATGGTTAGCAATTAAAATTCATCACAACTCGTAGGCTGTCGCACCCCGGCCGAGGGTGGATGAGTAGGGGGGGGGGGAGGGGTAGGTCTCCTCAAGTAATTGAAATAATTTGAGAGCACTTATTCCTCGCCTGTTCGTATGCTCTTCCCCCAAACGACACACGTTTGATATCCCTCAGAGGGGCTGGGCGACACCACCTCACACATATGGCAGAGGGGGCTTGCAACCATTCGCCAGTAAGTTAATCTCAATGAAAATAAATTTAATTTCAGCAATCTCTCTGATTGTATGCAGCCCGAATACGCAAATGCTGGCTCATTCGTCCTCGTTTCGTGCGCCTGATCCTTCGGGTGGGGCGGGCTTGGGGCGAGGATTTTGCACAAAACGAGATGAGATGCTTTCACTTTAGAGGACGTCTTGAATGAATGGAGTCTGAAGGATGAACAAAACAACAAGAAAATGAATTAAATTTAATTTTTCTTCTGGGACCGACTCAAAACCATTCCCCATTTTCTTTTCTTTTCCCACTCAAAGGAAGACTCTTAAATTTCACAACTATTTAGCGCAAGCAGAGTGTGTGTTTTCTTTCATGACGCTCCTCTCACATATGCGTCGCAACATTTCGACCGTAATGATGCCCATGCCATTCCATTTCTCGGCAAAAGGGATACTCTAACGGCAGACGAACAATGGCAAAACATTTTAAACGAAATGAAGGCAAAGATAAAAGGATACTCTCAGATTTGGGGGTGTGGAGAGTGTGTGGATGTAGAAGGCCTACTTTAACAGTGGGTATTGTTGATTTAGTGCAAGGATTTCACATCCCCCAAAGTCTCGATTATGGTTGCTGAAGATCGGTGTTAAGGACCCTGTGTGCGGTTCTCAAGGGGGAGGATACGGAGTCAAAGTCTTCCGACAAATAACGCGCAGATACATGTTCGTTCGAATTGCGGATATTCATTCCGCGAGCACGTTAAGTTTCGGCATTTTTTTTCCTTCTCGCCTTGGGGTATCCTTTACTTTTGTTCTCTGACTCCTCCGAAGCCGAAGAATTCGTTTCGTTCGACTCGGGAGTGTGAGGGAATGTATTGGGAATCAGAAATTAAATCACTTTTGGCTTCAAAAGTTGTTTTTCATGTCGAATGAAGAGTTCCTCCGCCTTGAAGGGGTGACGGCAGAGCGATATGAACGACCCATGGGACGAAGGATGTGAAGGATATACATCATTTCCCGTGGCGTATCAACTTTGTTTTAACGATATGAGCGACCTCCCAATTGGATTGTAAATTTGATTTCGAAGTTTTTATGGGTTTTCTTTTGAGTTGCTGCTGGAGGCTGTCAGTGTTCCAGTGACACTGAGCAAGGGCCCGTTGAAGCTGTGGACTAGCCGAGTCAAGTCCTTTTTCCAGGGACGATATGAATGAAACGACAATCTCTGAATGAAATGAATGGGTTTCACTTGTAAGAAGGGTTGTGATTGCGTCGAATGGGCTGTGAAAGGGACTAATTCACAAATTCTTTTCAAGAAACTTGATCCCCATGGGGGACACTAAATGACAATGCTACTCCCATGTTGGGTTGCTTCTTATGAACTATTTTGCTTAAGTCATGTGTGAATGAAAAGGACTAACGAAGGGGTTTTCAATTCAAGAAGATTTGCAAACAAAGATCGCCCTATGTAAGCTGGTGCCTCGAATTGGCCAACGTCCAAGGCTGACATTTTCTGTTTGGATCAATTGGTTTGGATTGATTGATTTCAAAGCATTAATAATAAGTCCTTCATAGACGCACTTTGTCAAGGCTTTGTCTCACTACACACATTTAGGAGCGACGGATCTTCGACCGTGAATAACGTGCCCAAGCTCCGTGGAACGTCTTTTGCGATAACAACTTCATCTTTGGCTGATGAGTGAGTCCATTCCAAGGTTACTCCTTTTAAGCAGAGTGGCTAAAGAGTTGATCAGTCGTTTTTTAAAAGCGGTGCCTTGTACTTCAATAAACTATAATATGGACTTCCATTTTAGGGCTATTTCAGTTGTATATCGAAGCGCTCCCCTTTCGGGTAGGGGTTAGAATTTACCCGAGTTAAGGCATGCTGGTCGTAAGAGGCGACTAAAATTCATGAGCAAAGAACGACTGGTTTTAGGAAACGCTACTCCAGTGTTCGTTGAATATGACAAGCTGGTTACAAGCGCGCAAAGAAAGTAAAGGCAAATATGTACAGTACCATATCTCAATCATAGATTGGCACAAAGAAAATACGGCTTGAACATTAGCGGGCAATCTGGGGATGTTATGGCATCCAACTGGTAGCTTGACCCGAGGCTATAGTCGAGTGCCATGGGAGATTAGGAAAGATTAGGTTACAGCCTGATCGCTTGAGGTTCGCCCAAGTGGGAGTATCGTAGTGGCTGTGTTTTAAAACCTGGGGAAGGCAGGTAACTCCGAAACGTGAAAAAGATATGATCCAAACCTGTGTGGAGTTGCAAAACACAACAGAGAGCTACGACCAGAGGTCTTAGATCTGCCTCACCACTTCACTAAAATGGACAAACAATCCATAAGCTTACTTAAGAACTTGGTACTTGAGTTTCCTACCGGAGGCTTCTGGTCCATCGTCGAAAAATGGTCCTGAACTCGTGGTATAAGCCTAATCGCCCGATGATCACGTAAATCAATAACTCATTTTATATCGAAGCGTAGGCTTTCAATGTAAGCTCCTCAGTAATAGCTACCCTTATGGAAAAGCAGCCATCTCCATCGACAGTCAAGCAGTCATAACTTCACTGAGCAGTATACACTTCCTCCAAATTGGTGCAACAGTGTAAGGAGGAACTCAAACTGACCAGTAGCAGGTGTAATATTACTCTCCTCTAGGTTATAGGCCACAGCAACATAGAGGGAAATGAAATTGCCGACGAACTGGCCAAGCAAGGAGCGGCAACGCCCCACTGAGTTTGTAGGCCCCACAATCAACCACCTCAAACACGACATCTATCAACACTTGCTGTCCTAAGCTAGTAGAATTTATACTAGTCTCTAGGAAAACCTGGCCCTCGTACACGGAAAGAAGGACTGATGACCTCCTCAAGAGAAATCGCTTCGAAACCGCTAGAGTCGTGGTTGTAAGCACGGGACAATGGCCTATAGGCATCCACGCTGCCAGACTCGGAATACCGTTCAACCCACACTGTCGCAGTTGCCTTGACACCCACTCAGAGGAAAGTCTGCTTCACTTTCTCTGTGACTGTCCGGCACTAGCCAAGCAAAGATATATCTCGTTCGGCAAGCCCTTCCTTGGTGACTTCTCAATTTTATAAAATCCACAGGCTGGATTTAGCTAACCCAACAACCACGGTCTACGAGGTGTGGTATTAAAATGACGAGCAACTGCGCTCTTTGTATCCGATTTGAGACAAATCCGCAAATCGGATAGCCACTTAAGCCAAGGCCTTCAGTGGCAGCCATATGGGCTACAGCGGATGCTTCCAGATCCTTTGCCAGAAGTTCGAGGAAATTGACTTGTCCTCCCAGTCCAGGATCTTGCGTGTGGTTATTTTCCTAGCTTACGAAGGACCATATAAAAGAGATACTACACGTGCCAACGTGCACTCGAAAAAAAAGATACCCTAAACCACGTGTGGTATACTGTTTGTGCATGTGTACAGGTCGATCGTAACACAGTGATTTCTAGTCTGGCGGAGAAGAAGAAGATCGGCCCCTCTAGTTGCCTTCAAACAACACCAACAGCAGCACTTGAGGCCATCGTATTTCTTATCATATCCCTTTCATCAGCAACAGATGCGGCCTTATCCGACCTGCCCCTCAGGGACGCAGTGTATTGGATTAATAAGCCGCACAATACAACTGACAAGCATTATTTACACCCAATCCTAAACCAAAGACCTTCCATCCAGGATTTTGGGACTATAAACGAAGGTAGGGACGCATTGAGTCAGTCGGTGGCAAGATGAGGTGCAGGGCTCCTCAGTGAAGTCTTCGTAAAGTCCGCTGCACTGAGAAACAACTGTAGGATTTTTCAAGCCTCTAATATAACCGACAAATCCGTTTTAACGTGTTCCGATAGTCAAGCGGCAATCAGACCCATTGAAGGCTTTTATGGAGACAAAGCGTCAGTGAGATATCCTCGGCAAACACTGGAGATATTTTGTAGCATGCAAGCAAAGGCAAAAGCAGTCATTCTTGCGAAAGAGGGATCTGATCAGCAATCCACCAATTCCATAAGGAAAGACATGGAAAGACGAAACCAGCCAGAATTCGACGACTTTGTCTGAACGTTGCACCAACAGTGCAGTCTCTATGGCCGACGCTGAGCAAGGAATTACCGTCTTTCTATCAATCAGCTCTAGTTCTACGTGCTAATAGGGACCCTTACACAGTGCCACAGGTACACATGGATTGCGTCTGAACACACCGCATAGCGACGTCTGCAGTAGCTGCAGATATGCCGTTTCCTGAGTAGAGTGAGGATTACTAGTTGTTGAGCGGCATTCCAGGAGAACAGTCACAAGGCCCGTCCGTTGATTCGAGGCATTCATAAGAAGAGATTTTTTAAGTGGGATGGTAGTCAGCCACTACATCAGCCACCGCACGATGGATGCTATGGAGGCTATCCAGGTGGCGACTCAAGCAGGCTGTATGTCAACTTGACCTGAATATTAACAGAGTTCGTTCTTGGGATCGCGCTATCTTGGGAGCAATCAACAACGTTGCCTATGTGCAGAGACTGTCATACACCCTTTTAAAAGTCAACTCTCTTAAGAATTGAAACCACAGCCTGTGGAGAACATACTCACACCAGTTGAGTGTTGCCCAATTCTCACATCACGATCTGGCTCATTTGTCACTCTATGGGTAGGTTACCACAACGAAATTGTCCCATAGGACGGAATTGAAATCGGCCAAGTTTCTGTACAGTAGTCACTTTGGTCGAGTCATTGGCCTTCGAAAATGAGCTGAAAATTACCTTAAATCGACCGCCACTATATCCCCCCATTTGCATCGCTGTAGCCGAATGTTAACCAATATACGATGAAACTGCCGCGGTGCCGTGGAATTAACAAAATTCGTCTTCTTTTCCTTATTTCGCTCGGCGTTAACCCATTGCAGAGATTCGAGGTTCCAGGACTTATTCAAGAAAACTCCATATTTGAAATCCTTTCACCAACAGAGGACCTATCCCTTTTGAAACCTCTCAGACAGCACAGAAAATGCTAGCATCGAGCCCCAGCAGCACCCTTGACCTCAAGCCATTCATCCACTTACGCTCACAACATTTAAATTATGCATTCAATCACACGCTGCGCGTACTTTCCTGGCAGAAAAAAAAGGCAAACCAAACATCGACGAAATCGCATCCGCATCTGATGTGTCAATAGAAGCAAGTTGCATCCATTACCAGCTCGGGATTGCCACAAAGTACCGCCTCTCAATAGGACCCGAAAAATGATTTCAATTTTCCACATAAGGACCACCGCGATTTACATCTCACACTCGTTGGCGTGCATTCATTGCCGTGCCGGCAGCTTTACGATCGCGCAGCGTCTGCGACTAGTCCTCGAATGCGGCCACGACTCGTATCCGCTACAAGTTGCTGCTTCCGAACACACATTCATCATGGCAACAATTTATCGAGCACAGCGGCGCGGCACGGCTATGGTGGCGGTGGTATTATGCAGATAAATGCGACGGCATTTCCTGAACCCGAATGCGGATAACATCTTCGATACAATGTCCCCACAAGAGGGCAAATTTGCATATTTGTGAGGAGAAATATTGCAGGAACTTGCATACGACATCGTACATAAGCTGTGCAAAAGGTGAGCGCTTCCCCTTGTGTGCGTGGCCTTTGGTGGTGGCGAAGCAGGTTGCCGATATTGGAATTTTATTTGATGTATGGCTTGCAAGTAGAGCAGATTGTTTTGCATTACGAAGGGACCAGCCTGTCCTTTAAGAGGCATCAGTTTCCCAATCTCAATGCTTTCGACACATTTTTCAATCGATTACCTACAGAAATCAATCGACTGACCGAGTGACCCAGGATGTGTGTTGTCAAATTTTCCAAGAATTTTCCAGATTATGTATCGGATCGTGCACAAACGGCTTTTCCTGGAAGGACATTCATTTTTCAGTCACCTGTCACTCCAACCATGTCGCTTCGAATGCCAGAACTCAAAGAATTTCCCAGAAGTTCTCCACTTCACCACACACCGACCAGAGCGAGCACATTTCCTTCGGGTTGCACGCCTCAAACAACTGAGGACAATCGATCGGAGTACAGTGCCCTCAAAAGGCTTGAACTCGAATAACCCCTTTCGTCCCCCCCACCCCATTAATCCTAAATCTAGGGATAACTGTGCAATAAGCCCCATTCTCATCGTGTGTCAAGCATTGTCACCTTTACCGCCCGCATCACGTATTCACCATCAATTATTCCCCTTTTTCTGGCCGTATTCAATGCGCTGTCGGCCCTTTCGGGCTCCGGCTGCCATTATCCGTATTAATTGCCTCAAAATTAATGCGCATCAACCAATGACAGTTAAACAAGGCGTGTACTACACGATTTTTCGTTTAACAACTTTTTCTCTCGTCCCGCAGCGACAAGCACGCGGTGCGTTCGATGCCGAGCGTTTTTGGAGTGGGGGTTGGGGGGTGTTGAATGTTTTATTTACCCTCATTGTCGTTGTCCAAAAATTAATTGGAATTTAATTTATTTAATTACCCGCATGTGGATGTGTGCGTGTTATAAATTTGCATCCTGAACCCGGCTACTGGGACACGGCCGCCCCGTAACACGGAAAGGGTGTGAGTGCTTGGGTGCCTGGATAAGTGGATTATTTATTCTGGAAATTTCCTTTCACGCTTTTCATTTCGCCGGAAGACAATTAATATCGAGAATTTAATTGGAAAAGTCCTTGCTGCGAACAAGTTTTGTGTCCGCATGTGTGTCCACTTTGCTTTCGTTGGGCTGTCCCTTGTGTCATTGAAGGGATTTTCAGTGTTTTCCATTTTATGTGTGTCCCCAGAGGACAGTCCAGTGATCAGAAGGGGGGCAGTGTTTTCGGAATAAATAGTTCAACCCGATGGTAATCGGAATGAAGTCATTAAGATATCGAAAACGGCTGCAGGACTGTTCTCGGCGATTGCAGCTGCAAATAATATTATGGCTTGCCAGTCGAAATCATTTGCGTTGTATTGATGTATCGGAGGTCGTGTATATTTTAAAGGCAACTCGTGTGTGTTTTTTTGGCGACGTTTCTGCCGATGCTGTATCATTGACCTCAGCGATGAGCTCGACTGACTCCACTTTTATCAAAGAGGGCGAGGGAAAGGAATCAATAAGGAAGATCACAATCATGGCTCCGAGTTTGAGTTTCAGGCCAGATAGGTAGGTAGTGGGATTAATGCACTTAAGCCAAAGTAGGCCCATTGTACGCGACACTTGGGTGTTCAAAAAATAGAAAAGGGTTGCCGTGGTTGATGCCAGTTTTCTCAATAGATTTTTCTAGCGGGTTGACCAGTATTTGGCTGAGGTCGTTTAGACTGTCGAAGAAGTAGGAGCCTGTAGTAAATTTCCTGATTGAGGCAAGAGCAGGGTAGTTGCTTCTCCAGAAGTCGTTGGTGAATAAGCCTAGTCTTTTTGCGTGAAGGCCGAGGAGGTAGTGTCCGGTAATTATTCCCACTGCAGTGCTAATTTTGGTTCTCTCTAGGGAGATAAGATTATTTGACTTTTTTGGATCGAGATTTGGCCAGATTTCTGTTGAGATTCGACATATGATGGCTGTCAGTCATCTGGCATTGATATTCTTTGCGTTGAGATTATTGAGCTGTAACTTGAAGGGACTAAACAAAGCTATCAACTGCAAGGCACTCAATCGAGTACAAAGACTGGGCTGCTTGTGCATCAGCGGAGCACTGAGAAGTACTCCGTCAGACGCACAGAATATTCTCCTCCACCTTCCACCACTGGAACTGTTCGGAAAACAAATAGCAGCCAGCACGGCCTTGAGACTCAAAACACTCCGACTGTGGTCCGAACTCAACATCGGCCACTCAACCATTCTCAAGGAATTTAATTTCCTTCCTAGCGACACTGACCGCCTAATACCCCAAGCTATCTTCGAGAAGAAATTCTTGATCAGCATTCCCTTCAGATCGGACTGGAAGTCTGATAGGCAGACGTTGGATGTTCCTCTGCGTATGTTCACAGACGGATCGAAGGCTAACGAAGGTGTGGGTGGTGTCTATTCCCAAGATCTCAACATTGCTATCTCATTGAAGGTCTCTGATCACTGTAGCGTCTTTCAGGCAGAAACCATCCTGATTAATGAGGCGTTGTTATGGCTTAAAAACAACGTATCTGTTCGGACAGTCAGGCCGTAATCAAATCCCTGGACAATGTCATGTTCAACTCAAAAACATTCCTTAATTGCAGGCTGTCTCTTAACGAGATGGGTGAGCATTTTAAGATTCATCTCATGTGGGTGCCAGGACACTGTGATATGCCAGGCAACTGCAAAGCAGATGAACTTGCCAGGTGTGGTACAACCTCCTTCCTATCAATAGCAGGGGTACCACCTTCCACGCCGATCGCTACCGCCTGCCATCTTTTAAAGATTCATACAAAAAACCAACCAATAACAAATGGCTAGAAGGCACCACCAGCCTTAAAACAAAAGAAATCTGCCCATCACTTAACCTAAAATGGTCACTCAGTCTACTTAGACTCAGCAAACACTCATTAAGGACTCTCATAGGAGTCATAACCGGGCACTGTGCAATTGGCACTCATGCTCGCAGGATGGGTGCCCTATATAATGATTTCTGCAGAAGCTGCATGGGTGAAGAGGAGATAGAAAATACTCATCACCTACTATGCTCGTGCAGCGCTCTGGCTAGTCGTAAGTTCCTACTCCTAGGGGCCTGCTATTTCGATAACTTCAATGAGCTAGACAGCGCCAGCTAAATCGCTTCACTACAAGCACCAACTGGTTCCGATGTTACGGAAAGTCAATCCGCGTGGTATCACAATGGGCCTATTCTGGCCTAAGTGTGACCGCCCTAAGCAGTCAGCCACTACCACCTAACCCAACCTAACTTGAAGGTAGTTATTGGAGTTTCTATGTTACAAGAGAAAATATCAACTGGCAGTGTTTAGAGAGTGCATCAGGTCAGTTTCCCGGGATGTCTCTATGGCCTGGCACCCAGCACAGGCGAATGTTGAACTGTGCGGATATCTAGTAAAGAGATGCGCGGCAGTCGATTACTCAATTGGAGTTTATAGAGAACGATGCCAGGGATTTAATTGCTATTAGTGAGAACGCGGGCGGATATCCACCTTTGCCAGGACAGGGCTTCGCTAATCGCCATTACTTCCGCTTGGAAGACTCTGCAGTGTTCAGATTTAGATCCTCCGCTTCCTACTCCATCATCCGTCTTGGATCCATCTGTGTAAAAGTGAATGGCTTTACCAAAGGCAATGGTGCCGCCATACCACAGGTCTCTGCCCGGAATAAGGGTTTCGAAGTTGTTCTCTGGGAAGTGTCGCGGTGAGGCGTAGTCTAGATGAGTGAGATTTTGTGCGTTTATGATTTTGGCGTGTCTGTAGGTGCAGCACCATTGAGTTGCACTATTGAGAGCGCAGTTGCGCAGTTGGTTGCTGTTCGCTTGCCAAAAAAGTCTTGTTAAGGTTCAGGAGAGTGTCCAGTGCATCAGGGGGAGTAGTTCTAAGGGCTCCACAGAAGCAAATGCAGGCTTGTCTCTGTACCTTCCTTAGCTTGTTGGTGGGTGGGTACCGACGTTGGGTATGGACCACCACACTACCACGCCATATAAGAGGATGGGTCCTATGGCAGATGTGAAATGTCAAGTCATGTAAGATTGACCAATTGCTTTCTTGCTCATGTACAATACCGTGATGGCCTTCCTTACTCTTTCTTCCGTATTGAGCTTCCAGTTTAGTCTGCTGTCTAATATACGAGGGACGTTCAATATATTCTCGGTATCGGGGAAAAGCTGTGACTGTATCAAGTATTATTATCCAGACCTTGCCCCTAGTGATTATTTCTTGCTTCCGGATTTGAAAAAATGTCTTCGTGGAAAAAGATTTTCGGATGATGAAGAACTCAAGTCGGCAATAAATGGGTATTCTGTTTAACTAGAGATAAAACGCGAATTAATAATCACATTTATATGGAATTTTACATGAATACACTAAAATAATAGTATTACTGAATAAATAAGTCAATTTATATATACAACTACAGCTTCACCCTGATACCGAGAATATATTGAACGCCCCTCGTATATTAGACAGCAGACTAAACTGGAAGCTCCATACGGAAGATGGAAGCTCTCGTATATAAGGCGGAGATATTTCGCCTTATACGAGAACGGAATATTGGCGCCATTTATAGAAATCTTACATTTCCTAGAAAAAAAGGACGATTTCGGTCTTCTGAGCACTAACACCCAGAGCAGTATGAGTTGCAGTTGCTTAGTAGATTGAGACCATGTTGCATTAGATCCTTTAAGACTTACGGATATTGTCCTGAGAAGGCTATATCAACATCGTCCGCATAGGCAATCGCCTTCTTCTGCAGTAGTAGCAGAGTTTCAGGCTAAGGCTAGTTGAATATCGACTCCGATAATTGGTGTACGGCTAGAGTTTCAAGGCTTTGTTCGTTACATCAATACAATGAGCCACCTGACGGGGTGAGCGTTCGTCTAACTATAAGAATAACGTATGAGCGTACACGTGTAGGTACCGTAGATGTGTGTTCTGAATATTCGTGAAATTAGTTCACATGATCACGTGAAAACAGAGGCAATAATCTGCTAAACAGCGCTTATAAACCGTCCTCTGCCGTTTTGTGTGGGCGCCCGTAATGAATGAATAACCTGATATGACCTTATCAGTGCGGTTTCAGCCTGGGGACGTTCATTTTCGACCAAATCTTCGCACTACGGCAGTTTCTGGGGGGAAAAAACCCAAGAAGAGTAGATCGACACTCACTACCTATTTGTCGATTTCAAATAGCTCTACAACGCCATGTCTGCTTTTGATATTCCCGCCAAACTCGTCAGATTATGCAGTATGACGATAGAGAAGTCTCGCGACTCCATCAAGGTTGGAAAGGAATTCATCGAGATCTTCAATGTCTAAAAGGGATTTAGACAAGGCGACGCACTGTCATGTGACTTCTTCAACATTATTCATGAGAAGGTCGTACAGAACTCACTAGGCAATACAAGGGGCACGATCGTCACGTATGTTTGTAATATTGACATGATTGGTAGAACACAGCAAGCCGTCAATGAGGCATGTGCTGGTATTGAATTTGAGGCGATCGAAATGGGTCTTGCGTTGAAAGGAAGCATATGCTCTCTTTAAAAAATGACATACAATATCGACGTCTTGGACAGAGTGTAACAGTGGGTGATTAAAGACTTCGCCACTACCGCAATTAAACGCAAAATAACTCTTGCCAATCGCTGGTTCTTTGGGATCAAGAGGTAATTGAGTAGTACAGCCCATTCTTGAAGGTCCAAGTTGCCTTTATATAACACATTATAAGGCACTGATCATTTCTGTCCTGCTGTACGGCGCAGAGGTGTGGATGAAAAAGCTCTTGGTCTTTTCGCGAGAAGTGTTCTGCGCTCAGTCTTTGCTCCAGTTTGCATTGATGGCATTTGGAGAAGAAGATTCCACCACGAACTGTAGGGGCTGTCAAGGTCTAAGGGGACTGGGACATGTAGAGCGCATGGACTGGTAGCTTACCAACGAGTCTTCGAGCAGTACCAGGGAAAAAATGTACGCTAATTGTGGTGAGGTACTTGTGCAAGACTTTTTTTTATTAATTCTTAGTTGGTAGACAGAAGTGACCCCCACAAAAGTTGTTGTAATCAAATAAAAGTCTACATCGTATGCTGTTGTTACTCCCTCAAGTGAGGGATTTGATACGCCATATTTAAGCTAGACCTCAGCATTCAACCATTTGTGTTGCAACGTGGACCAGTCCACCGACTGAAAAGCTGACGAATACGTGCTCTTCTTGAACATCAAAAATCGACCGTACCCCAAAAGTCCGCATCATTTAAAGATGCTTACCGCATTGTCGGCGATGAGATGCGACTGAAAATGAAGGAAAATGAAGGCTGCGCCTTCCTCATAAACTTGTACGCAGAGACAGGGTATCGCCTTTGATCAACATTCCCTTGAAACTAAAAATAAACCGTCAAAAACTCTTAAAAAAGTCTCCTCGAGTCTCCTCCAGTTCCGTGTACGTTTCGTGTTGCAAAGTTCACCGAACCAGTGTCTGATCCAAAGTTGATAAGTTCCGCAGCATTTATGCACAAGTTTAGATTCCAAGTCGCGCCGCGCATCTACACCTGCAACCCACCGCCTGGCGTTGATGACGAGCCCGCAACACATCCACATTAACAGAATTTATTTGCTTGGTTTCTCACAGCAGGGTTATTAAAAAGGATAACTGCTTTGCCACGGCTACGGCTACGCTGCGACGCGGTGGATGGAAAATAATTTGCCATCATTGCCTCTCATCGCGATGCGGTGAGATGAGGATGAGGTTGGTGTTGGCGTTGAAAAAGAAGAGCGAAAAAAAAGAACACCGCAGGAAAATTGCTGTCATCCCTCGCTCGTTCATCGTGCACGCACGAATACGGGAAACGCCCCGCTTCTCATTCCGGCAGCGTGTGTAGTGTGTACCGTGTAGCTTTGAAATTTAAAATATCCCCTACCTACTAGAGAATTTTTCAACATTATCTGGGGGAGAAGTTATTGCGCTCCAGATTGGAACCGGAAAACTGGTTATTTATTAGTGTATTCTCCCAGTGCCGTGACAGCGTGCGCCCATGAATAGCCGGCCGGGGACAGTCGGAACCCGAACACTGTGCTTGGTACGTACACCTTTGTTAATTAAGCTGTGCAAGGTTCACGGGTGCAAGAGAATGTCGACATGGTACAGGCGCTGTTTCGCTTTTTTGCGTTTGTTATTTTTTTTTTTCCAATTTAAAGTGCTTGGGCTTGTAAGTTGGATGGGGGCTTTAAGCAATTTAAGTGCCAGTGGTGAAGCTTTGTTGGGGGGAAATTCATTAAAACTGGTGACACTTGTGGGATTGCCTCTCATAGAGTCGACCGTTGAAATGGGCTGATAGGTGTGTTCACTGATGGTGGTTTACTGTTGGGAGATGATGTGTCAGAATCTGCTGGCGGTGGAGTTGTTGAGGACAATCACTAGTGTGCAGTCAGACCAGGAATCAATTGGGAAAAAAGTCGCTGCCACTCACTTTGTGCTGTGTCACAGCAACGTTTGACCATTCAACTGTTGCCGGACGAATTAAAAAGCAAACGATGTAATTTCCAAATGACCAGGGTTATGGAAAATTGTATTACATTAAAATACGGTAAAGAGGAAGAAGGAAATACATTGTACTGGCGTTCTCCTTGACGTTTCTCAGGACTTTGGGAAGGAGAAGAAGGACTAAGATCTTCGAAGTATGGAGAGGGTCCGCGAGTGTTATGAAAGTCTCTGGTCCACAGACTCCTGGACCATAGCTGTGTAGCGCGTCACCTTGCTAGCAGTCTGCCTGTTGATTGACGATTCCTTCAACTTGTGGGATTGACTCCAAATTGGCTTGTGTTGATATGGTAATGCTAGTTTAACTGTATGATCCTTGCAGGTTATTGCTTTTCTTCATCTTCATCATAATCTTCTGACTCGCATGATCTACTAGAGGTCGCGGGGCAAAGTGCGAACCAAGCTCTCTAGGCCACTTAGATCTCTAGGCCACTCAATTCTCCACCATCAACTCTAAATCATCAGGAGTTATGCCCAGGCGCAACAAGGCTTGGTCCAATCAGCATTTAAGGCACGCCATGTTATGATGAAGACACGTGCCCAACCAAGAAGGCTATGCTATGCTTTCCGTTCGAAGAAGCAGCTGATCAACATTGAGTTCGTGGCGTAGTGCCGTGTTGCTCACCCTATCACGGCGAGTAACTCCAAAAACTCATGTCAACAGCTTATATATGCGCGATTTTTATATCGTACTCTGGACTGGCGCCGCACTGTGGTCCCGATGTATGGGAGAGGTGGAAATAAATCTGTAACTTCTGAACCCGTTGACCCATCTTAATGAAATTTTGGGCAAATTACAACTGCTACGAGATCTTATCGTGGTCCAAAGAGGACGTAGCTATAGGATGAAAGGAGTAATCTTCAGTTTAAAAAAATTAAAAAAGCTAACTTTTTTTGTTTAAATGCGTAAAATAATTAAAATGACTCAAAATTGGGGCTTAGGGCAAGTTGTAATCAGTACTTATATAAATACATTACATTTTACAAGAATTGTTAACATACAGTTTTTCAAAAATAAAAAGACTTAGCAATTAAGTGTAATAAGGCTTGCGTTTCATTGCTAAGTGGAAGCGAATATTTTGTTTTCGATCTAGGCCTTAAATACGCAATCCGAGGATCAGATGATACCAACAATTTGTTGCCGAGCGAGAAAATGTTCTACTATTAACAATTCGATAATACCGATCATCTTTTTACCGACTTTCCCAAACCTTGCAGTTGCTTCAAATTTCATAAAAACCTTTTTCTCACTTCAAAAACTGTTGGACTGATTTAGCACGATGTTAAGTTTCCGTGACTCTTTGATAAAAAGCTTCGGAAATTGAAAATATTTCCACCAAAAAAGTAATCACACAGGAATTTATATTCAAATATAATACTTGCCAACGCGAAAAACTTTAAATTTTCACAACCAAAGCCGATATTCAACTGGAATATTTAAAGTATCTTTCATTATCTACTTAAACAAAATTTCTTTTTGCCATCTGTAAGATGTCAGTAATTATAAAGCCATAATACGGCCATAATACCCTAATTTCCCATTTTGATGGTCATTGCAACATGTGAACCGGACATGCAATTTGTGACCGCGCAAAGAAAACAGATAAAAAAGCAATTACTTTCCATTTGATTACAATTTTATGACCTAAAGTATATTAATTCACAATAACAAAACCTTCCTCGGCCTCTCACACTGCATTAGTACAACACATGCATTGCAAGAGAAATCGTTTGAAAATGCAGAAAAACGCACAACATTGCTCCACTTAAACGCCTCGTTCTCGAGATTCAGGCTCAACCCGGCGATAGTTTTTGCACCGTCGATAGAAGATACTGATAGCTTTCAAAAGACCTACGCTCCCGTTGGAGACTCTTGGTGCATTTTAGTTACAGCCCATCAAACATTGAAATACCTACTCAAAACGGTGCCTTAATTAAAAGCCTGGTCTAAAAAATGTGAAAAATGTAAAAAAAAACTATTGATGCAGTTTGAAGGCCAAATGTATGTCCTTTAAATCAAATATAACATTTGGTTCCAAAGAACTTAAATTTAAGAATTATGCTTAAAAAAAATTTGCTTAAAAAATACGTACATTTTCGTAAATTTCAAAGTCCCAACTTTGAGCTTACGGTACAACAAAACGGGTCATCAAAAGTCACCAAAATTTTGGCCTTACAGGTTCTCATATTTGTAGAATCGAAAAATCTAAACCATTTGGCCGAGAAAAATATGTCACTTTGGGTACTTTTTTCCACTTTGGAACCACTGTGCGCCGTGCTTCTCATCCTATTACGGCCAGTAATTCCGAAAACAGAACGAAGAAACCTCATCTCGGCAGCTTGTATTCGCGCGATTTTTATATCGTACTCCGGACAGGATCCGTAGGCACCGTCCAAGAGGTCATAGTAGTCCTCGGAAGCCGTGATGATGAGGACATTCGTGGCACGTGGCAAAACCATCGAAGCCTAGTCCTTTAATTTTTGAAAAAAAGGACAATAACCCCAGTTTGTCATTCGCCAGGTGTCTCACCGCGTTACCAAGCCAAGTTAATGGCGCGAGAGAGCCATAAAACTCCCTCTTTATCCACTGCCTTAAGCATTTCTGGCCGGATTTCATCCACATCGGCGGATTTGCTAACTTTCAGCGAATCAATCGCCAAAGTGACTTCCTTCACCGTTGGATTATTCTCCGAACAACTCAAAACTACAGGTCCTCCATCCTTAGTGCCCTGTTCGGGATTGAGCAGCTTCAAAAAGTGATCGTTCCATCTGCGCAAAATGTCAGTCGCATTTGAAAACAACACACCATCTTTGGATTTGACTGAGTGGGGGAATGGTTTGCCAGAACACCTTTTTCGCAGATCTATAGTAGCTTCCCAACTTCTCACCGAACTCCTTCCAGGATTGCTCTTTCGCTGCTCGCAGAGCCAATTTGCGCCTCAGTGTACCGGTCACAAGAGAAGCAAAGTCCCCCAAAAGAATCCAGTTTCTGTAGGTCCTCTGCTTCTCTCTGATGGCTTCTTGAACTCCGGATGTTTTAAACCACGCAGTTCTTTTCTCACCATCAGCCGTCACCCCAAGGCGCTTCACTCCACAAACATCACGCGCAGAGGCAATGACAGCTGTTGGAAACGTTCGCCATTCTTCCTCTACATGCGATGGAAGAGTTAAAATTCGTTCAAATCTTTCAGATATGTGCCGTGCAAAATTTTGCTGCATCTAACTGCTCTGTAGTTTCTCCCACCGAATGCGCGTAACCAACTCTTGGGTTCCGCCTTGGCAGAAGAGGTACTCAATCAGTGAGGTTCAGCGTACACAATACCAGGTGATGATCAATTGGCCGTTCATCACACGAACCTCACAAACTATTTCTATTGAAGACTTGCACGGTACCACGTGTATCTATGGCTAACTTTGTGTGCAGAAAAATATGTTCATTATGGACATGCCATTTGCTCCGCAAAAGCCCAACAATTCTGATGAGGATCACCGTTCCTTGCTTTTCTTGAGAAGAGAATATATACACTACGCGGACCCTTTCTCGAAGTAATACGAAAGCAACTTCACTTGATCAGGATCTGTGAGTCCTAAGGCTCATCTAGGATGAAGACGTACTAAAAGGTTTTTCTCTATGCAAATGTTGTTAATATTCAGAGACCATCACGACTTCCTAGGCGATGCTATTCCATCTAGTAGGCGACCTCTTGGTAAACCCTCGACAAGGTGATTGGACCAAGTCCAAAAACTTGGCTGGTGAAGTTTCGGCATACCTCAAGATATATTTGAGTATCCCCCGTGCGTGCTTTGCTCCTGCGACCCCTTTAGTGGATCACCACTGAAGACGGGATATGGTTAGATGACCTCTTCACTCCGTTTGATGTCGTAAACGAAATTCTGTTTTCGGAAAAAAAAATTAACAATTGTCTTGCTATAGAGAGCAACATTCACAATGCTTGAAATGTTTTGTGAATTATCTCCTCAATCAACCTCACCAACCGCTCGCACATCTGCCATGCATTCCTGAGCTTCCTGAACGCCCATCTGCGATGCCATTCTAGTGGTACCACCTCACCCTTCCTCCCTCTATACCTCCGGCCCGCGCTGTGTTCAATCTCATTTCAATAACTTTTCAGCCTTGTACCAAACAAACTCGAACTCAAGGCCAACAAATGCGCAGCCATTGCATATTCCCACAAACGTCTCCCAGAGCATGGTGTGTAACCCTGCGATGAGCTCATCTTCCCTTCTTATGCATTTTTTATGATATTGGTGCTTTCATTAGCACAGAGTCAGACCGCTTCTTGTGTCACTAAATCCCTGTATTCGACTGTTGTTCGACCAACACTTGAACTTTCCATGAATGGTCGCCCATAGAGGCGGTTCAACGCCTCGCCTGCTTTAATCAACCCTCGAGTGGTCCGCTGAGGTGCTTCTAATCACCACAAATCCATGTCAACTCCCTTAAACACAACCACGCCACATGTTCGAATGACTTCCTCTCCCCGTGTTAATCACTTTCGCTCCAATCCACCTGGAGTCCCAACTCCCTGCTACGAGCATAGAACCCTCTGACTTCCTGCGGAATATGTCTTCATGCATGGAAGGAACTTCTGTTCATCAACCGAACCTGATTCATATTTATGAACTACTCGCACTCCACCGATCCGGCGCACAATCGTCGACCATTAAGACCTCGTTAAACAAGAATCCTTGCACTCCACGCCTAATGAATGCGATAACAACATCCTTTGACAAATCCATCGCCAGGGACATGCAATACTACACCAGCTCTCTGTCTTCCGCGCTGCCCTCCCCCCCCCCCCCCCCCCCCCCCCCTCCAGCCCATTCACAGACAGTGCCAGAGTCGTTTTCAATTTCCAATTCAGATGCATTCCTTTGGCAGGAGTCTCTTCCACTATCCGTAGGCATTCGACTGTGTCATCTGACAGTGTTACAAAGTGCAGCACACATAAAGCTAACTAAGCCTTCACTTGTCTTCCGGTGATGTCTGTGCACATTCCTCACAAAGCCTTGACTCTTGATGCATCAACGTCGTCATCATTGCATAGCAGAGTCTATGTTGCCTCTGTTGGGTGTGTGCATCAGGACTGACAGAAATTTCTCAAAACGTTGCCGCATCGTCGTCATTGTTGTGGCGCTCGACGACAACGATGTCTTTCTGTTTCTCTTTATCGGCGAAATCCAATTGCAGATACAAACCCACAAGCGCAGACGACACAGAGACGAATGAACCTCATCTCCTGTTCAGCCGAGAGTGACATGCTCAAGGAGTCTGGCTCTCCTTGGAAACGGAATGCGATGTGTAATGGATGCATCTCATCGTAGTCACAACAGTTCTCGGTAAACAGGAGGATGAAGGGTGTGTATGTGTGTGTACGCTCTTGATTCAATTAGTCCAAGTTGGACTTGTCCTCCATCAGCCAGCAGTCAGCAGTCACAGAGTCATGAGCTTACACTGGTGCGGTGATGGGTGCCATCACTCCCGGTGGAGGAGGAGGAGGAGGAGGAGGAGTACTTGAACGTTGACACCGGGTTTCTGTCCTCCGGTGGAGGAGGGTGTCAGCTTGACGTAGGACAACAGGAAAATTCAATTATGTCACAACGGCAGCGCCTGATGATTCCGGTGATTTGGAGGAAACTCAATTTGGTCAACGGAGCGAGAGTCCTGAGTGATTTGTGGCATTCTCAAAGACATTCCGTCGGTAGGGGGGTGTGTAATGTGACCTCGTCTGGCGGGAAGATGCGATGGGGTGTGGGCAAGCGATGACAACAGTGGCTGGGAGTGGTTAGTTTGAACCGAACATTTTATTCACTGGCATGTCCCGGAATACTTGAGTGTCCGGGTACCCAACCCGAGCGAAGTTTAGCCTGTTCAGCGGTCTCTGCTAGAGATGAGCGACAGTCGGATACAACTTTGGAGTGTATCGAGATCGATTCCAGGGCTAGCTTACCGAATTTAACCACCTTCACTTTGAAAAGAAAACGGGTCTCCTCCACCTGCCATATTCTGCCCCCCCCCCCCCCCCCCACATGCCAAAAGGTCTCAATTGGACTTCATTAACATCATCAACTCCCAATATAGACGGGATGGGGTGCTTCCCGTTCTGGCAGCAACTTCAAGAAGTCTTCAATTACGTCTGTTGTTTGAGAAACAGAAAGCCAACACTTGTTGTGCCCGAGGGTGGCTTTGATTGAAGTTTCCAACAGATTAAGTTCCTGTTTCCGCTCGCACTCCTCGCAGGTGAACTTTTCCCAAGTGAGTCTTTCACGAAACCTCTTCCACAAAATTTGCGAGGAAAACTAAGAAAAAATTAAAAAAAAGTTGTCATTCCTACCCACCCACTTGCCACCCACCCGTTCCGGAACAATGCCGCCATCAATTGCCGCAGGCTGTAGCCGCCTCCCTCCGACCCATGGGATCTGGGGTAAATGATGAAAACTTGTCGAGTGTCGTACTCGCACGTAAATTACTCGCCTTTAGAATGCCGCCGCTGTTCCAAAAGGGCAGGCGCTCTGCCATTCTGCCATCGAAGGCCGGCTCGACTGACGTGGTTTTGATTTATTGTTTGCGTTCGTATTCCCGCAGCGCGCGCCTAACTACACTCTCGTCGTCGCCGCCACCACCACCACCATCACCACCAGCGGCGCACATTTCCAGTGCCAGTGTCGAACAGCTATTGATGGCCGTTTGATAGCACGAAAGTTGTTCGTTTCCGGTTGCCATGCCTGCGGGTGGCCTAAGCTCTGCTCACAAATTGAGCGTGTTTTTGGAGTGCCTTTTTTTTCCTCGTACACCAGCACTGCTTAAGCGTAAGGCCATGGAAATATTCTCCAGTAATTAATGGAGGAAGAGACAAAAAAAAAATGCGAGGGCGCCTCTTTGGGGGGTAATCAATTTTTCTTATTTAATTTTCAGCTCCTTTAAGATGTTGCGCGGAAATCCTGAGTCTGAGTCCCCAGTCCCCCGGGGGTAGTTGGGCGCTTGGGTGGCGTTGCGAAAAGTTTGGTTAATGGAAAAAGAAAGCTGTTCACTGCCGGCGCAGCGGGGTGAGTGAAAGTTTTCCATTGGAGCTGCTTTTGTTAATTAATTCCTTCGTTGAGCGGTGGCGACTGGGTAGGCGGTGTCAGAGGGGGTGGAGTCCGCTAGAGGCGTTCATCAATCTTAACGTTGTCGAGGATAATTAGACGTGCGAGTGCGAACGAATCTTGCGTCTCTTCACACCGGTTTTGGGGATAATGGAAGGCACTTTGAAAGGAAGTCGTCGTGTTTTGAATATACCGCTGCTGTCAAGGTGTGAGCGCCTCACACGTTGGTGATGTCTGTCAGTTAGATGGCTTGCTCGGTGAAGCTGCGGAGTTTGTCGCGGGACTCCTGAAAGGAGGGCGATATTTCGGTCAAAATGTTAAGTGAGTGACCAATAAATGGTACAGTTTACCGCTTTCAACACGCGATTTCCCAGTTCAGCGACACGAGTTTTTGATCGAAGACCAAGGTCGCGTGAGTTCCCAGTTCGTGAAGAGAGTCCTAGCTCAAGGCCCAAGCCCAAGTGAGTTCCCAGTTCCTCCGCGGGTGTCCTTGATCAAGGACCAAGCTTCGTCTCAGTTCTTTTATAAGAGTCCTGGCTCAAGGACCAAGCCCATGTGAGTTCCCCGTTCCTTCAAAGGAGTCCTTGTTCAAGTCCCAAGCCCAAGTGAATTCCCAGTTCCTCCGCAGGAGTCCTTGATCAAGGACCAAGCTTCGTCTCAGTTCCTTTATAAGAGTCCTGGCTCAAGGACCAAGCCCACTGGGTCCCGGTTCCGTCAAACGAGTCGTTGATTAAGGACCAGGCCCGCGTAATTTTACAGTTCCTTCAAAGGAGACCTTGATCAAGCACCAATCTTCATCTCCTTTATAAGATTCCTGGCTCAAGGTCTAAGTCCATGTGAGTTCCCGGTTTCGTCAAAGGAGTCCTTGATCGGAGACCAAGCTCACGTGCGTTCCTACTTTCGCGATAGGAGCAAATCCAACACTTTGTGGCACCACTCCTCACATGGTCCACCGTTAAATTCCGCCCCCGTTTAAGGACGCCGCCATCAATCGTTCCCTTGAATCGTGGCACCTCTGTTACGATGCCACCCCCTCAGAGAACCCATAACATTTTTATGCAAAATTTCCTGCCACGTCCTGAGACTGATACATCCCCAAAGCGCTCAAGTAATCTGCTTCGCACATTTTTCATGCGTTCCCACATAAGTTACACGTCCCCGAACCACTTACACCCGTGACATGGCGAAATTAAACTGCCGCCTCTTCTAGGGTTCCCGAATAAAAAAAAACGAGCACATCTATCCGCTTCCACTAAAGCTACTCGCAATTAAAGTTTCACGCGCACCAGCGATGGGATACCCAGTGCGTCGGAGTTGTTTGTCTTGTTGCTGTTGATTCAATTAAAATCAAGCGAACAAGGGTGTAAAGCCCCCCTGCGTGCTGCCTTCGAAAGAAGCACATGACGAATGTGAACGTTTCCAATTTGTTGCCATCTCCGTCCCGTCGCAAGGGTTTGGCTCAAGGGTGAGAGTGCTGGCAATGTAATTGCGGCACTGCCGTGGAAAAGTTCCTCCCCCTCGTTGTCGAACCTGCTGGATGCAGGAGTGGGGCCGGCTTATGGCAAGTTCCTCCGGCAACTTTATGTTACCACTTATTACCATAACAATTAAGGGCGCAATTTATGGGGGAGTAGTTTTCGACGGCAGGCATAAAGTGTATTATTATCATTTTTTTCTGCCGTTTGCCAGCGGCGCTAGTGTCGTGTAGTTTATGGGGCAATGAATAATCTTATTAGGGGCCGGAGTGAGGGGGTAGGGAGTGGAGCGAACAAAAATGTTTGCTGTGCTGAAAAGTATTACAAAGTACGAGAAGATAAAGTTGATGGTGTGGCATCGTTACTTCCGGGAATCATATGAAAGCAATAAAAGCAACTCCACCACAGGCTTACCGGGAAGCGTGTGTTTTTTTAAGCTTCTCCTCCAGAACTAATGGGTTGTGCCCGCCGGTTGTGGTTTATGTAGAGACGAAGTTGAGGTAATTTATGATGCGCAAGCATGGACTTCCCCACATTCATCTGGGAAGTGGCTTTAATTGTTAAAATGATGGAGGATCTTTCATGCACAACATAATGCTCTGCCTCGGTTCTTTGCTGAACGAGAACCATGCTTATTTAAAGGAAACGCTGGCGCCATGGACCCTTTAATGTTAATTCACACCAGCTCTACAGCACCAATTGAGAAATGATATCAGACTGGTTTTGCACCGGCTAAATCGTGCCTTTAAAGGATACAGGCCACCAGAATGGGTGACTTTGTACTTCTCATTCCTTTTTCTCTTTCCGTTAAGGACTTAGAATCGCGAGGACTCAGTAGACTTCTGGCATTGGAGCACTGTTTCTCAGTCTTTCAATAGTGGATTGTGTATTTTGGTACTGATTAACGATTTTGCACCCTCCAGCCTCGAGTCCGCCTCCCCTGGTGAAAAGACGGTGGGGTTTAACGAGGTGTCGTCCGCACTCTGAGTCATCTTATCCGGCTGGCCATCCAACAACGCCTTAGCCTTGTCGACCCTAACAACAGCTGTGCCTGCATCACTACTGAACGGAGCATGTCTTGACACATCAGGGTGAAGGCTCATCGGCGCTTCATCTCGTCTGACATTTTGCGGTGTAGCCTTTGGGCCGTCAGAGTGTGGATGGTCCATATCCTTGGCTGCCTCCTCTAGAAACTCAAGTGTTCTTTGAAGCCTTTGCCTCTCATGTTCTCTGAAAACTTCCTCTTCCACTAAGACTACGTATGGTCTTCCTGCTAACAACACGCGAAGTTTGGCGACGGTGATGGAAAGATGATATTTCCTCCACCTCCGTCAAAGGCGCTTCCGATGCTCGCAATATTTGTGCTGCGTATGTGCATTAGGCTTGAGCATTTTAGTTCAGGCCAGAGAGCTCTCAGCTTAGTTAAAATCTGTTTATTGAACTAGTTCCTTCGTCTAGTTCATTTAGTTCAATGTAGTTCACTGCTCAGGAAATTGAATCTTGTGCGATTTTCGCAGGCTGATTGTTATATTATCACATGCATTAATGCATCAAAAATCCCCTTCACATACGCCACCACCGGCAAGGCAACGATGCTCGATGTGCTTCTGCTGTGGTAAAGGTAAACAAAAACAACCCCTAATGTGCACAGTGCCCATACACATGCAATGCAAAATACTCAATTTAGTTTGATTAAATTCATTCGTACTAAAGGGTGACTTTTTAAAAGCTATAGGAAAGTTTTTCAAAAAAAAGCACATAAAATTCAGAAAAATGCATGAAATCTTTATTTGAATCGATAGTACGGTCCATATAATTTAATGTTTGAAGATTATTTCATGCAAATGTTGACCTTGACTGCGCCTCAAATGGTCCATCCGCTTAGTCCAATTTTCGCATACTTTTTCCAACATTTCGGCCGGTATCTCACGAATAAATGCTTCAATGTTGTCTTCCAATGCGTCAATTGAAGCGGGCTTGTCTGTATAGACATGAGCTTTAACATAGCCCCACAAAAAATAGTGTAAAGGCGTTAAATCGCACGATCTAGGCGGCCAATTGACCGGTCAATTAAACGTGAAATAAAATGTTCACCGAACTCGCCCCTCAATAAGTCCATTGTTGCGCGTGCTGTGTGGCATGTGGCACCGTCTTGTTAAAACCACATGTCATGCAAGTCAAGCTCTTTCATTTTGGGCAAAAAAAAGTTGGATATCATCTCACGGTAGCGCTCACCATTCACAGTTACGTTACGATTCGCATCATCTTTGAAGAAGTACGGTCCAATGATGCCACCAGCCCATAAACCGCACCAAACTGTGACTTTTTCTGGATGCTCTTGCAATGCTTCTGGCTGATATTCACTCCAAAATCGACAATTCTGCTTATTTACGTACCCATTGAGCCAAAAATGAGGTTCGTCGCTGAACACAAGAAGCGCGCGATGAACTTTCTTAACAGAGCACGCATTTTGATAATAAAATTCAATAATTTGCAAGCGTTGTTCGTTTGTAAGACGATTCATGGTTAAATTATAGACCAAGCTGAAGATGTTTGACAGTGAAACAAAACACGAGACGTGCATCAGCTGTTTAAACCAGTGTTGCCAAAAAGATAATAGCTAAAAAATCACCCTTTATATTACATGAATTAAAATAAAATGACGTTGTGAACCAGTTCACTTAGTTCACTTAAGTAGGTGGGAAGTTGTGGGTGGCATTAATGCACTTAGGCCAAAGTAAGCCCATTGTACCGCGACGTGGGTGTTCAGACAAAAAGAAGATACAGAGGGTTTATGACAGCCAGATTGTTTTCTCAGCAAATTTGACTAGCGCTCTGACTGGTATTTAGCTGAGGTCGTCTAGACACTTCGGACTTTTCGGAAGCAACCGTCTCTTGCTAGAGTATCAAGGGATTGATCACAAGAATTGCAATCCTGTAAGATGCCTTGGGTTCCTCCAGCTTACCGATTTTCCAGTTATCAGTCTTTGGTCTGGGGTTGTACACTCTGATAAGTTTTAAAACTGATCCTGCCTCAGTTTGTCCTGTTTGATGGGCAGTCGGACGCGTGCTCTATCTAGGTCTGTTAGGGATCTGGTCAACTGACAATACCTCGAGGCGTGCCCCCGGACAGAGCTCACCGATCCTCGAGATGTCAAGAGACCATTGATCGGCGCGGTCCAAGATTTTAACGTGCCCTTGGTACCAGCCAGCGTCCTCGTACTTAGGCGGCTTGTCCGGATATTCTTCCGGAAGATTTATGAGGTTGGTGGCAAGCTTATCTTAAAGTTTCCTCCATTTGTCTAGTGGAATGCTTCTATCTGGATCCGCTTTATCCACGATTGCGACAGTGGTCTGGTTTTTGAGCACGACGCTATACCTTGCCTTGGTTGAAGTTGGAGGCCGAGTGCGAAGCCATAGACCGTTTGGACTTTTTGGGGGCAGGGTTCGCCCGAGGATCTGTTGCGTTTGGAAACTATTGGAGTGTCAGAGCCTTGAGTGATGACCTTAGTGGACCACTCGAAGGAGGATTTTTGCTGTTCAGTCCACTTCTCAGGAAGGTGGGTGATCAACCTTTGGAAGACCTTCTGTCCTGCACTTCGGTCCGTATGCAGAAAGGTGGGAATCTGCTCCGAACAGGATAATTGGGGAGGTCTTGCTGTTCCACGGTCAACTGACGTGGGTCATTGGACAGAATCCGTAACGCCGCCTGTCGACACAACAATTTCAGCGGGACCTTCCCGACGTTGGTCCGTGTAGGACTTGAACCTTGGCCGATCTGTAATCAGGATGGCTGCGGTTGGTGTCAAAGCCAAATTAGTGGTTTTTAACACAGTATTTGTTCCAAATCTCACCCAGGGTCCTGAAATTTGATACGGGCCCTGATAGGGCGAGAAACACGGGATTACGCGAGAAACTCAAGTTTGAGCAGTTGCTTCTTCGAACGGAAAGGGCTATGCTTCGATGGTTTGGTGACGTTGCACGAAAGTCCCCATCATCAACAGAGGCGGGCCGTGAGTACGACTCCATCAGGTAGGCGACCGCTCGGCAATTGGACCAAGTCCAAAAATTTGCCTGGTTCCACCCGGTTCTGCCTGGTTTCGCAGCCTTAAAGATGCACAGATGCTTGATGGACATTTCTCGTTCGTTTTTTTTTTTTGCTCACGCGGCCCCTCTAGTGTATCGTGGGAGTCAGAAGATGACGATGGTGATGACCGAAGATGTACTTGTCTTCAGGAAAACCTTCTTCGTTGGATGTTCCACATCACGATTGTCGAGATGACAGTCCATTAAGTGACGGATCTGCTATTGCTTGAGGGAATGCCTTTAACTTTTCCGCCCTACTCTTAAATTGCCTCAAATTCTATGCGCAGACATGGTATCATACGAGGAGTGGAAACCAAAGAATGCTCACAGTTTCTCTGAAAAGGAATTTTAAGGAGCTTTGCTTGACATTTATACTCTCTCAGCATAGGGTGGTGATTAGAGGGATGTGAGATCTTCTTCAAAACACGACTCCTTGTCCAGCACGTCACAGCGGCCACTCAGCCCTTATGCTGCTGTACACGAGAAAGAAATGCTATCAATTGGCATTAGTTTGGTAGTCCCAGACTTCCTAAAACCGATTTCCGCCGCCGGGTGATGCAAAGGTGCGGTACAGATTGTCCAGTGCAAGACGTCTTAGGCGCCCACTTGGCAAATTGGTTACTGCGTTGTTGCGTAAGCCAAGATCATCCCCCCTTGTTGGTATGTTTACATGTCTAAAGTCAGAAAAAGAAATCCAATCCCCTTCAAACCTCAAGCCATCTGCAGGTGGCCCTCCTTAAACCCCAAGCAGATTTGCCTCACCTTAATTACCTCTCGCATCCCTTGAGGAACCCGACCAGCTCTGTGCATAGCATTCCGAAATCCCCATCGAGCATCCAGAATTAGCTTCAAAGAGAGCCACATAAGTCCGGTCATCCATGCAACCACCTGCAACGTACGAGCAGTCCGAATTCCTTCCTTCGCCTGTCTGGCATCGGGCTGGCTCCTGCAAATCCTTAAAGCCTTAAAGTATTTGCAAAGTTCTGCTTAGGCACTCACTCACATTCCGGTGTGTTCATCCGGCATGCAGACGCTGCTGCAGAGGTGTTATCACAGCCCGACCACACGATGCACTCCACCCCTGTGTGAGTGAGCGTGCAAATTTCTGCAGTTCGGGGCCGTCGTAGGAAGTTACTGACAGATCCGGGTGCAAAATTTGATTCCACATGCACAGAGCCAGTCGACCGAATCCAAGCACATATTCACATCGCTGGCTGCAATCAGATGCACAGATGCAGTGCGGCACTGGCGACGGGCGCCAGTCGTCAATCATCGACCCGGATTCGTACACATAGGTGCTTCGAACGAGTATGGCAGTTTTTACAATCGACGAATGATTCAATAGGTTCTTCAATGCTTCTACGAGAGAGATTTTTAATGGTTTACTTTTTATGCAGGGCCGCGCCGGTCGCCGGGGTCGTTAGATGCTTTGCTGACATCGCCCGTTGCGTCCAAAGGTTATCCATCCGCAGCACACGGGACCGTTAAGTCCCTTACGGCGACTGTGTCATAAATTGAAAGGTACGCTGCATAGGTGGCTCGAACACAGAGCGGTCTCGGTGATCTGTGAAGTTTTGCACCCCCTCCGACGGATGCAAGCATGCACCGAAAGTTCCAACCGTTCGGACGGATGCCCGCAGAAGGGATCAATGGGGTTGTGCAGTGCACCCTAGCACCGACGAGAACGAGACAGTTCATTACGCCCGCTCCGGAGAAGGTATCCCATGTTTAGTGAATCAGAGCAGAGTACATTGTGGGCACGAAAACATGCTACGCTGTCGAAAAACTGTTTGCGACTTCTTTTATTTTCAGCAGCACACAGATGGTACCGAGTGCTGGCTGCTGGCCTGTAATTAGAAACGAGAAGCCACTGAATACCCTTTCCACTACCCCTCGCCACCTCGGTGGTGCATCTCTTTTCGGGAACCACTGGAGGGATTAACGAGTGTTTTCAGCTTAAACGTGACTGCCTTGATGGCCCGTTAATGGGAGCGCGATGCGGGGATGTGTTTTTGTTGCTTTTTGAAGACCGAGCGACGGATAGTTCGGCGAGCATTCCGAGGGCAGTGGCAACACGTAATTAGGAAAATCGGTGATTTGTGAAGTTGGGCGGTTGGGGTTGAGAGCAGTTTGTTTAAACTTGGCCGGCGCGGCGTGCTGTGCGATCTAATGGAGAGAGTGAGTGCGACCATTAGCGAGCTTGGTGACCAATTCACGTAATTGCTTATGAAGGGCTAACATGTGAGCGGCGGGAGCTTAGGTGGGAAACGAGGCGTAATTGGCTGGGGTTTCACTGCTTGTGGGTGACTTGTGTGCTGGTGTTCGAGGGATCCGAGTCGAATGGAACGCGTTGGATTGTAGCTAATGAAGTCGTTTAGTATTTGAAGTATTTGAAGCCTATTTCGGTTTTAAGGGGATGAGAATTAATGTGTTTGATGAGCGCGTTATCGAGCGGGCGGTTATTGGGGTAACTTACAGAGCGCTGGTTATAGGTTCGGCGTGGAATGGAATGCATATTGTGTGAGCTTTTGTATACAGGACTATAGACAATTTCGTTTAGTGGCTTTGTTAGTGGCCTAAGCCACTGGACAAGTGCGTGTGGTGCTCACATTTTCAAAGAAATAATTTTTAATACGGGACCATCACATTAGACTTCGTCCATCTACAGCACAGGCGCGGGCATTTCCTCTGAATTGTTAAAAACGCACTGCTGCATGAGAATCCCTAAATGGCAGTGGTAGCGGCAGCATTTCAGTTCAAGCAAATCAAGTCTAAACTGGTCGCATGCTGCCGCGAAGAGCTTAAGGTAACTTCATGTTGGGTACAGGACAAACAAGGAGACATAACTGGCAATTAACTTGTGAGAAAAAGAGCCGAGATCGACCCATCCCAGGCAATTCTATGGTATAGACCACCTCTTGCCGATGTCATAGAGTTGGCAAACAAAATGTAGTCCTCTCTAGCCGCCAGCGATGCCAGTCGAGCAGTGCAAACAGATTCAGTGCGACAGATAGTTGCCAGCGATGGTAATTGGAGCTCTAACTGGCCATAATCCTCTGAAGTACCATGCAAAGAAAATGGGACTAGCTAACGACTTCATATGCAGATGACGCGGCGACGAAGAGGAAAAAGAGGATACTCCTCATTGCCACTGCTCAGTCTCTGTGAGAATATTTTTTCCAAGATCGAAAATTCCACTTATGTGACACTCAGGATGGCTACGCTCTTAATTGGTGCGGAGATGTGTAAGAAACACCACAACCGTCGTGTTACCGTTCCTAAAGCTGCCACATGGAGTCAAGGTCATCGGCTTTGCTGACGACATCGCGGTCGTGACGGTGGCCAAGCACATCCACGAGGTGGAAACCGCCGCAAACGAAGCAATCGCCAGGATCAAAAATTGGCTGGAATCTTCCGACCTTGAATTGGCTGACCACAAGACAGAGGCTGTTTTAATAACCAGCCGAAAGGCTGTGGAATATGCAAACTTCCGGGTTGGCACCCAGCTAATTAGATCCAAGGAATCACTGAAATACCTAGGAGTGATGCTCGACAACCGACTTAATTTCAAAAAGCATGTCGAATACTGCAGCAGGAAAGCTTCAAAGATGCAGGCAGCACTTTCTGGTATGCTGCCAAACATAGGAGGACCCAGATACCCAAGACGGATTCTGCTTTCCAGAGTGGTGAGTTCTATTCTCCTATATGCTGCGCCAGTCTGGTCGAGTGCTCTCTCTATAAAGGAGACAGCTAAGAAGCTCTCGTCACCATACAGGCTCTGCGCCATAAGAACAATCAGCGGCTTCCGGACAATTTCGGACGAAGCAGCCTGTGTGATTGCGGGTATGGTCCCCATCGACATTCTCGCAAATGAGATGCATAGGGTCTACCTAAGGCGATCGGCGAACCGGCCAGAGACTGGCGTAAACAGGTTAAGGAAGGAAGAAAGAGCAGCCTCAATGACAATGTGGCAAGCCAGATGGGACACCTCAAACAAAGGTAGATGGACTCACAGACTGATTCCAACAATCGAAACGTGGACAAAGAGAGCAAGCGGAAACTGCAACTTCCACCTTACGCAGTTTCTGTCGGGCTACGGGGTCTATCGAAAGTATCTCCATAGGTTCGGGCACGATAGCTCTGCCCTTTGTCCAGAATGTGAGGACTCTGAAGAAGACGCAGGACACACGACTTTCCACTGCAGACGATTTGAAGGGACAAGAATAAACCTACCAACACCGGAGCTCCTAGTCGGTCATATGACGGAGTCAGCCGAGAAGTGGGCGGAAATCTGTTCCTTCATATCAAACTTGCAGATCGAGCTAAGAAGGCTTGAAAGAGTAAGGCGAGCCGAACAGGCAAACACAGTCGATCCAGCTTGAGTCGCTAACCAGCCCCGCGAAGTAATACCTAACGGCAGTTCCGCGGGGAGAGTGGTAGAAGAGTGCAGGGTGTGGGTTAGTACGTAGGCGTATTCCCGAAATCGAGAACTTGGGTTTGCGAATCGTGCATGCTAATGGCACGGGCTATTAGTATCTTTCGAAGATTGCCACATCCTTGGACGTAACCAAAAAAAACCGTTCCTTGCGTTTGTTCAAAAAATGAGAGAAATAAAGCGTCATAAAACACATGAACGCATGAACGATAACAGCTTTCAATTGACACTTCTCTTACAAATTGAGGGTTTTTCTTTTGTGTTTGATAAGTTCGTATTGTCAGTAAAAGGACCAATAACGTGGACGTGGCGATTTGGCATGGCCAGCAAGACCGCCTGATTTAACCATACCAGACTTCTTTCTTTGGGGCTACTTAAAGTCGGTTTTATGCCAAGGACAATATTCGACAGGAGTGCGAACAGTTATCACCGGGAATCTTGCCGAAATTCATGGAAAATTCGCATTCACTTACATTCACACACATTGTCGCTATACAGTGAAATGATCCCAGAAAGCCGTCTACGAACCTCCAACTCGTAAGGTGGTTGGACTATGGAGAAGGCATGGGCAAGTCTTCGTCTCCAAACCAGTGGTACAACACAGCACAGGACGTCCGCATCTAAAGCGGCAAGTGGCTTGTTGGTTGAGGGCCATGTCCACACTGGACTACAGCGTCACACAAAGATGAGTACGAGGTAGATAGGTGGTGGTGGGCAGCTGTCATGGCCAGAAACAGTTGTTACGGATTGAATAAACGCATTGACTCCTATATCGAAGGTACGTTTGTCAAACTCCGCCTCAAACAACTCTTATTCTACTCGGCACCAGCTCGCAGAGTCATTGACACTTAGGTTAACAAATCTGCCTGCCCACGATTTTGTCGTTCGCATTTAAGCTTGTTATCGGAGGGCATTTCGAAATAATAGAAGTTCAGAACCGTTTGGATCCGTTTGTTCCAATATTTCTTGTCGCTATTTATGGACGCGGTAGTTATGGTCACACGTAGAGGGCCAGAACTAGCTACTCAGCAACCACTAGTGTTGTTGTTTTCTCACGTGTGGAAGGAACCTATAGTTTTATGCCGACTCCGAACCAAGTTTGAGAAGCATTTTCTAGACGGTTATACTCTTTGATCATTGTCAGTGACTCCATACAGGGTGGGGCCGTGAAAAGCATTTGTTGTCGTACCAGGCATCGAACCTAGACAGGTAGGTCCAAGTGAGTAGGAGTCGACGCACATACCCACAACTCCACTGTCCACAACCGAGCCCCCTTCCAACGCAATGTATTCTATGAATGGTTTCTTGAATCCTAGGAATGTGGGTGAGTAGGTACTCTCCACCTGATCGATTCACAATATGTATCATCTACAAAAACGTGGCATGGCCTGTGAGGTTCGTGTTTCAGTCTCTTGATGGGGCGATCCTGAAGACACTCTTCGCTGCCAATAACCACTTCAAACATCGGAGTCATGGCAATCATTAGAGTAGTTCTAGCAAAGCGTGTATTTCGTTCAATCGCCTCAGAAGCTTACCATTTCATAAAGTCATCGAGTTATGCGTTTCATTGTTATCACTTTTTTCACAAATAAACACTAACCTGCTTACCTGCCAGGATGCTTGGCGAGCCTGTTACCTGGGAGGAGTTTGATATTTCGTTTAGGCTGCCGTCACACCGCCACATGGGCTCTCCAGAAAACTTCCGCACTTTAACGAAATCTGTCTAGGATTTGTATGCAGCGTCCTGTATGAGTGCGGAAAGGCTGAGGTCCTGATTGTTGTGGCAGTTGAAGTCTGCTGGTGGAGATGTAGATCAGCTGGTGGAGATGTGGGTCCCGGTTCTTCAACTGCTGCAGTTTACAAGTATACCGGCTTGAGCCGATTAATTTAAGTTTTCGCGTTGTGTCCACTGAAGAATTTGTCCTGACATTACATAATTTTCGAAGGGCCTTCGTACGGGGGGGATGTTGGGATGCATGTGCAGATTTGTGTAGATTCTTGTGAACGAACGGACGCTGCTGGGAGTGCCATACTGCTTGCAGTGATCCGACTTGTTGCATTCTGAGCCGGATGTCGGAAACGAAATCACTTTGTCCGGAGTGAAAGCAAGTCTACTAGTAGACGCAGTATTGTACCGTAGACCATTTCCACAATGTTAACTCCTATGTCCTCTTTTAGTGTTGATGGAAGGCCTAGTAAAATAAGAGGAAGACTCTTTAACCAGTGTGTTGGGTCGCTGCAATTGACTGCCGCTTTCAAGGTTTTGTGGAATCGCTCCACAATTCCGTTGGTTTGTGGGTGGTGAGATGTTGTCATTATACGGTTTGTGCCTGCTAATCTACGCAGTTCGCTGAAGATGACTGAGGAAAATGTGTATCCTTGATCGGATGTGATTCGTGAAGGAGTTCTGAAGCGGGCGATCCATCCTGTAACCAAAGCATTTGCGCAACTGGCAGCCATCGGGAAGGCTTCTGGCCATCTTGTGAAACCATCTATGACTGTCACCAAGCATAGATAGCCATCCGATGGAGAGAATGGTCCGTGCACGTCTATATTCGTAAAGCGCTAGTCGGGAGTTGAATACTATTGTAGCTCGGTCTTATTGTAGAATGGCGATGCTGGCAGAGTACGCATGTTTTTGAGAACTTGGCGTATGTTCGGCCAGGCAAAACGCTCCGTCATAAACCGCACTGATGTCTGACATGGACGTGAGATGTTGTGAGTGGCGTCGAAGAGTGGCTTGCTGAGATTTTTCGTGATGAACGGCCAGATTCGATTATGTGAAACATCACATATGATGGGCTCCGCTAAGTGCGGAAAAGAAAGCTAGGTTGGGTAGATAGGATGACTGCATGACTGATTTGGAAGTCATGCTGACTTAGACCATCCGGTAGGTTAGCTTAAGGGAAAATAATGGTTACCTATGAGTAGCTGTTGAAGTTCTGCGTCTTCTTCTTGGGATTCTGCGAGCTGTACAAGTCCCTTGTCTCCCAAGAGATCCAATTCGCGAGAGCAGGTCTCTTGCATGATTGTCCTAGCCTTTTATGTGACGGATGTCGCTGGTGAATTCGCTGATGAGGGATTGTCTGCCTTGGCGAAGACTTCTCAGGTCGCTGCTTGAAAGATAACATCAGGGGCTTATGATCGGTTCCAACAAATCGCGAAAATGATGTTCATTCGTCCTATTTTGGCAAAGAGTCTCACCAATGACGTCGTCCTAGAAATTGTGCACACTTTTCGATCTCTCTAGTGTTTCCCTCTTCAAGCCAACCCTTGAAGAGTTATTGGCTGCATTTGCTTTAGCCCCGGTTAGTTGTCTAATCATACTCCATGCCAATGCTCAGATTGCACAAAAAAAAAATGCCTAAACGCCTGACTCTTCAACTTAGTCCCCCATGTCCGCCCATGCCGTCTTCTTGCAGTCAACCCCATACGTCCACATCGCCAATCACGCCAATGCCCTCTGCTGCAATCACTGCTACGTGACGCTCTTATTTACGAGTTTAGCCCTCAGGCAATTAATGTCTCATATTTCAATCACTTTGGTTGGATTTTCTGCAAAATTAAAGATATCTTCACTTATGTCGGCTGCGAAATCTCCTCGCCCCACAGCCACGGCAGTCACCGCAAAAGACCGCACATATCTCTGACGCGGATACACATTCAGGGATCTATCGAAAGGGATCCACCCATGTGTGTGTATGTAGCCCGCCCCCGCTCGCAGGCATCGAGATTGTAATCACTTGAATTGTGTAAAGGATTTTCATACACTTGGCCGCCCTAATCGATGTTTATTCGTTTGAAATTCTCCCCAAGGCATTTTCCTCGGGTTGGTTTCCTTATTTTTCTTTTCAGCCCGTTCGTCTACGGTTCGTGGGGATGTGAAATGTGAGCCGTTGAGCTTTTACTGCTCCGCCTGTGTCTGGCTGCGGGTAGCGATACAAGACCAGACTCATGTGGAGAAGACGCTCGCACAAAAGTTGTTTTTTTTTTTTTTTTTAAAAAAAGGATGTTCGAGGGAATTGTTGTGCCAATAATGTGCAGGAATTTCCTATTTATCTCGCTTGGGTTTCTCTATCCTTCTATTCACGCCCGCACCCATCCTCGACTGCCTCATTTACAAAAGACGAGTGTTTATTGAAGTTGGAGTCAATTTCTACAATCCACCCATCGAGGGGCGCGCAAAACGATCGTCCACGTCGGCAAACTAATTGGAATTTGATACGTCGCCTCGCAAGGATACATTTCAATTTGGGAACTTGCTCAAAAATAATCGCACCAGATGCCGTAAATGATTAGTCGACAAAGGGACCGAGCTGTATCGCGACGGACTGCTCGCAAACGGAACAATGCGGCGAAAGCAATGAACCCTCACTCCAGGCATGGTAGAATTTAATTAGATTCCCTCAGCAACAGACGAATGCAGAGCACAGGCGAATTTAACGTTAAAACGTCCAACAAATGTCAGTCAGTGTCTCTATGAGGACACACCACTCAGTGTAGACACAGGAAATATGGAACCCAGCCTGGTGTCTGAGAGTCTCTGTAATTCATTTCTGCGACAGGATAGAAGCCCTTTAACTCTGGCAAAAACGACGAAAAGGAAAGAAATAAACAAGAACCCGAGTCACTGAAGGAAATTGCTTTCGTTTTGTTTGCGCATGGCGAGAGGATAACACATCGTACGCGTGTGTGTCGTCGTTGTTGTGCGAAAGAAATCCAGAAATTCTCCACGAAAAATAAACGAAACCATAGTTTCGCCACCCTGCGCTACCGCCACCCACCCACCAGGCAGTGCCAGCCATTGTGTTATGAAAAAAGTTTCTCTTTGAAATGGAAACAGGAAGCAAATATTTCCTTTCGTTTATCCTTTGTGTAGTTACTTCCCCCGGCACTGAGGAGCCTGGTGGCGGGGAAATATTTGCAAAAGTTTCTAATTGATTTGTTGGATAAACAGGGGAAAAGTCTGTATGTCCTTGAAAGTTGTTCCGTTTCTCTTCGTTTTCTTTTTTCTTTTCTGCAAAACGCAATAAAAGTTTCGAAAGGGAAGTCCACATGAAGCTTCTCCCCCGGCGGGAAATTGCATGAGACGTTGTGATTGGGTGGAATCAGAGTGGATCGACGATAAGGATTATCGAATTTGGGAAACGAATTTGTGGGTGCGTAATCGCATGCAGGGATCTCGGCTTCAGAGAAGAAAAATGTGTGTTGTCATGTCTCTCGATTATGAACATTTGTCATTGCGGATTGGCTTTAGATGGAAAGCAAACAATAGATTGACCTTCAAGCTGATGGGACAGGTCTACCGGGGGTGTTTCGTGGGCGAGAGAATCCAACGAGTTCCTGGAAGACTCACAAGGTTGTCTCATAAGTCAGAACTGTATAGCATATGGAACAGCATTGCCGAATTACTCGCTGTCTGACCGGATAATCTGAGTTGAAGAGATAGATATTCATCACCGCTAACAAGAATAATAGTAATATGGGTAGCACTACAGCAAGTAGAGGGCTAGGGCAAGGTGCGGCTGCGAACAATATTTTTGGTCGTATTGGGAATCAAACCCAGCCACAGAAGTTGCCACAGAGATTCCGACCGGATTAGAAAATCCGAATAAGCATCTACCGCCGGTGAACGAAGATGTTTGAATGTCTGTTGGCAACGAAGTAAACGAAATTCCGTGCATTTAGTTTATGAACATTGAAGTGCTTGGATTTGGAGGATTTCGTAAAAAGCTCTGCGTTAACGAAGAAACCAGACTGGCGCTCCTATCACCAGGTTCCTATCAACCAATACCCGACACCCGACCTAGGCCGGCTTAAGGTAGTTTGGATATATGTTAGGTAGGTAGGTGACGAAGAACAGTTTAACGGATGAGTAAGCCAGTTTGGCGATTAAATCGCTAAAAGTTGTCAAATCCACCGGTGTGAATGAAATTCGGCCAGAAATGCTTAAGGCCATGGGTAAAGAGGTTTTTTTTTTGTTCTCTCGTGTCGCGGTGAGACCCGTGGCGACTGACAAACTGGGTGGTTGTGCCTCTTTTCAAAAAAGAATACAAAAGAGATTGCTCCGTCTACAGGGGCATATGTCTCATGTGTTAAGTCTCCCGGGGAAAGTCTACGCTAAGGTGTTTTTCGCTCTATGAATGATACTCGAGAATGCTTGGGAGTATGCCAAACCGATCTACAGCAGTTTTTGTAAATTTTGAAAAGGCATACGATCGAGTTCCTCGAGGTAAACTCTGGAGTCTTCTGCAGGAGTATGGGATTGATAATAATCTTCTGAGTGCCATTCAGTCTCTATACACAAACTGTAGCAGTGTTGGACTCCGCCAAGGGTGCGTCTTGTCACCACTCCTTTTCATTATATATATGGACTGGATGTTGCAGCGCAGCCGAGGCGAGGAATGTTTCACATTGCGAGAGTTGAGGGTAAGTCATCTTCTTTATGTAGACGACTTAGTTGTCATCACATCCTCCCCGACGGAACTCCAGCGCGCACTTGTTTGTTGCCATATATGCAGATGCTGGAATGAAGGTTAACGTGGACAAATCAGAGGTTATGTTCATTTCCAGAACGCCTGCTCAATGTACTCTACATGTTGGAGGAGTTCCATTGAAGCAGGTGGAGAAGTTCAAGGTCTTTTGCGCGAGTACTGGAACTCTCGTCATGGAACTGGGAACTCACGCGGGCTTCGTGCTTAAACAAGGTTTCCTCTGACATATTTGAGAGCCCAATGGCTTGGAATGGGAGTAGCGCTGAGCTTTAATGTGGGGTTGGCCAAGGTGGGTCCATTTTGAAGCAGAAGCTTGGAAGATCTGTAATCACCAGGCCGAGCTTTGTGAAAGCGAAGTTAGCGGTTTTTAAATCAGTATTTGTTCCAACACTGACCTGTGGTCCTGAAATTTGGTCAACGACAGAAAGAAAAAGATAGCGAATGCAAGCTCTGTGGGAGTTACTCTGTGGGATGGAGTGAGAAACACTGCAGTAAGCGAGGAACTCAATGTAGAGTAGCTGCTTCTTCGAACGGAAAGGGCTATGCTTTGATGGTTTGGTCACGTGGCACGAATCTACTCATCATCACGACTTCTGAAGCGTGCCTTGAATGCGATCCTTGAACGAAGTCTTGAAAACTTGCCTGGTTCCGCTGCGCTTGGGCATAACTCCTGATGATTTGGAGTCGATGGCGCAGGATCGAGTGGCCTGGCTATCTCTTCTGCGTGTATTACTCCCACGAACCCTGTAGTTTATCATGCATGTCAGAACAAGATGATGACCATGAGATAGCTTAGTGCCACAGGCACCCTTTTGGTAGTAGAGGTATAGGCTTTCAACACCATTCCCCTTCATATTTCCTGTCCCTTCTAAGTTAGCCAGCTACAGACACGAGATTTTTTTGTTTGCAAATGGGTGATGTACGATGGGAGGAGGGGGGGCAAGAACCGCCCGTCAAATGAGCTGAGCCTTACAACCACAGGCGTGCCGCCTTCCTCCTTCTCGACACTGTAGTTACCCGCTTAGCGTGCTGCAACATATGCCATCGCATCATCACAACCCACGCGATCAAGTATCTAACGCCGCACACGCCAGCGATGATTATTGCATTATCCTTCGCTTCTTCGCTGTTTCTTTACATATTTACCTCACGACTACTTTGCTTCTTAACAGGGAGTAACTAGGACGCATTCGTTATACGACTCCGGTTTAGACTCTGGGTGGCGCATAGTTCGCCACTAATGGTGCGTGTGTTGCCAAAGGTGCAGCGCAATAAATTGGGTTTGGAAGACTTGTTGGCGCCAGAAGATGCGTAGGTATCACTTGGTCCAGGTTTGTGAGACACTTAGGACTAACCACGGTGATTCAGACTTCAAAGAAATAGAAATTGTTCCCTTTTTTAAAAAAAAACCCGTGCTATTCTTCTCCCACCAGTGAAGAGGACTAGCAGTTTTATACGAACTCTCGGAGCCTTCTCAGTCAAGCGTGTACCTATATTTGATCCATGGATTTTTGGCGTAAGAGTTGACGGACTTGTCCAATGGCTACCTCCTGTAGGACTTAATGCTATCCCCCAGTGTCAATGAAGGCCCTGATTTGTCCACTCGTCGCCGTTCCCAGCAATCGAGATTGTGTCACTCGACTACGCGAACTGAAGCCGAACGACCTGCCACAGGGTATTATTTTTGGTGAGTGTGTCCTAGCAACCGTTGGGGAAGGTCCGCTTTTTATAGGAAAATTGTCTTCAGCACCGAAATCCATTTCAGGCTGAATGGTTATGATAATACTTAAACCAAAGACGAAACTCTAGAGACGGCCATCACTCGCTAGGTAGGTATGGCGATAAGGTTTCTGAATGCAGTCGCCTTTCTCTCGAAGACTTCCCTGAACTGCCACCTATTCCTTAACGGACTGATAGTCTAGCTATGTGCTCTATTATAAAACAATTATGGCCTATTCTTAATTCGAAATGAGCATAGCTTCGTCGCTGACCAGGTTGAGTAGGCTCCCAGGACTCTCCAGTTCCATCAAAATGGCGCTACATACATACCACACTGGACGCGATGGGATTCATGCTGTTGCACTTCTCTTGCGGCAACCGGTGGTCGAAATTGCAGGCTGCTAGCTTGAGGTCTCGGTCCCTGAGCGCTGAACGTGCAGGTTTTTCTTGTGCCCAACTCAATGCTTTGCTCATAGAACCGTCGATTGCACTGGACTGTCTTTCAAATCGAGGCACCGGGTTTGAGGTGGGTGAGCATGTTTAAGGCTTATTTTGCAGCCTACCCTAAGGGATTGAGGACTACAATGACTTAGACTCAGAATGTCGACAGGCTGTTAGTGACTGATTGAAGAGTAAGTACAGCAGACTGGCAGCAAAGTGGATTGTACCTCAAAACAAAGCGATCCTCTTCGTTTACTCTTTCTCCGGATTTCACAAAGTACTCAATCCAACGAGCAAATGAGGCAGCCTTCGCTAGACAAGTCAAAAATAAGGCAGAATTAAGCATTCGACCTACACCATAAATGTAGGGACATTTCGAAGAAGCGCACATGATCAGCTGCCACGTTTGGCTTATAACTTATCAAAAAGACTTGCAAAATGAGATCAATATCCTTTCAAACCACACACTCGTTCTCCTCTTAGTCCATTTACCTGCGATCGATCGTATTTGAATCTCTTCCACATTGTGGTCAAGTCCATGGGAGTGCCATGAACGTTGTAGTTTGTCTTCAAGAACGTCATCACCGATCGACTGGACCCGCGGAAGTTTCTCTTCGGCTTGGTCTTCTTCGAGTTCAACACCAGTGCTCTTCAAAGCAGACACTCGTCAGGCAATTACCCATCAAATTTTGCACCTCCGCCCGTCAAGGAAACTTACCCAGAATAGCAACGAACCCCAGAATCAAAAGGACTGTGACCACGCCGCTGGCCACGATCACAGTGCGTTCCTGGGTCGTCTTCTCGTTGGCCATGAAGTCATCTTCGGCGTGGCTATTGCCTGCTGCTACCTCATCCGGGTGACCCAAGTGCTTCGTCGGACCGTCGTGACACTAGAGACCGTGGTGCAAGGGTGCAAGTTCGTTTGTCCGAGACGTCAGGGCAAGCGCTCTTGCTCAGGAGAGTTTTTTATTTTACAAATAAAAATGAAACGCTTAAAAACTGACCCTTTACATATCAAAGCTGTTGGACACGTTGTACAGAAACGTAGATTTGGAGGGACTGGATCACTTCAAGCGAATAAATCAGAGTCCTTGAGAGGTGGACCGGTCATTTCACTACCCTTCCACGACACTACGGCAAGAAAATGTGAATCAGGAGACGCCTTATTTTCGGCTCATTGAGAAAATCATACGTCAAGTGGGCATGATGCAAGCAGAGGGCGCCACATGATCATGTAAATGGCAAGGCACGCTTATTACGAACAAATCCTCGCGTCTTCTGTCAATCTGAAGTCGTAGAAGTAAGTTTTTTTCCACTTCGAAAAATATATTTTAGAAGAACTTCCAGCAAAATATTCAAATCCCTCCCTCATGTCCATTTATTCGGTGAATGTGGTTCGGTAGATGCACTTTCGATGCAGTTGCAAACCTTGAGTTTACTTCGAATTCATCCCAGTCCAGGGAAGCACTCAGTGACAAAAATACTACAAGTACATAATTCTTACCCCTTGCAGCGACCAGCGCCAATCCGAATGCTCCCTTAAACCGAATCCTCTTGCAAATTGTGTACGAATTCGCCGCTTCCCCATTTGCTTTCGGTTACTTTCTAAAGCGACGACCCTCAACCTTACATGACGGCCTTAAATTCTGCTCCCCGATCCAAAGCACTACTCATGCCATGCACGGCCGGCATCAAGTCCATAAATGTTGTAAGCACTCTCTTTGAGCAGGGTTTCTTTTACGGGTTAACGTTCGTACGTATCCACACAGCTCCATGCTCACAGAAAAATAATTTCATGCGCATTAGTCTGACGGAAACACGGAAACCGCATCCTGTGGCGGACGTCCTCTGCGCGCCATTCCCCGCATCACCCATCGAAACGTTACAATCCACTGATGACTGTGTCATCCACACGGTGGAACAAGCTACTTCCACAACAAGCTAGTGTTCGTTCCCCGACCTTCGGTGGTGCACGGTAGACCATAATTTTTTTGGCAAAATGCAAAAATGTGCTTGTGCTAATTTTCATTCACGAGTAGTGCAGCCGCAAAGAACATTCCACATTCACACAGGTAAGAGCGTGTGGTGTGGTTCGCGCGCAGGCTATTCCCCGCCTCGACGTGGAACATGGAAGGAACGGCGCGTTTACGACCGTGTGTCCATATTTGCGACTTTTAGCGCCGCGTCCTGGCGGTGTGGGTGCACTTTTCTTGCCCTTTCTTCCTTCGTTTTTTCAATTAGGATAAACATTCAGATGCTGGTAGGCGATAGCATGATTTTTATGTAAACCAAGCCGATCCCCTCTCCGTCTCATCGCCGGAGATGGTCCGCTCCACTGCATGCCGTTCTCGCATCCGCTAGTCGAGCATAAATCTGATGCCACTACGCCACCGTACATGCAACTGTTGGATGTTTGCTAGGAGGATACGGAAACGAGGATACATAATGCGCGCCGCATGTATGAGGAACTATTTGCATAAATGAACAGACCGAGCGAATAAATATTCCCCGCAGCCATCCGCATGGCGGCGTGTTTGTCGGGCCCTTTTGAGTGGTTGAGCGGTGGCCAAGGCAGGCGGGCGGGCCACGACCTCTGGAAGACGGCACTGGCTCCTGCCGGTGGCATTTGAATAAATTGTGAGCGTTTTTTTCCTTCTTTTTCTAAAACATCAGCAGTGTGGGGGCGTTTTTCCCCGTTGGCGCTGAGCGGGCTTTTCGTGGGAGCCTCGTTGAACTCTCGTAGTGATCTGAAAAATTTGTTATGGCCGACTAGGGGGAAGGCGAATGCTGTCCTGTGCGAGTGGACACCTGGGGTTGACAAAGGACAGAGACTGATGTTGGGTCGTTGTTCGTTGTTTCTTGTTTTGTTATTCGTTCGTCGTCGTCCTCCGTCCGATTATACGTCTCATGTGATTGTTATTTCTTGTGTGCCCTGTATTCTGTAAGCCATCCGACAAGTATGCTGGAGGGATTAAAATGTTTTCACTCGAAAGCAGACCGCCCGGCAAGGAGGGACTAGAAAAAAATTGTTTTTTTTTTTTTTCGAAGAATTACCCTGATCGTTAGCAGATTTATTTATTCTCAGATATATGTGGGTGCTGGCTTCTCTTGAGGAAGAAAAAACTTGCCTGCAAAGGAGATTAAGATGGTTTAAGGAATTACACTGTTTTGGTTCAAGCTTTGGTATGCAGTAAGAAGCGGCCGCTAACACAGCGACTTTTGAATATTTGGTGGGAAATCCGTGTGACGCCAGTACAGTAATTGGCACTTGGTCTGGTGTCAAGAAATTTGTGAATACAATGCTTGTTTGTTCACCCTCCAACTGCCACAGCGGCCCAAGTAGGCTACCAACGACTTCTGTACACCTTTGGGTATGTGTTCCGACGTGTCGACGACATCGACAGTGTATAGTAAGGATTCTTAGGTTTTTCCTTGTTCAACTTCCAACTGTCACAGCGACCCAACTATGCTACCTACGACTTCTGTACACCTTTGGGTAAGTTCTCCAGTATCCATTAATCGAATCAAATACTTTTGGCGTGCATCCGACGACATCGAAATTTTCACCTAAAAAAGTCGACAGTGTATAGTAAGGATTTTCTAGGTTTTTCCTGGTTCAACTTCCAACTGCCATAGCGGCCCAACTAGGCTACCTACGACTTCTGTACACCTTTGGGTATGTTCTCTAGTGTCTAATAATCGAATCAATTGCTTTTGGCGTGCATCCGACGACATCGAAATTTTCACCTAAAAAAGTCGACAGTGTATAGTAAGGATTTTCTAGGTTTTTCCTGGTTCAACTTCCAACTGCCACAGCGGCCCAACTATGCTACCTACGACTTCTGTACACCTTTGGGTATGTTCTCCAGTATCCATTAATCGAATCAAGTACTTTTGGCGTGCATCCGACGACATCGAAATTTTCACCTAAAAAAGTCGACAGTGTATAGTAAGGATTTTCTAGGTTTTTCCTGGTTCAACTTCCAACTGCCATAGCGGCCCAACTAGGCTACCTACGACTTCTGTACACCTTTGGGTATGTTCTCTAGTGTCTAATAATCGAATCAATTGCTTTTGGCGTGCATCCGACGACATCGAAATTTTCACCTAAAAAAGTCGACAGTGTATAGTAAGGATTTTCTAGGTTTTTCCTTGTTCAACTTCCAACTGTCACAGCGACCCAACTATGCTACCTACGACTTCTGTACACCTTTGGGTATGTTCTCCAGTATCCATTAATCCAATCAAATACATTTGGCGTGCATCCGACGACATCGAAATTTTCACCTAAAAAAGTCGACAGTGTATAGTAAGGATTTTTTAGGTTTTTCCTCGTTCAACTTCTGTAAGGATTTTTTTGCATTTTCCACTTGATTCCTAATTGAGTATAAAGCTGGGCACAGGAATGTATCTCCGGCGTTTCACGTGGCAGCGAATACTTTGTTTCAAAAAAGTTGGAGTTCCACAAAGACCGGTTTGCGGTTTGATGCAACATAGTGAACTTGTAAGAATTGAATTCAATTAAGCGCGCATAGTGAACTGTCTTGACAGCCAAGATGCATCAACAGCTAGAGCGACTGGTAGTGCTTAATTGAATAAAAGCGTGCGAAACACTTAAATTGAAGCCGCTACCCGCCCATAGTACTGAACACGAAATAAAGTATATATATATGCTCCATTTAAAAAAATGCCACCCACAGCAGCTTTAACCCAATAAACACCCTCGATTAAGCCATCTATGGCAAAGCCATCTATGGCAAACCACAACCAGCAACCGCAAGTCCCATTGTATTCTGACAGATCCGGGCGACATCGACAATCGCCATAAGACCAGGCCAACAACGTACGGCTTTGCCACGGTAATCCAAAGTATCCCCCATTTAATACTGTGTGACAGGATTACGGATGCATTTCCGAGTGAGTCCATGTGCACACTGCAAAATCCCGTTCACTTGACAGATTCCCATTACGACAGCCACAGCTGCTGCATCCATCACCGGACCTGCTGCGCAACCCCATTTCCATTTTGCGGGCGAGAACAAAAGCAAACTCCAGAGAATTGACATCATTAGAAACTGATTTGGCTGTCACCAAAACCCGTCCCAGCCCCCCAGCACTCAGACGGATAATGAAACTGTCATCAGAACACCTCCCCGGCAGCTGCTTCAAATGCTCCTCATTACCCATTCGATTCGGATTGCAATTCAAACTCAAATTAGCTGCCCGAACCAATGTGAAGCCCCATCCGCACAACAGTCTTCCCGTTGAGGACTAATTAATTGCAAAGTACATGTGACTACATGCAGCCATTCAATCATCCACTCCATTCATCTCGAATGCACTGCACGGGCCTGGGAATGTGGCAAAACGTGTTTGCCCATTGTACCTGGTTCGCCATTGCCTCCCCCAGCACACACTCCACTCGACCGCAGTATCTCAAGTGATTCATAAACTGGCAAGTGTACGTCAACAAAAAGTTCGTGTAATCCTCTTGGATAACTTCCACACGTAAACACACTCACTCTCGAGCATCTCGAACACACGGCGCACCAAAAACAGAACAAATGAGCTTTTGATTCGACGGTACAGTGTGCACTTGCACGGGTTCTAACGGCTGACCGTCGGCTCGAACAGGTGATTACGATGCAGGAGCAGTTCGCACTCGTTAGCAGTTCGGCGCTCTCAGACAACAACTTTTTGACCCTTGAACACGGCTCCATGGGTACACGACTGCATTAAGGACGAGCTGCTCGGGAAGAGCGAGCGAGCGCACACACACACCCGTTAATTGATAGAGCCGAGGCGACCGTGAGATGTTTGCCGTCAAGGATGGAGGGCAAAAGCAATCGGTTCGTTGCACCTTAACGATGCTTAGTATCCTGTTTATGGGTGATTCCCTTTGGGCAATCGTTACGGCGAATTATTGCGGTTAAGGACGCTCGAACTGGCTTAGAGTTTAAATTTATTTCTTCCGTCTCTCCTTCGCCTTCGCTGGTCTCTGGGTTCTGCTTGGTTCTTGGCACGTGATCAAAATAAGCAAGTGAGTCAATAAAAGGAAAAACAAAAACTTTTTTATACGCCACTGCCTGAGTTCATCCCCTTGGCTGTGTGCGCTCCTGGGACAATTTCTTCCTTATCTTCCGCCGGCTTGTGTACACATTCCTCCATGACTGGCAAGCTGGCACATTAAGGGAACTCCTGACCGCACCGAAGTTAAGCTCCGCTGATTTCTTCATCCCCGAAGGATATATGGCCGGCAGATGGAATGTTGCCATTAACTGCAACCGAAAGCCAAGACACGGCTCCTAAATCAGTCGAATAAATTGCGTTTGGCAAAGTTTGCCTTCTGCCACCGAAGACGCCCTTTGATTTAGTGCTTGCATGCCAGGATGCGGATATCCATTTTCTGGCTGATTGCTTGCGGTGTTAATTTGGTGAGGCGCACGATTAATGGGCATCGTCGCCGAACGGTCGTCATTCCTTTGGTCGATCACAATCATGTTGATGGCTTTGCATAACCAATTCATGGCGAGCAAACAACAAAGCACTGGAATTACATCTCCAAGGAGACAGGATTCAGCTCTGGTAAATATGGTAAATATTTTATTATTCGATTGAATTATAAACGAGGGATTCCCATTGTCCCGAATGGGATTTATGGAAATTCCCGTGTCTTACTGTCGTTTGTGGTTGTGGTTCCTTCTTCTTTTTTCATTGTTAAATAATGCATCCTTGAGGATAAGGGAACGAATGGGAGAAGACCCCGGTTCCCCGGGGGATCGTGTACAGGGATTGTGACTTTGACCGGCGGTTATTGCGGTGACCTTTGAATGAGGACCACAAAAAAAAAAACACACAGGACCCTGAAATGTCCTCTTTTTTTTCGTTAGGTGGTGGGTGGGTGGCGGGTAGGGGGTAGTCGATCATAAATAATTTATATGTCATTTGGTTCCCTCAATTTAAATACAGAAGAGGATACATTTAAAATTATTCTCGTGTGGACACAGCGAGGGACAACTGAGCTGAGGGGGTCGCGTGTACTGCACTGGATCCTTGTGGTTTCTTTTTCTTTCATTCTTTCATTTCCTCATCTTCAAGGGGACTTGTGTGTTGTGGGTTAATCATCTATTCTACGGAGCACTTGCATTTTAATGGCGTCCTTTGGGTGTGATGTGGTCCTTCACCGGGTTTAGAGGGCGGTCCACGGCGCGGTACATGCAACTGGGTCAAGAGTGGTAAGCGGAGCAGGGGAAAAGGCAACATCTCTCGTGGGGTAACAGAAAGAAAGCAGACTTAAACTTTAATTCGGTCGCAGAGTGTAATAGTCAAGGAGAAAATTACTTCCCAGAAAGCAGTTGGTTGTGGCGAAAATGGTGGACATTTTCTTGAATTCTTGGAAGCATTCACGAGGACGTTAACGACTTCTGTCGCAAGGGAGTCTGCTCGGTGGAAATATTGTGAATCATACCCTCCAATGGCAGTCCTTGAAAAGTCACACTGCAACGTAAGACACTAAATCGCTTTGAAACAAGCACCACAACTGGGGGTGCGGCCTGGAGCGCCGACCTTCTTTAACCCGACACCACAACTTATAACAATAGTCGACGCAAACTGGATCAACCAAGAGTTTTGATTTTTCTTCACCAAGTGGAGGCACAAAAACCTGGACGTAACCTTTCAGACGGCTATTCTCCATTCGATCAAACTACAAAAACAATCGTCCCGACTAAAGTTTATCGGTCAGTCGATATCGCTTCAGATCGTCATATGCGACTAGAGCCCTGGATGGACAGAGGTGGACCTGGGCTTCGGCTAACAGGCCTCGCCAACTGTAACCAAATACGCGCGTGTGAGCTCCATCGGTTTCGTGGGCGTCCTCTACTGCGTTCTCTCGCAACTATTAGTAGTAAAAATGGCAATGGGTGGTATGGGATTAATCTGTGAACTTTTCCCTGAACGTCCTGTATGATTTTCACGTTGTTCATGAATTCTGCATTTGAGGTGACAACATTTCGAATTCATAGAAATACGGATTTAAACCACAAATAGTGGGATATAAGCTAACGACACTCCTTTCTCCGAACATCCACCAGGTTTTTCCAGAATATTCCGAAAAAACACGCAATACAACGTCGAGTTTGTTCGACTTTCACCTGGATGTCATTCCATCCTAGACCAAAAGAAGGGATTACAATTGATCTTTATGATCACAGTAATAGTGTTTACATGACGCACTCCAAGTTCTTCAATTCCACTCATTAACGCCAGACACGTGTAGCAGAATTTATGAAACAGGCTTCAAGTGACATGTAACATGGGTTAAGGTACGCGATTTGTGCAAGACCAGTTCGTAAATTTAATTTTTTGCAAAAGTCATCATCGAGCCGTATACACTAACGCTGCGAGTTCAAAGCTCACGTATCGCTTACTGAGAAACTAAAGTAAAACAATTTCAGAAGCCATGTTTAGGTAAGTTCTAACAAACCTAATTCAATCGCATAAAAGCACCAATTTGATACAAATTGGATAAAACATAAATAGGACCAAAACTGCCTCCAAATGTGTTTGGCGGTGAATGACGGCAAAACGAAGTATGTGTATGCTTCGTCTTTAGGAAAGGACATATAACATCGGCGTACAGTGGTTCATTTAGGGTGATTGGGTGGACTTATTGTAGTATTGACTTTTTTGACATAACGTATTGCAAAGCAGCAGTTAAGCTAACCGTTATTAATTGCTTAATAAAAACTTGATGCATTTGATTGAGATGCTTCCCATTGATAAAGTAAAGGAAAAGGAAACTTTTTTTTGTTGTTTCTTGTTATTTGGGTTTTTGATTTCAAGCCTAACGAATTTTTTTTTAAATAATAACAACATTTTTTTTCACTTATGACCTGCTAGTTTGTACTAAAGGGTGATTTTTTAGCTATTATCTTTTTGGCAACACTGGTTTAAACAGCTGATGCACGTTTCGTGTTTTGTTTCACTGTCAAACATCTTCAGCTTGGTCTATAATTTAACCATGAATCGTCTTACAAACGAACAACGCTTGCGAATTATTGAATTTTATTATCAAAATGCGTGCTCTGTTAAGAAAGTTCATCGCGCGCTTCTTCCATTTTATTGTCAGCTCATTTTTGCCTCAATGGGTACGTAAATAAGCAGAATTGTCGATTTTGGAGTGAATATCAGCCAAAAGCATAGCAAGAGCTACCAATGCATCCACAAAAAGTCACAGTTTGGTGCGGTTTATGGGCTGGTGGCATCATTGGACCGTACTTCTTCAAAGATGATGTAACTGTGAATGGTGAGCGCTACCGTGAGATGATATCCAACTTTTTTTTGCCCAAAACGCAAGAGCTTGACTTGCATGACATGTGGTTTTAACAAGACGGTGCCACATGCCACACAGCACGCGCAACAATGGACTTATTGAGGGGCGAGTTCGGTGAACATTTTATTTCACGTTCGGGACCGGTCAATTGGCCGCCTTGATCGTGCGATTTAACGCCTTTAAACTATTTTTTGTGGGGCTATGTTAAAGCTCATGTCTATACAGACAAGCCCGCTTCAATTGACGCATTGGAAGACAACATTGAAGCATTTATTCGTGAGATACCGGCCGAAATGCCAAAATTGGACTAAGCGGATGGACCATTTGAGGCGCAGTCAAGGTCAACATTTGCATGAAATAATCTTCAAGCATTAAATTATATGGACCGTACTATCGATTCAAATAAAGATTTCATGCATTTTTCTGAATTTTATGTGTTTTTTTTTTTTTTGAAAAACTTTCCTATAGCTTTTGAAAAATCACCCTTTAAATGGACCACTGTGCGGCGTCTTAGACAGAGCTTCACAATGGGGAGCTATAACTTCGGTGAGTTTAAGGACTTGTTGTTGTCAAACATTGTTTGATTTCCTTGGAATCAAGAGACAATTGAGCAATAGTGCCGTCTCTCGAAGAACCAAGCTGACTTTATATAAGGCACTGATCATCCTGCTAGCAGGGACATGGTCAATCTCAAAAGCGATTGAAGCGATATTTGGTCCCGCATTGACGGAATCTGGAGGGGAAGATTCAACTTCGAACTATATGAACTGTACAGCTAGATGAATCTAGCCAGACGTCTACGGATTCAACGCCTAAGGTGACTAGGCTATGTAGAGTGCTTGGACAACTCAGCTCCGGTCCGAAGAGCCTTCGACTCCGAGACTGTTGGACAACGCAACAGAGGCCAGAGGACTACACGCCTAAGGTGGCGCACCCAAGTGGAGAATGGCCTCAACAGTGTGACAAGGTGAATGCAACTAGCCTGAGGTAGCGCTAGATGGAAAGGGTTCTTAGTTGAGACTCAGGTAGACTGTAGAGCCACCCGAAGAAGAAAAAGAAGCACCAGTAGCTCCCCTTGTTGCTTTAAAGTCATTGGTCCTAGAAAAAGTATTCTGAATATCACAAAAAATGCATACTTTTTCTGTACTTCTAGTGATCTGGTGTAGTTTTAAAGGTCTAATTCAGGCACTGGCAAGGGTCGAGGAGACGTAAATAAAATATTCAAAGCTGTCCGTATATCTACGTTCTTCTTTTCCGTTGGACAGCGCTACGACCGAAGATGGTTTCTTCCCCAACAAGCCTCTCCAGCAAAAAGGCACTCCTCTTACCTGTCTCTGCATGCTGAACACGAAGCCGGTTGGTGGCCTCCTCCATTCGCCGTGCTTGGAGTCGAAACCATGCTCTCCCCATGATCTAGCTACCTTTCGTGTGATCCATACAATTCTCTATGGACTTATGTCGCTGCGCATCCCGTAAGCTGCCCAGTGATCAAGACAAACATGACTTAATCTTGTGCTTACAACTATTCTCTTAGAAAGATTATGTAAGATATTGGCCACGTCGCTGCACCATAAACCAGGTCTAAGAAGATCAGTGTCTTAGAAAGAATAAGTTTAGACCTTCTCGAGGGTGCTATTTTGCTCTACTGACTCTTCAGTCCAAAGAAACAACGATTGTCAGAGTTCTTCTGCTTTTGGTCTCGGTATTGATGTGGCTTGCACTGTTTACCGCGGACCAAAGATTAGCGAAATCCCCTATTATTGTGATATTCTGGACAAGTCTTCGATCTTTGAGCGTCGTTTCTTGAAGCATTCACTTCGCTTTTCATTTGCTCACCACTAGGCTTTGCTTCTTCTTAATCCTACAAAACGTATCATTGAAGGTAGTATCTCACGTCAATACCTCATTCACGCATGCGAGTATTCGTAGAAAAAAGTAAGATAATGCCTCTGATGTTGCCTAGTAAGTCGTCGTACTGAAAAGCTGACATCGCATCGCATTGCCTAAAAACCTGTTGTCATTAAAGACATCGACAAAATCCTTACCGACGGTGCATCATCGTCGCCCTCCACTACCTGACTAGATTTGATTGAATGTCAAAACCGGACCGGATGGCCCTGCTGGTGTTATTGAAATCGTTGGCAAACTTATCCAGGCGGTTACATAAAACGATCTTAAACGCGATGTTGTGGACACTTAGTCCTCGTAAGTTGGTGCAGTCGAAGCTGTAATCAGTAGTTGGCCGGGTTCTTAGGACTGTGTGGGCGATGATTTGGAGCATGATACGGCAAGAATTCCATCGGTTGTAAGATCACCCGTCGATTATTGTTGATTTGTTGACACTTTTGCCTCGTCATCTGTTTTTGCGCGATGATTGTTTATCCCTCCCAGGGAAATCATAGTCCAATTCTGCACATCCTCAACAGTGTGTGGACGTACTGTGTTTTCTTTTGCCAGATTCCCGTCGTAGTCGACGTGCAGCAATCAACCGGGTTTTATTATATGGGACGACTGCTTCACACGATGTTTCATTCAGTCGTTGACGATGCTCAGACATTCAAGCTTCGCCCCTTAAAATCGGGTGGTTAAACTTTAAGGGCCGATGTTGAATGTGAACCATACCTAAATGTCAAGCTTTTTTCTGCATTCCATTTGACATTTCTCAATTTCAGACTAAATCAATTTGAACCATGGAAAGATACACAATCGAACAACGCGTTAAAGTTATTCAGGCTTATTATGAAAATGGGCGTTCAAATCAAAATGCATATCGTGCACTTCGTGATATTTTCGGTCAATTTAATCGTCCAAATGTGCGTACAATCGGAAAAAATCGTGCAAAAATTTGAGCAAATCGGGTCTGTAGGAGATGCGAAAACACCAGTGCATACTCGTACTGCAGAATATATTGCTGCTGTTCGCAATAGTGTGGCTAAAGAGCCATCCACCTCAACTCGTCGTCGTGCCGAACAATTGGACCTCTCACGCTCGTCGTTGATGACCAGTATGCATAAAGACTTGCATTTACACGCTTACAAGGTGCAATTGACTCAAGAACTAAAGCCGCTTGACCATTTCAAGCGTCGTCAATGATCAGAATGGTGGCAAGAAATGGCAACATTGGATGATCAATTTTCGAAGAAAATCATCTTCAGTGATGAGGCACATTTTCACAATAAGCAAAATTGCCGCATTTGGGGGAATGATAATCCAAGAGTGATTGTCGAAAAACCAATGCACCCACAAAGAGTGACTGTTTGGTGCGGTTTATGGGCTGGCGGCATCATCGGGCCGGATTTTTTCCAAAATGAGGCCGGTCAGGCAGTTACTGTGAATGGTGTTCGCTATCGTGAAATGATAACGAACTTTTTATGGTCCGAATTGGAAGATGCGAATGTGGACGATATGCGGTTTCAACAGGACGGTGTCACTTGCCACACAGCTAACGAAACAATGGCTCTTTTGCGCGACAAATTCAATGGCCGTGTTATCTCACGTGGTGGCGATGTCAATTGCCCGCCAAGATCATGTGATTTGACACCGTTGGATCTTTTTCTTTGGGGTCATTTGAAAGAAAAGGTGTACGTCGATAAGCCAGCAACAATTCAAGAGCTAAAGGATGAGATAATTCGGCACATTAACGGCATAGAACCTCAATTATGCTTCAGCGTCATCGAAAATTTGGACCATCGGATGGAGGTGTGCCGCTGAGGTCGCGGCGGCCATTTGGCCGATATTTTGTTCCATACATAATTTAACCATACCAATATTATCATAATAAAAAGAAATGACAATAACTTCCTAAATAATTTGTGTTTTATTCAAAATCAACATCGGCCCTTAAAATTTAACCACCCTTTACAACCGCGACAGAACTGTAGCTAGCGAGTTCCAATTTTATTTCATCGCCGTAATAGTTTTCTGTTTCAGCCATAACTGAATCAGTATGTTTTAGAAGTCACATGTTAACACTTAAGATGAAGGGTCGTGACATTCTGCTTCCATGAACCTTCAGAAAATGTAAGGTATTCGGATCCATCGTTAGGCAATTCAAGTGAGCAGTCATCAAGATTTCGTGTAAGGCGGCTATAGAAGCGTCACCGAAGTGAGGAATAATCGATCTTGAGAATCCTGTAAAATTAAAATAAAGCCCAGGAATTTTCACTGAGGTGGAAAATAAAAGTGAATACTTGAGAGCTCTCCATTATTTCCACAACTTTGAACTTCGATTACATTTGCAAGTATCCATCCCTTTGGCCTAAATCATGTCCGAACACAAATATCTCAAGGCTTTGTTAAGTTTGTAGCAATGTCCGATGACGGAGTGTACGCCCCACATTTCAGTGCGTTTGAACATCCCAACCAACATGCTCTCCGTCCGTTTGATGAACGTATCGACCCGAAGGCATCTCCATTCAGTTCTTGTCCTCGGATGCAGTATTTCCATTTCATTGCAAAACTCATCAGTAACTGTACAGAGAATCCATAAAACAGATAATTCATTTCACAGATTCATCACTCACCCACTCTCTCGCCCATCAGATCCTCGCTTCCACAAGTACTCCTCAAATACCATTCATCCACTTATGCATCCCCCCCGTCCCCATCAGCCATCAATTACGGCATCTGTGTGGCCGTGAATTTAATTAAATTTCACCTTCAGGTCATGGGTACAGCCCTGAGCACTTCATAAATATGTCAGCATTGACTCGAAATGCTTTTAAGCCGGTCCTTCGCTCGGTTCCAGCCCTTGACCAATTTACATTTCATCTGCACACAGCATACAAGTGGTTTCACTAATCGCATGGCTTCATTCCGTGAAAGCCAGCCATCCTTTCATCTGTTCACAAGTCAGTTCTGCACCCTTTCTCATCCACCCCCGTTCTGTTTCTCAGTCCCCCTCCATTTCGTCTTTGGTTTCTTTCAACTCTTCGCTTCAGCGTCGCAGTGAACATTTCATTCCCTTCGTGCACCTGTCCAAGGAAGCACATCCGCATGCACGTGCACGCTGTAATCCACCGATACCCACACCCACTGCTACGTGGTGGTGGTCTTTTGATCCGAGTGCGCTTTTGCGAATTCAATTTCATTTCGAATGCTCCTTGGCCCAAAGGAGTCTTGATCAATATTTGCTACGGACTGACCTTCTTCTCGTCAGCAGGCCACCCACTCTGCCTGCACCCAGTGAGCTATCATTTCCAAAGAAACCGACTGCAGTTGAAACGCTGTACGTTCGCCTTCTGCGCTGCACCAAAACCAACGTTTGCCGGAGGGGGAGACACCGCCGCTCCGTGCATTCAAAGGATTTCGCTTTGTAAGCGGGTTTTTGGGAAAAAATATGAAAGGATGAAAACTGCACACGGCCACCGGGAATGAGAGTCTAATTGAAAGTTTAGCAACATTGAGGTGTGCACTCTTATGGTTTCCGATTCCACGTTCCCTCTGTGTTCATTCTCTTTGCGTTGAGGGTTTTTAGTATTCACTTAGGAAATCGACCGCAGGATTCTCCAACAGGCTAGGCTAATGAATTCGAAGGAATTCTTTTGACATTTATGAGGAGGATGGGTTGTAGTGTAGTCACCTCGGGAAGACTCAGGCATTTATGTAGGTCGAGGGAGTGTCCGTGTACATGGCAGTCAGTGGCCCACGGTAACGCTGAACAGATGTATTCAAAGGTGACAAGGGATCTGAAGTATGGACCAGGAACTGCATTAAGTTTCTCCCACTTTCGTCCACTTCATCCAACAACTGATGCCCTAACCTGGAATGTAGTGCTCCGGGAGGTTTGTGAAGTCTGAAGTTCTGGGCCCAATGTGAACTGTGAACCAAAGAATTTCAATCCACAGAGATGTAGAAATACATCGAAACCATTCAGATAGAGAACCCGAAACAACGACGATAAAGAGATGAGCGACATGAGGACCCTTTCCGCACAATCGAGAGCCAAAATACGGCCAATTCCCATTGGGTGGTTTGCAGAGTGACAATGTTTTATTTTCTCTTGGTGAACTATTCAATCGCCATCGTCGTCATTTTTTTCCCCAACATTTTGGTCCTTCAAGCCGAATCGATTACATCGGTCCTTCAAGCACTTTTCACAGCTCTGGTTACATGTATCTTTCAGGCAAGAGGACATGTAGAATCACTCGCGAAGGCCAAATTAATGCTCTCGACCGATCTGCAGTATTTTCAGTGCGCACACATGTGAATTTGGACTTTGGAGCATTCTTGTCTAGTTTGAAATTCTTCTCTTCTGTAATGCTTCACTATGACACTCAACTTCAAACGCTGCTCAGACAGACCAAGCGATTAACTCTTCAACGTTATAATTAATCACTGTTTCAAGGCATACACGCCGATGAGCCGGTCCCTCAGGGTCTACAGGATTGGAAGGTGCAATGTCAGAGAAGAGGTGCAGGCCGAGCATATAATAACACGTGGAAAGCGGTTTACAAGGAATAGAATTAACGTTGACTTGTCGACATACACGAGTGATTTGCTGTATCCCCAAAAATTAAATATAAAGATGTCAAATTGCACGACCTTTCGAGTTAAATTGCTCACCAACATACTTCTCAACTGGTCCATCGATCCGGGTTCATGCCACACATGAAGCACTGTTTTGATGGAACACCGTGTCGACCAGGTTCAGCTCTGCCCTTTGGTAAAAAGAAAGTTTGAAATTATTGAACGAAAGCGGGCGCCATTTTGCCGTCAATTTACTCGCTCTTTTCACGTTGATCATCAGTGCTGTCCAACGATTTCGCCGGACCACAAACCACACCAAACAGTGCATTGGCAGGTCTTGTATTGCCAGGGCTTGAACATCCGATTAATTACTGCATTTACACTCAAGACAGTTCTTCGTTAAAAGGCAGATCCAGCTTCGTCCAGCTTTCTTATACCAACTAACTTTGACACTATGGAAGGTAGTTAGGTCCAACGATTTACTGTCGGTGCTGTCGGTGGTGAAGTATAGGTTATGCGTACGCGGACGACGCAGCGATCGTAGTTTGCCATAGGAGCGTTGACGAAGCAGAAAGACTTATGCAAATTGATTTCAATAGAGTCACTGCTTGGTGTCAAGACCATGGATTAATTATCAACGCACTTAAGACAAAGGTAATGCACATTCGTCCGCCGCATATTCCCAGAACAAAACTAAAGATTAAGATGCACGACGTAGATTGCTTGTACAGAAATAGATGAGACGGTGTACGAGAAGAAGATAACTGCAGCAGAGTTATAGAGAACGTGTCAACGTACGAATACCTTGGACTGACAGTCGACTACAACTTTAAATGGAAAAAAATGTGTCAATCTGCGTACGCACTTTTCCACCTAAACAACCTCTGCACGCCAGAGGTAATCAGACAATGCTATTTCGGATGGGGAAGAGCGTCGCAAATGCAGAGGCTACAACTAGTGCATACTAGACTTCAAAAACTGGTACAAAAAGCAGGACGCAACATCGATGTACATCAAGAACCAAACAAAACAACACGTCTACTGAGTATCTACCAGATATACAATCTAGAACTCCTGGCGAATTTTGGCAACGACAACATCTATAGAGTGCAGACGCAGCGGACAATGAACACCAGAAGACGAACTTTTAAGGTTGCAGTTCCGACGGTACTCAATGAACTCCCAACGGAGCTCCAAAACTTACCGAGAAAAGAGGTGTTAAAAAAAAGTAAAAGAAATATATCTATCATAAAAGTAAAAGCATAACTAAATGTAATTTGAAAAAAACTTTGTACAGAAAATGTTAATTATTATCGTGCGTTTAACACTTTTGTTTACTTGTATATTATGAATTTTTAAATACCTGAATTTCAACATTGTTAAAATGAAATAATATTATGTGAATAGTCTTCTGCAGACAAGCCCTTCCGGCTTTGCAGATAAAAATCTTTATCCAAAATTTAAAATGAAATAAAATGAAAGAATAAAAAAGTCGTTATGCGAGTTGTTTTCGTTTTGGATCAAGATCCTTGCGAAAGCTACACTATCCAATGGTTGCAACTGGCGACGAAAGGAGAAATCTAGATCCCCATTAACACTGTAGCAGCACAGCATGCACTCCACGCAGAGAGTGAAATTTTTGCGAAATTTTGTCGGCTTGAATTACTTGCTCAGTAGGTCAGTAGTCGATGACGACAGCCGCAAAGTGATGGAATCGCGTGACCAACCATTTTCCCATTTTGATAGCAAAATTCAATAATTTGTGAGTCTAAGTCTTTTCATGATGAAATTGCAATGCTGACAGAGCATGTTTGACTTTGACACATGCCAGGAATCACGGGTGAGATGTCAAAAACCGAGCAGCTTTTGCTCTTCGTTACCGTCTCTATTCGCGCAGTGCCTTCATCATTCGCTGGAAAATTCACCTTAGGCTGTACTTCTAGGACAATTTAAGTGAGCTGAATAGCAGCAGCGTAAAGACAGCTAAGCCGCGCAGAAATCACTGAAGTTTTTGTAGAACTGGGTATCCAATTTGTGTGGTATTACAATGGACCTATGGTCACTTAAGTGAGACTGCTTTTCCATAATCTAACTAAAAAACTTAAGGCAATTGGATTGCTGCTAGCGATCTCATGCAATTTCAATCCCTTTGTGTCCGCATAGACTTGATGAAACTTGACAGTGTTCGTAGGATAACTGTCAATGAGATGGTATAAAATCTCTTCCAGTCATCATTTGTCCAGCGACGTCTTCGAACCTCTTGATCAGCGTGTTGAACTCGACGTTCAGTCGAACGTCGATTATCTGCGAATAATATGATTGTTGAATGACCAGGGTGTAGCAATTTGGGTTTTAGCTTAAAGATTGACTCCGAAAATGTGAGTTTGCTGTGTAGACGAGTGATTCCGTGCAGACATTTGATGAGATTTATGCCATCTGGTTCTGTGAGGGTATTTGGATCCAGTGCACAATGTTTCACTAGTGATCTATGGAGCAGCTGAGGCAGAGCTATTGCCACTTTTTATCATTTGCCTTTCATTAAGTTCAGTTGTCTTGCGATCAGTTAATTTCTAATTTTGGTATCAACTATCATTGTGAATGAAAAAAAAAAACATTATGACACTATAACTTATTCCGAATTCCTCTTCTTAACGAACTAGGAGACCCAAATGCGAAAACGTTCTTAGCTGAAGCATCCACGCTCCCGCATTCTATGATCCAACCGTGACCGGAATTGCCTTCCGCATTATACCCACATGGCCACATCCTTGTATAGCTTGTAAACCTCATCCATTATTCTTCTTCTTCCCAGGAAAAACCAATTATACACCCAACGTCTTTCCTTCGAGGGCATCAAGTCTCATATCCACCGTTCTGCTTGGCGCAAAGCTTTCGGCTCCATGTATCAGAATGAGGAAGGACAGTTTTTTGTTTAAAGACGGTATAAGTATATTCCGAATAAGTGATCACCTGGCTGTGATCCGTATCCAAGGCAGATGCTACAACATCAGCCTTATATGTGCACACGTCCCTATCGATAAGGTTGAAGACTCCGTCAAAAATGACGGAGCACGACCTCTTGGACGGTGCCTACGGAGCCTGTCCGGAGTACGATGTCAAAATCGATGTATGATAGCGAATGTGAGCAGAAGAAACGTGCAACCCGACGAGGCATACCAAAAAGCGCTGCAGCGGAAAGCTAGAGCAGCGCAGGAGGAGTACCGGGCCAGAAGACGGGAGGAGAAGAAGCTTCTACGCCTGAAGAAAAGGTCTCTCGCAACCTCCCACATCAAGGACATCAAAGGGTCTAGGGATAGACAAAAATACGGGCCTTCTATAAAAAGTCAAAAGGCTCTTGTTACTGACCCGCAGGAAATAGTGGATGTGTTCAAGCAGAACTTCCAACAACTGCTTAATGGGCCTGACCAGGAGAGAGTGATAGGGAATCAGGAAATCCCAACTCCAGTCGATGAAGTAGTCCTCCCACCTAGCTTTGAAGAAGTCGGAACAGCCATTAAAAGGCTGAAGAACAATAAAGCCGAATGCTCAGATGGCCTACCGTCAGAGCTCTTCAAGGCCGGTGGCGATAGTCTAATGGGGAGCATGCACCAGATCATCTGTAGAATTTGGGAAGACGACAGCATGCCCGACGACTGGAATATCAGCTCCATATGCCCCATCCACAAAAAAGACGATCTTACCTCTTGCAGCAACTATAGGGGTATATGCCTGCTCAAGATCCTCTCCAGCGTACTGTGTGAACGCCTAAAGCCATTTTGCACCGCACTATTCGGGACGTACCAGTGCGGCTTCCGGCCTCGCCATTCGACTAGATAAATCCTGGAGAGGACCAGTGAGTTTAAAATCGATACGCACCACCTTTTCATCGATTTCAAAATGCGCATACGACAGCATTCATCGCAAGGCGCTATTCGCTGCGATGGCCGAATTCGGGATCCCAGGAAAACTGAACCGGTTGTGTCGCACCACGCTACCACATACGTGATGCACCGTGCAGTTCGGCTCAAGGATTTGCGAACCGTTTGAAACTTGCACTGGATTTCGGCAAGGAGATACGCTGTGTCCAAACTGGTATCCGACATTCAGTGGAACAAAGATAAAAAACAATGCACGGGTGGATGTCTGATTGACTTGGAGAAAGCGTTCGACACCGTTTGGTTAGAGGGTCTCTTCCTCAAGCTGGTCAGGCTCGGCATAAGTAAACCATTGCTATACACGATCTATGACATGATAATAGACAGAAAGTTCGTCGTGAAAAGTGGCGACGTAACTTCTACCATGGTCTTTGACATCAAAAATGGTCTGCAACAGGGAGCTGTTGGTTCGCCGATCTTGTTCTCAATATTCACTGCAGATCTTATAGGTTCCATGCCGCACTTAATTGCGTACGCCGACGATCTAGTAGCGTACAGATCAGGTCCGAAGGTCGAAGTAATAAATAACTTGTTGCAATGTGACTTCGAACAAATTCAGCGATTTTGCGACGACTGGAAGTTGATTATCAACTTCCTGAAGTGTGAAACTATCCTTTTCAGGACCCCGCTGTACATGGCAGCATGGGATACGCGCACAAACTGGCGTAAGTTCGGCATAATTGACCCGCAGGGACGGCTGTTAGATGTGAAAAGTGTAGTAAGGTATCTAGGCATTTGGTTGGACCAATATCTGTATTTTGACAAACATATAGATATTGCTCTGGCGAAAGCTAAAAAGGCCTTTGCTGTGGCAAGGGGGTTGTTTTACAGCAGCCAACTTGACACCAGAGTAAAGGTAATCTGCTACATGGCCCTCATCCGCCCGGTTATGGCCTACGGTTGTCCACTGTGGTTCAATGTGAGTCCTTCCCAGATGGAAAAGATGAGGTTGTTCGAGAGACAGTGTCTTCGCACTTGTCTCCGGTTGTATCGTACACCCGAGTCTGAGTACAAGAAGTTCTATCCTAACGAGGTCCTGTACAACGAGGCAAACTTGAACAGGATAGATAATTTTATTATTAAACTGATCAGAAGGCATATTGCACGAGCTATGACTTCTTCCAACAGTCTGATCTTTGGGGCTTACTACCCCAATGTTATGTACCATGAGAGAGTGCGCCTCACCGGCTTTATTCCTCCTGAAGCGTTCCTCTATCTCGACACAATTGGCCTAATACAGGATCCACAAGGATGTCCTGTCATCTTCCACGTCGTACGCCGAACAGTGGACAGGCGACTCCAATACGAACAGGACAGGCGACAGTGGACAGGCGACTCCAATACGAACAGGATGTCGCTCGCATTCACGAGGATCTCCTCCGGTTCAGTAGAGCGATCTCTGCTCGAGACAGGAGAGAGTCTGCCAAAAAACGGCAATTTTACTGGTGGCTACAACAAAACCAGCCCCCGCCGCCGCTGGATTTTCAAAATGACGCGGTAGTTGACCATAGTGGCCAACTTACATAGATCTTAGGGTAGCGTAGGAAAAAAAAAAAAAAAGAAAGGTGCTCCACGGCGTATAAAGTTTATATGTTAGGCATATACATAACGGTGCACGTGCCGTACTGTTACGGACATAGTTAAGTTAGCTTATAAGTTCTTATATTAGGTTAAGTAAGTTTAAGATAGCTTAAGATAGATATATAATGCCAAGTTTTTTACCAGTTTTCTTGGCCAAACTAATCAGAAAGTACATTCAGACAAAATAAAAAAAAATAAAAAAAACCATAGTTTAAGCCGAAAGGCACAATTAAATTTAGTTCAGAATAGCTTAGAGTACCCGTATAGGGTCAGTAGGTTAGATGTAAGAACGATTGTTAAGTTAGTTAAGCTAGTTTTAGTTATTTTTGTCTAGCATGTAAGAAAAATGAATTATAAAATAAAACAAAAACGAAGAAAAAAAAAAAGGAGATACGCTGTCGTGTGATTTCTTCAATCTGCTACTGGAGAATATAGTGCGGAGGGCAGCTGTACACACGGAAGGCACTAACTTCTACAAGTCGGTCCAACTGTTGGGGTACGCAGATGACATCGACATCGTCTCGCGTTCGCACCGTGCCGTAGAGGAGGCTTTTACTGCGATTGAAGAACAGGCAAAACGAACTGGTCTCAATGTCAATGAGGACAAATCGAAATATATGCTGTCGACCAAAAAACATTCCGTCGCACTCCAACTTGGACAATACTTCACGATCGACAGCTACAATGTCGAGGTAGTAAAGGAGTTTGTCTACCTCGGGGCAAACGTGAATTCCACAAACGACATCACAGTGGAGATCCGTCGTAGAATCGCCCTTGGCAACCGGTGCTACTTCGGTTTGTCAAAACAATTGGGCTCAAAACTCCAGACTCGAAGGACCAAAATCATGCTCTCCGACACTCTTATTTTGCCAGTCCTGCTCTATGGAGCCGAAAGCTGAACGATAATCAAAACTGCAGAGCTGATTCTTGGTACCTTCGAAAGAAATGTTCTACGTCGGATATATGTTCCCGTCTGCGAGCGGAGGAGAAGACCGCAAACTCTACGAGCTGTACCAGGCTGTGGATGTGGTCCGGAAGGCCAAAATCCCTAGGCTGCACTGGCTCGGCCACATCGAGCGCATGGACAACAATGCTCCAGCAAAGAGGGTCTTTGAATCCGAGCCTACGTGTTCGAGAAGGAGAGGAAGACCGAATCTCCGGTATAAAGACCAACTAATCGCGGATGCAAGACAGCTTGGTCTTGATGACTGGAAGCAGCGTGCCCAGGACCGTCAACGATGGAAGGCAGCATTTGCTCGGACTCTCCATGATTCGCCGGCCTGATAAGTAAGTAAGTATAAGTATATTCCAAAAAACATTGACTGAATGCCTTCAAATAAAACAAACCACAGTGTTTTAATATTTTTTTTTATTTTTCATGTTTTTTTATACAAAAAAAAACCCTCAGAGAGATTTTTCGTTATGTTTATTCTGTTTGTTTAGTTCGAATTTAATTTACCTATACAATGCTTAAGTTTATACATAGTTTTCATTACTTATGCTTATATCTTTATCTCGTGTCTTGTAATAAATATATATTTATATATAATTTTTTATTCAAGATGTACAAACACTTAGAAAACATTTCAAACACAGACCATCCTTTTTACACATTACTCTAGACAAGAACACATTTTCTTTTTAAATTGTTTTTCCTTTTTTTATTTTCATTTTTTTTTTTCCGAAAATGTATATGGAACTTAAGGATGTAACAGTTAGTGGTTGGTTTTCTTTTTGTTTTTTGTAGTTCCTTTTATAGAACGCATTTGAGCATACAATTGTTTTTTTTTTTTTTTTGGTTCTAAGAAATATTACATTCTAGTTGACTATCAGGGGATGAACAATGAACATAAGCGGTAATTAATTGGAAAAGAAAGCCCTCAGTGTTAAGTACTTTCGAATGTTGCCGTTATGAGAACAGAGGCGGGTGAGTTCTTGTGATTCGCTTGTGTGATCCGGAATGAGGTTTACAAATGTCGTGCTGCCGGTAGAATTAAGAAAACGATTCAGGGGCTATTGGCGCTTGCTCTTGATTTGAATGAGTGATGCAGTTGCGATTCGATTGTGACGTAAGTTAGAAAACGATTACCACCTCAGGGATTCAAACATTGTATACCTAGAAGTAGAGACACATTTTCTTTCTAGGCAACAAAAGGTTAATTTGCTGTGATACCTCTCTAAAAGGTAAAATGATCTTGCTTTGAAATGAACAGGACAACACTCATTTGCTAAGTTGTAACATTGTGCATTTTGGTTAACACAAGCCCACAACCGACCACCAATATGGCTTCAGTAAATCGTGCTCTACCATCGATGCAACAAAGACTGTGGAAGGATATGGCGGTGGAAGCCATTAGAGGAAAAATGTGCCGAGAGGAGAACTAAAAAGTATTGTGCTATAGTTCCACTCGACGTTAAGAATGCGATTAGCTCGGCTTGATGTATCAGGGTGATGATGGCGTCAACACATTCACGAAATGGAATGTGCAACAAACATGCTGGCCTGGAACTGCCCACAAAACTGAAGCTGTTTTCATAACCAACTGTAAGAATGTGGAATACGCGAGCTTCCGGGTTAGAAGCCAAAGAATCAAATCCAATGAATCTCGAAAATACGTAAGTCTTAACAACAGGCTTATCCTTAAGGGTCTCGTCTATGCTATCAAGAAGACATCATTGATGCAAGCAACTCTTCCCCGGATGCTGTCGAACGTTGGTGGGCCTGGATAAGCTTGACCGGAAGCACTTGCAGAGGAAGAACGAAAAAGGAAGACGGATCTCTACGCGATTAGGACTACTTGGGGCTTCGGAACTATCTCAGTCGAAGCAGGTTGCATGGTAGCTGGCACGTACCTTCGGCGGAACGAAAACTATCAAGGGACAGAGCCCATACTAGCCCATGAGAGGGCTGGATGAACAGAGCTGTGTCAAGACTGGAGGGCCAACTCAATGAAAGGCAGATGGACTCACAAGCGCATACCGTGTCAAAGGCTGGACATCAATGCAAACAGGGAACTGCATCTACAACCAAGGTCCATACGTAATTTCTTACTAATTCAGATGCGGACCCCACACCTCGCCCGGAAGAGAGGAAGAGTATGACGCGCAGGTGACCAACCGACCTGGTAAGCCCAGAGAACATGACGCAATACTAGACTGAGCCACACTAGACGGAGGTCATACGTAGTACAAACTCCGAAGGGTGGAATGATCAAAAGCACAAAAGGCAACTTCTGACGACAGAGAGTAATTGTTAACCAGCCCTGAGATGTAATACCTGGTTGAAAAATAGGGACAGTAACCACGGAATCGCTCTAAAAAAAAATTATTTTAGTTCACGTGTACCTATATGTATCGGTTCTAATACACGTGGACATAAATGGACACGTACGTTGTAATACATGTGTAATATGGCAACCAATTTTTTCACCCGTACATGGAAACGTACGTTGTAATACACGTGTACTAACCTATATTTTCGTCCGTTCGTACATGGAAACGTACTTTGTAATACACGTGTAATTTGTCAACCTATATTTTGACGTGGACATAAATGGAAACGTACGTTGCAATACACGTGTAATATGCCAACCTATATTTTCACCCGCAAGTATGTGCATGGATAGGCACGTTGTAATACCCGTGTAATTTGTCAACCCCAATTTATTTTTAGAACAACAAATTATAGCAGCGTGCAGGGCCATGTGCAGGATCAGAGCTCAGAATCTGAGCTGAGCTCCACTTATCACGTCCACCAAGAAATCACACAGAACTCATACAAATCATGCACACCCACGAAAAATTCTATATTGCGTTACACATTTCACTAGACAAGAAACAAAAATAAAATTAGCTGCAAAAAAGGGGTTTCATTTAACATTTTTATTGTCTGCCAGTTGATTTTATGAAATATACTTGCAAGAGAACGAAATAACTTCGAATCATTAAAAAAAAGTAACTAAAACCTAAGTACAAACAGCACAAGGATCGCCACTTAACAACTCGATAAGTTATAGTCCACAAGTGTGTCCATGGTCAAGTGTTGCGCACATCCTTGTAGTTCACAAAATAATAGACACAATAGAAAAAAAATAATAATTCTTTTAAAAATATTCAGTCACTTGAGATAACGAATTAAATAATAAATAATTTGCTTGTTAGTGTTACTTCTCTTTCTTCCACGTTTTTTTTCTTTCGTTTTTCTTTTGTATATATATATATCTATCCTTTACAGGTTCCCCGCTGCTTAAACATATACATTTTTATTTTCATATATATATAATTATCCATTTATATATGTATACAAAAGCTCATAACTATTTCTTATCTACAATTAAATTGGTTTTTTCTGTTTCTTTTTTTTACAATTTTATCTTTCGCTAAAAAAGTAAAAAACAATTTTTGAATAAAATGAACAAAGAATCATTTACTTAAAATCAGTTTTGTTTTAAATGCAATACTCACACACACGTGAGTCGTCTGTATCACGCAGAAAACTCTTCAAACAAACAAAGGCTACACGTGCACACAAAAACAATGCAAAGAAGGACCTTCAAAGAAAGACGTTTACCGCGTTAACACTAATTTACTAACTAAGGATGGTGGAGAGGGGGGTAGAGTTTACAAAATCAAAAGTGAAATACAAACATAAAAACAACTTGAACAAAAAAAAAAAAAAACTTACATATACGTTGCTTAGTTAAAAACAAAAAAAAAATTAAAATAAAGAAAAGAATTATTTATTATGGGTAATGCGGATTGGTATCCGGTATCATGTGTTCCCGTTGGTGAGTTCATTCGCTTTTGATTGTGAATCCTTTGGCTTTAGATCGGTCTGTTGCTCATCGTATGCTGATTGCTCAATTTTTTTGTATTTTTGTTTCGCCACATCAAACATTTCTGAGAACAAATCGTTTAGATTGTCTTCTTCGGATTTTTTCTCCTTTTCGGCTGGCAGACGCTTTAGTAAGTCCTTTGCTCGATTATCCCAAAGTTCCTTGTTTGCTTTTACCTATGAGTGAGAGAGAAAGAACGAAGCAAAAGGGGTGAGTTTGTTTGCATTTTCTTTTACTTTTCTTGGTTAAGTTACACAAAATACAATAGAAACAAAAATAAAGACACACACACAAAAGCAGCTCTACATAATTAATTGGAAAACATGTGTGAATGGATGTGCATATATTACAGTGAATTCAAAGAAGTGTGGAGATAGTTTACATTGATAGGAGTCTTAAAACGTAAATTACATCTATACGAACTTACGATTGGGGTTGATGTGGCTGAAAAAAGGATTCCTAATTGAGATCCTATGAAGAGAATGTCGGATCGGATCGATATTTGTGCTCCCTATTCATAAATCAGAGTCAGGTTCAGTGTAAAATTGAAATAATTACCAATACCACACTTTGGCAGGAGTCTATGGTGCCATCAGTGTGCCTCAACAACTCAGTTTAGTTGAACGAACTTTAACAACCACTCAGTTGTGCGTGACGAACAGTCGCTCCACTCGTTATAAATCACGACGCATGTTTAGTGGTATCAATCGTCGGTGCATGAATTCAGGCATCAGATTGCAGCAACGTTCAAAGAAACCAATAAACACATTTGGTTTTCACAGATTTCAAACTTTTTCTTAACAAAAACTAGCTTTAACGCCCTTCCTCTGCAACGCATCAAAAGCATTAATGTCACTCGATTGTGGTAGCAATTGGGTAGACCACTGGAAGATCTATTACTCAAATGTAATCTTAAGCAGTCAAATATTTTCATCCAGTAAAGGCAAGAATTCTGTTAAAATCTGTTCCTTGCTCTTGTCGTCTTCACCTAAGGCTACGCAATGAGCGATGGATTTGAGTGACGGATGGATTATCACATAAACATTTATTAAGACAGCATCAATAAACAGAATCCGGAACACAAATGGCGTGTGCATCACTCAACAAATGCTAAACAATTAAAACAAAATTGATCGCAGACTGACGTCGCTCTTTTTGTAGCAACATCGCTTATGGTTCGTGGCCTCGACTATGTTGACATTCAATCTGTCAGCCACTCGTCAATTGGCTTTAGTCTTCACTAAGACTACGGCGCTTAGAAGTCTATACAGCGCTGATCTTAAGGCACCAAAATGAACAGTGCTTGCAACACGTGGAATGAAAAGATGGATTTCGTATGTCAATCGTAAAAGGTCTGGACAGTGTTTAGATGCCCCAATCGTCACCCAGAAAGAGGTTATGGGTACAGTCTGGTGGCCATCGCAAGGACCATTCCGCTTATTATTTCTTCAACCAGTGGAAACGTTAAATGCAGCCAAATATGAGAATTATGAAGAAATCGACAGATTACATGCTAAATTGGCTGAAAAGCAACCTGCGTTGGCGAATGAACATGTCCCCTGTCCATGTTAGGTCCTACACTTCACGCGTAATGGAGCAAAAAATTCAACAAATGGGATTTGAAAAAAACAGTGTCCAGTGAGAACGCGGAAAGTTACCGCTGCCTTCTGGAAAGTATATTATTATATTTAGTTGAGTCAGAACCGAATTGCTTGGACACTTTGCAGTCAGTAGTCATCACTCCTTTATTTCTTTAACTTCAAGCCAGGCATGTCAAACTCATTTCAGTGTGCGGGCCAAATTCTTCGAAAATTGCGGGCCGCGAGTTTGACATGCCTGCCTTAACCGTAAATGTATGCTACACAACCGAAACCGAATATTTCTGCTCATTGCTTAGCGCTTTCGTAATGAAGAGACATACAATGACGGTTGCGAAACTGTCTGTATATTTCACACCATTGATTTAACGTCTGAACGGGAAAGTTGTGCCTTTTATTCGATTTAAAGAAACCAATGCATGCTTGTCGGTGGCCCGTGGCGTTGTGGGTATGTGCGTCGACTCCTACGCACTTGGACCTACCTGTCTAGGTTCGATTCCTGGCACGACAAGTAATACTATTCACAGCCCGACCTCTTTCGAGTCACTGACAATGCTCAAAGAGTATAACTGTCTAGAAAAAGCTTCTCAAACTTGGCCGTTCGGAGTCGGCATAAAAATGTAGGTCCCTTCCACTCGTGATAGAACAATAGCACGCACAACACGAGTGGTCGCTGAGAAGCTAGGCTCTGGCCCTCTACGGGCTGTAGCGCCATCCATATTATTAATGCTCACGATAGTGAATGGGATCTTTAATCAAAGTGGACTACCAACCAACTAAGTGGAGGTTTAACTCAACGGACTGGGCTTTTTTTGGAGCGCTTAATTATTCAGAGCTCCGTTCGTTTTTAGAGTTTTTTGACTCTACTGCCTCGGAAGACACATCTTTTCGTCATTTTTATAAGCGTCGATTTAATACACAACACAAACTGTAGCCAAACGAGGTGTGTGGTCCCTAACTTGAAGGACTAGAATTGGAAAGGACATAGTATCTCCCATAATTCGATTGTTCTTTACGATGTTGATACGACCATAGTTAGGCAATTATACCATATACTTAGGTGCCCTAACGACCTTACGGCGGTAGCTCACTTCGACCAACGTCTTCGGTCAATTGTACCCTGAACACGGTATGATTTTCTGCCGTGAGACCTTCTTTTATTCCTTAAGCCACCTAGATGCGTATATGAATCTTAGGAGGTGTTTCAGTTCAAAGTCCAGAAATATATGCCATAGACAGCTGCGTTCAAATCAATTTTGACAGGAAATATATCAATTGCGGCATAGCAATTATGTCGAACAGTCGTGCCGCTATCTTGGCACTAGACTCCTACGGCATCAAATCGAAGTTCGCGTGGGTATGCCTACAGGTAGGAGAAACAGAGTAAAACTCTGCTGGATACCTGACCATAAAATGATAGAAAGCAATGAAAGAAGGCTTCCTAACAGGTCAGTGCAGACTTCGGGAACACCTAAGAAAACTAGGGGTATCAGTAGAAGGTCTCGGCAGATTTTGTGGAGAATCTACTGAAATTCCAGAACATGTACTGGGATTTTGTAAGGCTTTAGCCCTGGGCAAGCACCTGATATCAGAGGAAGCATTGAAGTCACTAGAACCATCTCTCTGGCAACTGGCTTAGAGAGAATACTCAGAAATAAATCTCTTCCACATATCAGCAACAGTGGAAAGAACTTTATGCGAGGGGAACTCTTAAGAGAAAAAAAGGATGAAAAGGGGGCACAATAAAAATAAGAAAAATGACCTCCAGCTCAACGCAGAAGTGCTATCCTAGAATCTGCCTCTCTTTCTTTGCTAGGCTTGGGAATTCGCATCCCAGATGTTGGACAGATTGATAAGACCATGCCAGGTCAAATCTGATCAAACTTGGGGCAAGTGAATGGGGTCTCATTAAAAATGGGAACTATTCACATGTGTTGGGCGACTTATTGTGTAGCATACATCGTTGCTGTCGTAGTTATGGACAAGTTTTCGCGAACATACAAGCGACTGTGACCTTAGTTGAACTGATGGCTCTAGAGCTTTATCATTTGAATTCCATCCACAGGGAGCACTACGAATATAACATCTTCGTCTTTAACATGTGTAGCTTCCGTTTTTTTTTTTTTCTCTTGAACTCGTGCGCATGATTCGTAGCGCAACGTTATTCAGCTTGTATCCTTTGTTGATCCTTTCAATCAGTTTGTTTCAGATTTACTGTCGTAGATTGTGACCGAACTGGCGCCACATGAAGTTCAAAAAGTCTGTGCAAGCCTTCATCTCCAAGCACCGTCATACCCTCGTCAATGATTTTAGAAGTCCCACATGCGTACCTCTTCCATTTCGTGCACTGCACACTCAGTGATCAGTTTTTGTGCTCAACGAGTATACATGACATGATTCTACTAGTGGTTTAGGGGAGGTCGAATCCTTTCGCGAAACTTCTCACGAAAGTAATCCAAAAAAACAAAATCAAACCGAAAACATTATGAAATACAAAGCCAATCAAAAACACGAACAAAAACTAAAACCCAAAAAAGACACAAACGGACACGCACTCCCATTGCACATACCTTAAAAGTATTATCCTGCACCCAAGCATCTGGCTTACCATATTCCGGTGGATTCGCGTACGGGTCATAGCCCAGTACGGACAACATTGGCGCTATTTCGGCCATGTCGCGAACCACATCGTCCGGTATTTGTCCCACCCACTTGGACAGAGCTTCCAAATTCACCGGTTTGATCACCTGATCCGAGGATCTCTCCACCCTGCAAGGATACACAAAATGATGCCATTCAATCTCAATAAAACTCCATTAAGTTGCACAGTCACTTGGCCCAGCAAATTTAAGGCTGAGTGAGATGAATGGAAAAAAAACCGGTTGCAAGGATGGGTTTAAGTGTGATTTATTGCACACACACCTGCCTTGCGATAGGGACAAGAATGAAGAAGAAAATCCAAAACTCACTTTGACAACGGCACTCCGTTCGGTTTGTTTATGAATTCCTCATGATGCAGCACTGACTCGCTCCATGGCACATCCAGGAAGCCCAGGATCTTCCTCATCCATTCCTCGGGATGTAGCACCAGTTGTTCGTAATAGACCTGCAAGTAATTTCAAAAAACACATTCACATCCGCGCGTGAGTCAACAAAATTGTATTTCACACGAAAAAAGAAAAACCAGGACACGACCGACGAAAGAGAGAGAGAGCAGAATGGAAGGAGCTCCCGATGCAAACAGATAAACGGGCGCGCACTGGCAGTTAAGCAAAGAATTCTCCATTAAAATGGAGTTAGGAGCGGGGATTAATTCGCATGATGGATTGCGAGCAAGGACGACAACGATGGCGGCAATGACGAAATAAAGAGAGAGAAACCCCGCCACACACATCCTCGCTGAGTCGCGTGTCTGTCGTGTGACTGCGATGGATGGATTTTTTTTTTGGAAATTCTCGCCATCGTCGCGATGTTGTTGTTGGTTTTTTGACTAAGCGAAGGACTTGTGATGACGAAAAGACAAACAACGGATCAGAGGGGGGTGGGGGCGGGCGAAGTGGAGATTTTGTACTGAATAAATTATTTTTAAGAAGGTCTTAGGCGATATGTTGGCGGAAATGACATGTAAGGACTTTCTTTTATCCCTTCTTGATCTCCTTAAAGCGCCTCAAATTCTGCCCCAGTTTGAGTACATTTTTGTTCTAAAAAAAGGCAACACGGCTGACTTATTTGAGGAAACTTCCCTTTCGGTTGGCTAATGGGTCAGGCAAAATGTTCATGACTTGTCAGATTCTGGAGAAGACTGCACAAAGCGTGACAGAGTATGGCTTATGTTCGAGCGGTCATACATACTAGGTCTGTTTGATAAGTCAGTGAGTCTGGTACAAAATGGCGCTCGGATTGAGGAGACGTTTTTTTTTCTGACATCTTTGTTTCTTTCCGTCAATCACTTTCAAACCATTCATAGTGATCGAAAGAAACTTTGGTTCGTGAGATTTTGACCAAATGGAGAGTTGAAAGTTTCATTTCGTTTCGTTTCCCGGTGAACGTGTTCAAACAGACTGTAGAGCTTCAGAAATTATATGTTAGGGAAGAAGAGCAGTTAGCATCGACATCACCACGCGAGTCCAACGTGATTGCAATGAGCGTCCTAAGTGAACGTCTGTTTAGACTGAGCAGACAGAGTGATCGGCAGGTGGTGCCATCAAGCCATTTACGGTTGGTTGTTTAATTGTATGTATCTTAAGAAGAGGATAGGGAGTAGCGATCGTCACAGAAGGTGGATCCCACTCTGGTGTTAAAGAAGTGGCTGTAGCACACCATGCTAGTTCATCGGCTTTGCAATCACCCGGTGTATCACAATGTCCCGGCATCCACATGGTGTATTCAGGGTGGGCCATCTAGTGTTTTTTTTTTTAAGTTATAGATTATTTTGACACTGACACCTGTTTCCTGCTCGAATTCTTGACCGAAAGTCAGCACCATACCTCCGCTTTACGTTTGAACAAGGTTGGGAAAGGTTATTTCTCAAGTGAATGCAGTGTAGACCGCGTTTTTTTTTTTAAAGAAGACCTTTTGGCCAAAATGGAGCACTCACTGCGACTGCTGTACGCAAGTTTGTGCAACATGTTCGTGAGACTGGTATGCTAGGGAACAAAACTCATAGTCCTTGTCAACGTACGGTGCTGATGAGAATGTGGCCGCTGTGGCCTGCTTCGAAAAGGAGGCTGGGAACAACGTTTCGGTCAACGATGGGCGTTGTAAAACCATGTTAACCATTTCATGCATGATGGCGCGCCATGCCACACAACCCATGCCACAATCGATATTTTGCGCACGAAATTTGCGAATCGTGTTATCAGCCGTCTTCGATCTTGGCGATGTCAATTGTGCCGCCTCGGAGCTGCGATTTGATCCCTTTGGATTTTTTTTCCTGTGGGGAACCGTGAAGGACCGATATTAGGCCAACAATCCGGAAACGGTTCAAGCTCCTAAGACCAATATCATCCAAGCAATCCGTGAGCTAATGGAAAATTGGGGTAACAGAATGCGCTACTATGAAGCCAGCCGATGCATCTATTTGAACGACGTTGTATTTCATAATTAATGGTAATGTTTGTTCTTGGTAATAAAGCTTGAACTTGATTCTTGATCTTGATTTTTTAGCTATTATCTTTTTGGCAACACTGGTTTAAACAGCTGATGCACGTTTCGTGTTTTGTTTCACTGTCAAACATCTTTAGTTTGGTCTATAATTTAACCATGAATCGTCTTACGAACCAACAACGCTTGAATTTTATTATCAAAATGCGTGCTCTGTTAAGAAAGTTCATCGCGCGCTTCTTCCATTTTATGGTCACTTTAATCGACCCACTGAAGCGGCTATTCGGGCTATTGTGACAAATTTAAATTGTTGGACATTAAACCACCAACACGCTTACGTAGAGTGCGAACTGAAGAAAATATAGAAGCCGTATCGAACCGTACATCGTTTGACCGTACTTCTTCAAAGATGATGCGAATCGTAACGTAACTGTGAATGGTGAGCGCTACCGTGAGATGATATCCAACTTTTTTTTGCCCAAAATGCAAGAGCTTGACTTGCATGACATGTGGTTTTAACAAGACGGTGCCACATGCCACACAGCACGCGCAACAATGGACTTATTGAGGGGCGAGTTCGGTGAACATTTTATTTCACGTTCGGGACCGGTCAATTGGCTGCCTAGATCGTGCGATTTAACGCCTTTAAACTATTTTTTGTGGGGCTATGTTAAAGCTCATGTCTATACAGACAAGCCCGCTTCAATTGACGCATTGGAAGACAACATTGAAGCATTTATTCGTGAGATACCGGCCGAAATGTTGGAAAGAGTATGCGAAAATTGGACTAAGCGGATGGACCATTTGAGGCGCAGTCAAGGTCAACATTTGCATGAAATAATCTTCAAACATTAAATTATATGGACCGTACTATCGATTCAAATAAAGATTTCATGCATTTTTCTGAATTTTATGTGTTTTTTTTTGAAAAACTTTCCTATAGCTTTTAAAAAATCACCCTTTACATGGACAACATTGATCTTTGTTCATTTTATTGCATTTTTAAAAAGAAACCGTATTTGGCCTTTACCTGACCCTGTATATTGAAATACTCAGCTATCTCGTTAAGAGACACCCTGTAAATAAAGGATGTTTTTGAATTGAGCATGACACTGTCCACGGATTACACTCGGATATTACATTGTTCATCAGCCAGAACATTGCATCTTTTTTCGCAATGATTTCTGCCTGGAAAACGCTACAGTGGCCATGGAGCTGCATGAGAGAGCAATATTGAGATCTTTGGAGTAGACTCCTACACCCACTCCTTCCCAACGTCTGATTGTCAGACATACAATCTGAAAGAAATGGTGGTGGAGAATTTCTTCTCGAAGATGGCTTGGGTAGTAGGCGGTTGTTGTTTGCGATAAGAATGGTTGAGTGACCGAGTTCAGACCGCAACCGAAGTGTTTTTAGTCTCAAGGCTGTGCTGGCTGCTACTCAAGGTTAATGAGGACAACACAAAATATATACACCTAGGACAAAACACTGCAATCAACAGCTAGAATTTTGAGATCCATAAAAGGTGGATCTCGGCACGTGAACTCCACAAATCGCATCTTTGTGGAAAATCGACCACGACGTGTACCCTTGGCAACCGGTGCTTCTTCGCTTTGCTGAAAGCACTTGGGCTAAAGTCCTGACAATGGCTGGAGATGGTTATTAGTCAGCTGAACGTATCAAATTAGAGGCGCCTAGCACAAGTCAGTCCTAGTTGGAGAGGCTTGTTGACTGAGGTCTCGGTGCACCCCGGACTGTAGCGCCAGCCTAAGTAGAAACTATCCCAGGATAATGACTGTTGAACTTGTGAAGAAGAGTGTCCCACGAACTACGCTCCTGTGCCTCGCCAACGGAATAAACTACAGCTGGACTCTTTCAGATGTCATGTTCGAAACCAACAATGTTACGAAAAATGCGTCCGATCGATGTCCTGCACACATTTTATTTCTTATCGTCAAAGCACAAGCTATCAAGCTTCAATTAATCAACTTCCATTCAGCAGGAGCTCATTGTACGACCGACTTGTCTGATTCACCGGCAATGTTGCAAAACGATTTATATCAGCTCATCGCGTGTCAATCCATTAACTCGCTCAACGTCACACCCAATGGCCACCACTGACGTTAAATTAATTCATTCACATGCAAGCCACAAGAACGACGCATCGCCCACAAAAAAAAAAAAACAGAAAAAAGCCACCATAAATTATCAACCACTCAGGGATGTCATCCAAAAGAAAACCCATTTAATTATCACCGTCATTCGCGGACGATTAATTTCTCAGTAATTCACAGATTTTCCATTTAATTAATTATGCATTGAAACAGCAAAGCAAGGGCGACGTCGGAAGCCGCTTCTGCCGGACTAGGCCCGACCCAGATGGGAAGCGATTAACGTCGACAACAACAATCGCAATCGCAGTCATTTCGTTAAACGAATTAACCGGCATAAATCACTTGCGAGCGCAGGAACTGTCCAGAGAGAGGACAATGGCATGCGGGGAGGAGAATGCGTTTCCGTGTCTAGTGGGGGCTCTACGCACAGGACATGAAAAATGCCGGCGAATATTATGTTGGAGGGAAATCCGGTGTGAGACCATGTTTTGAAATGCGGAGCTGGGGAGTGCGGTGGACCACCATTGTATGCGGTACGAAGCGGGGGACGTGGTCTAGAAGAGCCCATCACCGAAGAGGCTTACTCTGCGGGAATTTCATTCTTTCTCCGATAAGCCGATGACGAATGGGCTATTACGGACGACAAGTTGGTGGTTTGGCGTGGTTTCTTTCCCCTTGCAGGTGCTCGCTGATTTGAATTCAAGGTGGTGTGGTACTCATTAAGCTTGGATTCAAGGGCGTGTTGTCATGACCGTCAAGGACGGAAAATAGCGAATGAATGACAAGGGAGAACAGAGACCAGGGCGAAGCTCTACCGATTGACAGTCCCTCAAAATGTCGGTCCCACTCTTGGCGCCCACTAAACTGATGCGACATTCTATGCACGTGTGCTGTTCCACAAAACAAAGTGGGGACTCATATCCAACTGCCTCACAGTAGCAAAGTCCTTCGCGTCGGCAGTCCATTTCAAGTTAATTTATCCTCGAACTTACCATCATGCAACGTTCCTTTCCAATCTCCTTGCACTGACCGTGCATAACCTCGATTGCGTGATTCCACTTGGTCATGCACTGGCGATAATTCGTCAAATCAAATCCAGTTATCGTGACTTTCCGCGAGATTATCGAGTGCACCGTCGCCCGGCCGTCACGCACCATGAACAGGAACTTCGCCTGCAAACAAACAAACAAAAAAAAAACCACTCAACTCAGTTGACCCACTGCACGAGCGAAGAACACCTGCTTACATTGGGGAACAGCTCTATTACGTAGGTGCCCATCTTAAGGGTGAGTGGATCCTTATTGCACAATCGTGGCGCTGGATCCCCATGCTTCGCGATGATTTCCAAACAAAACTGCGCTATGGCACTGTTCATCACCTCCTTGGAGATGCCGGCCTCCTGCAGGCGAACACTCTCCTTCTCAGACCTCATCCAGTGCGATCGGAGCTGAAGGATTCGCGGAATAACACGTGTCTCCTGGCCGCATCTGCAATGAAAGAGATAAGAAAAGCATGAACGACGCTAACATAATAACGAGGACACTATCCAGGAAGCTGGGTAAAAGTTTTTTAATTCAATAAGGCTTTCAGTTCGCTTTATACACACGCACACACACAGACACACTTGGTCCACTTTGCCAATGGAGGGTGGAAGGAAGCACGGATGGTGCTTTTATTGAGTTCCACTCCCGTCGTCGTGGCATGGGACACCATTTCGTCGGGATCACGTAGCCGCGACGAGATGGAGTTTCACTCCTTGCGGAAGTCATTATCAATTTTTCTTCACTTTCGTTTTATTTTTTTTATTTTATTTTTCGCCTTATTTAAAGGACCCTGCTTGCACGGGGCAAGACACCCCTTCGGAAGAAGTTTTCACATTTAATTCCTGCACGCCTCATGAAGGCAGACGAACACAGTCATCGCGTGGCCGTGGCTGGTGAGGTGCCGTTTCGTTTATGTATTCAGTGATAATGAGAAGTTATGAACTGTGACCCCATCGCCGTTGGGGGGGTTAATGGCAGAGGATGTGCCCCACGAGCGGAGGGTCTGCGGATGCGAATGGCGGTGAGCGCAAATGAAATGAAATGGAATCGCAAATGAACATTATTTAAGCAATTTAATTCTGACGATTTACTGCCTCATCCTTTTCGTGATGATGCAGACGGAAGGGAGCCTGGCGAGGGGGGCGAGGATTGGATGAGCAGGTGATTATCATAAAATGTGATTACCGCGAGTGAGTGATGGGCTCTGGAGGAGGAAGTTAGTTAATCCTCGATGGAACTGAGCGTTAGGTCAGGACTTTCAAAATTATGGGGTTCTTGTTAATTAAGGGAACATTTCGCGGCAGGGTATGAGGGGTGGTGGCGGGATCGACACTCAGACTGAAGTGGACAACCGAGGTCTGTGACCTGGTTGTCGAGTTGATGTGCCTTACAAGATACATAGAAGTACTTTGGAATTCTCGTTTTTTTTGTTGCGCAAAAATGGAGTCCACAGTGCTTTTTATGTTGCACGTCGATTTGGATTGGCTGTCACGCCGATTTGAGTGACATTTGTCGGATGGCGTTTGGCACTCGGAAAGTGTGATTGACAACAACTTCTTAGGGAGAAGCGAACGTGGTAACAAGGCGGTGACATTTCGAGTTTTTCGACCTATCAGCTCTACAGATCGATATATATGACCATTTTTGGCAACAAATCATTATAAGGACTTTTCCTTTTGCCTAGTTTTTTTCGTCAACAGAAAAGCCGCAACCTGTGTACTGAGACCCCATTAAATCATACACCAACGGCAGCTGCAACCTCGTAAAGTCTTGGTCGAGGGGCATCATTTACATTCTTGTTTGAGAATGGCAGAGGCAAGTTGGGAGAAGTGTTTGCCCGAGACGGTTAAATTAGTCCTGCGTTCCAAGAAGACTGCATTCATGGAGGTATTCTTTCAAGCTGACTACGATTTCCCGATTTGATCTCTCTCGATTTCTGTCTATCGAGAAGGAAGTCTGTGTGAAATCGATACCGAAATGTGCTTAAAATAGCCATTGTCTCAGAGGATAAGAGGCCACTTGACCACTTCAGGTTGACTTCGGATGTATCCTAGTGGCCATTCCTTTCACCCTATGTTCCCTTGTGGGTGATAGGAGCCACGCTTATTTCCTGTCACGTTCTGTTTCTAAAAAAAACTGCAACAATTCTCCTCAACTTCATTCTCCATTGACCTTCGCTGACGAGTCCTTATTACCTACTGACATGATATGCTTATACTTTCAAGTACTTTAGCCAGTCCCCATGTTGGTGTCTCAACAAGGGGGTAACTCTGACGCAATTTGTGATCCATTGTCTAACACGTCACGTCCAGCAGGCCAGTTCTGTGATGAAGGGACTCTTGCTAAATATCAATCGTTAATGAAACATTCTTGGCAATTCAGATTATCATGGACTCCCCTCGAAGTTTATTTACCGACTGTCTGTTGGATTTGTCCCATGATCAAATGGTACGTCGATGATGTTGCCATCAGGCATCGATGATGGTTGACAAGGGTATGGGTATGTTTGCACTCGTGAGAGACACAATTGGGGTTAAAAATCCGCACTGACCATTGTTAATGACCGCTAACCAATTTCCCTTGTATCGCACTGGTCAATCCTCACATCGGTGTACATCCATAACACTCGGCATTGACTGCCATACATAGGACAGCATCACGAGCGGGGACTATGTAACTCTATTGGTGCGGCAATCGGTAGAAATGGTACTCGTATTTCAAAGCTACTGAAAATCCTACCATAGACCAACAAGGTCGTTCCAAGGCTGATTCTCGTTGCTGCGCCATTTTCAGTTCGATGGTGTATGCCTCGCTGTACGTTATTTTATGGGAAAATGGTCATACGTCGCATCACAGAAGTGGCGAGAAAATCTTAAATCTCGCTGTTCACAGCTAACGTGGAACGGCAGGTCCCTCCACCCTGATGAAGATAATCTCATGAGTTACCTTCCGCAATACGTTGCCTATATATAGGCGCACACTCTATGTGCGTCAGCAAACGAATAGGCCAGCATCCATGCCACCACTCCTTCTCAGAAGTCATGGCAACAAATAATTTCCTCCTATGTTCACGCCTCACTTGCCTTGTGCATGGATGGCCCATGATCAGTTAATCGAGGCATAGTTGGTACAATAACCAACAAATGATTCAATTTGAAACCCAACTAATGGGTGATTTTTGAAGCGTTTGTTTTTTAATTGTTAAAGAGAACACAGGAAAAATTGCGAACGTTTGTATAACTTGTATATAAGTTGATAAATCAGTGCTTGCCATTTAGTTTTTAAACATCATTTCATAGAAATGTTGACCACGAGTGTTTCATACGGAGAATCCAATTTCGTGTCGTTTTCTTCGAGCAGGTTGCATCTTGTTGCATGGCATCTTGTTAATACAAGTGAAATATTGTCTGCCAAAGTTGCAATTGATTTATCGGCTGAGACGATTTATTTCACTTGTCCCCCCGATGTACTGGATCATTCAAACAGAAATGAACCTTATCGCTTAAGACAATTTTTCGTTGAAAAAGCTGATTTCCTCCAGCTTTTCTAAGGCTCGACTCTGATCGTACAAATCAATAATTTTTAAGTGTGTCACAGCTGGACGGCGCAGTTAGTTGAGGGCCTGCCCCTGGTTAGAGGGGTTCCCTGTGCCGAGGTAGTCTAGCGTGGTTTCTACTCTTTCCTCAACTCTGAAGCCCCTGCTGAAGTCGTTGGAGGGGACTCCCATTATTTTTGCGTGTAGCACAGGATACATTGACTTGTGATGATACCTACGACCTTACTGAGGCTTAGGAGTGTACTTATCTTTTTCGGATTAATTAAAGGCTATAATTGCCTCGAAGTCCTGCAAGTGTCCAGTTCCATAAATCTCCGATTGGTGATATTGATGGCATCTGTATGTAACATGGTTTGATTAATTGCCAGTGGCAGGTCCACCTTCTGTTCTAGCTAGCTCGTCGGCTCTTTCATTACCTGGAATGTCACTATACACAGAGACCCAGCATATGGTGAGGTTACATCTAACCGCTATCTACCTGAGGGATAGGCGGCACAGTTTTATCATATTTGAACTAGTTGTTGGTTTGGCCAGGGTCTTGATGGCTGCTTGATTGCCTATGTATATAACGATAGATAACCCTACTGTAGGATTCATTGGCAGAAAAGCGGGCAGCCTCATGGATAGCTTTAACTTCTGCCTGTAATACACTGCAGTGGTTAGGCAGTCGAGGGGACAGAGAGATCTCCGACGAGGCTGCGGACGCTCCGAGTCTGGTGCCTTCGTCCATCATGAAACCATCCGTGTAACCTATCTTAGTGTGTCCATTGTGATATGACTTTGACACATTTCACGGCTCACACGTTACATGTTTGTAGGCATTGACGACTTCGGCACGCTGTATAGGGAACCTCATCACCTGCTTACTGCCAAGATGGGTAAAATTAGCCCGTTTGTAATGCGGATCCAATCGACTGGCATTTCCATTTCGATCGTTACAAAACTGGTGATCCTCAATTGCGTGGCGTTTATGTTCAACATTCTGATGCGCACAATACTCTCCATATTTGACTGCATTTTTTTCATTCATTTTTGCACGAACTCGTTCTGCAGGCAGTTTAGCGCCTCAGATTGTATGTATCATCCCGGAACAGTTCAACCAATGGTACCACTCCAACCAATCAGGACTTCACCAAACCCCGTCGAACACAAAAACCGTCTCATCGTAAGATGATTGGAAACACATGCTTGTGAAGCTGATCTCCCTAATGCTCAGTCAATTTAGAGAACAGCCTGAACAAAGACCCATCAACCGCATGCCTAGCACAGGCGCTTTTTATCGAAATCAAACAGAAAATATATTGATTGACCCGCCAAGCAGCAAGACGCCGTGCGTGATTCACTCCCATATGGTCCGTATTCGATCACTGTTGACTTCCACTTAAAGAGCACATCATCACATCCGAGCAGATGCCACAGAAAAATCATTCACATCCAACGGGAGCGAGCACTACCGATGGAAGTGCCTTCACTTTACGGCCGACACAGCCGTTCGAATGCAAACTACACCAGCTACGGAATTTGACTGGAAATTGACATCTTATCGGGGATCTCAACGTATGCCCCCAACAACCCGACAACACGTTGTCACACCTGACAGGGTAGGCCACAGCCTCTGCCGCAAATCCCACCGATACACAAAGCGGGTCCAAATTACTACCTCCAGCCATAAAATGGTTCATGACTCGCAACTACAATCGCGCAATTCCAGCTGAACAAGGCGCAGGGCTCCGCCACATCGGATTGCCATCAGAACCGGAGGCTGCGGCGGAGGACAGCAGCTACATTTAGAATACGAATAGTTCCCACATGGATCGTAAATAAAAAGACGTCGCCCCCCTCCCACACACACCCTCTCATGCTGCTCGGTGGAAGGAGGAACTGAGGGTGAACTAGAAAACATATTGAAATGAATATTAATGAGTTCCTCGAGAGCGTAAATCAGAGGCCAAGTGGCTTCGGTGTTGGTCCGCCGCAGAAGAATTGATTGCCGCCATCCCTGGCGGAGCATGCGGATCTGGGGGTATTACCACTTGTGTCTGGCTAGAGGTAAGAGTCGTAAACACTTGAAATTACGAACACACTGAGACAGTTTCGAAGGCAAGTGACGACACCCGAGAGTCGAGAAGTGGAACAAAAGAATGCTGAGTCGAAACATCGAGCACTTGGCAAAAGTGGAGCGCTGCCGATGGTGGTGGTGATGGCGTAAGCGATATGCGAAACGCGATACTGCTTGACCTAGTTCGGATTCGCAATCGAATGCTACCGTGTTATGTCACAATAAGCCCCGATTTGAGTGATGTCACGAAATGGGAGGGCTGTGGGCTTCAATGTAAGAATGCCTCGCAGTGATTAGAGAGAAGACTTAATTGCTCGGGGAAATGCGAATATTGCGAAATGTCTGGGTTGCGGGAAGGACGAGTATGCCCAAAGGAGGGTATCATTCGTAATATGTGCCTTTGTTCACTGTCACTTCCAACCTGGCATGATGCTGTCGCCTATAGTTTGGGGCTGAAAAATAGCAAAATGTTGCACTCATTATGAACGAACAACGCACAAGCACATTTCGACACACGCTACTACTGTGAGTGACGACAAATTGCTGCTCCTCACCTCAAGACTGGCTTGTCCAAAGTCTCAGTTATGTGCGGCTTAGTGGAAGCTGTTTTGGAACAGAAATTTTAACGATTCTTGATCACTTGTTATCGAAATCGTCGTCTATGGTGGAGAGGGTCATCAGGCAACACGAAGTTCTGTCGCAAAAGAGTTCACACACGCCAAGCTGGCGATCCCCGAACTGTCGAAACCCCATCCTAATTGTCGATCATGTCCTCATCGACGCAAGGCATCCGTCAATATCCTGGATGTGGGAACGTTCATGGGAGCAAACGTTGACTCTGACCATTTTATCGTGGCAGCACGATTCAGAGGTCGCCTGTTCAATGTCAGAAAGCTGCCAACGCCTGAGGCGACCGGAAATTGCGAGAGACTACGAGGAGCAACTAAGCGAGAGACTCGCCGGTATGCCTACGTCGAACATAAACTCAAACAAAATAAGGTTACATTGCCTATCTAGACCTACCACCCCCCGACAAGTGGCGAGTGTGACGCGATGAAACTAGCAATCGACGAGGTATGGCAAATGGCACTACAACGCAAAAAAGGACTGTCGGGCTAGAACATGGGATGAAAAAAAGCTTAATTAAAGGCATCTCGCAACCTCCCAGCTCAGGGATATCAAAGAGTCTAGGGACAGATAAAAAATGACAGGCCTCCTTTTAAAAAAAAGCAAAATGCCTGGTTTAAGCTGTGTGGCGGTTCTTCGAAAGTGTGAGAGTAATTTTGTTACAAAAGAGATTGTTCCAACTACAGCTGCATATCTCTTTTATGCCTCCCCGGTAGAGTCTGAAAAGCTATGGTGTTGGAGGCGCGTTCTTGAGCTATGGTCGTGTCCAGGATGGGGAATGAACAGTGCGGCTTTCGTCCCGGCAGAAGTACAACCGACCAGGTTTTCACTGTAAGAATGGTATTTGAGAAGGCTTTAGAGTATGCGAAATCGACCTACAGCTGTTTTGTTGATTTGGAAAAGACATCTCTGGAGTGTATGCATAAGCATAGGATCCTCGTTTGAGGGTCATTCTGTAGCAGCTGTCCTCGGGTTAAGGGTGCTAAGTCAACGCCTGTCAGTTTTCACCGTGGGCGATGCACTTTGCCAAGGGTGCGTCTTGTCAACTCTCCTTTTCATAATTTAGACGGACTGGATGTTGCAGCGCAGCCACAGCCGGCAAGGAATGTTTCACATTGGGAGAGTTGAGGGAAAGGCATCTTCTATTCGCAGATGACTTAGTTATTCTCACATCCTTCCAGATGACTCCAGGGTTTGTGGCAGTATGTGCTAATGCTGGGATGGAGGTGCAGCTCTATTGAAGCAGATGGAGGAGATTAAGTATCTCGGGATCTTTTTCACGAGTGATGGGAGGAGTAATGGTGAGCTTTCCTCTGGGATTGGTCAAGCTGTGTCAATTTTGAAACAAGGGTGGGAAAGGCCGGCAAACTCGGCAGTTCGCGAGAATCTCAATGAAGAAGAGCTGCTTCTTCGAACGGAAAGACCTATGATTCGATAGTTTCGTCGGAATCAATAAAATATCAAATATGCGGGGGACTCTCACTTCTGACGTCTGGTTTCTAGGCTTCGACTCCTTCGATTGACTCTAAAAACGCTCGCAGATCTGATGGCAGTCGACTTAAACTGAAACATGTTCATATAAAAACATGCTTAGATATACTCTAACATGCTTACACGCTACCATACATTTAAGCACCACATACAACGGGCGTGACCAGGATAGAATGATAGGGAGTTCACCCACCTAGCTTTGAAAAAGTCGTTACAGCCGAAAAACAACAAAGCGTCATGCTCAAATAGTTTGCCATCAGGGCACTTTAAGGCATGTGGCGATGTTCTAGACCATCTACAATAGATAACTAGACTATCAGCCCCATAGCCCTATCCATGAAAACAGCTCAGACACAGATCCTACCTCTGGCAAGACCTTCATCCCTACCCAACGTCGCCCACAATATCCTGTCCAGTGAACTGTGTGAACGTCAAAACTCTTTCTGAAGCTCAAGGCCTGGAGAAGACTAGCGAGTTTCAGATCGATACGCATTGTAGAGTCAGATCGTCAGTACACCCGTGCTTTTCGGTGGTCAGATCACAACTCTCCCGATACAAGATGGGACATGCATACAAGACAACAAAGATAAGAAATAGGATGCATGTCATGTGTCGAAGAGGCTCCTCGTTCTATCGCAGTGTTGCCCCTGACGCTGCACGCATCATCTCCGGTATAACATCTAAGCATTGTCTATGCTTCGAGCGAGGTTGTGCTTTCAATTGAACGTGTTGATAATCCGAACTACAATCGGCACCTAGCGGAGTAACCGACGCACCTATTCACGAAGGGTCATCCAATCCAGTCTCTCATCGAAATGACCGCTCTACGCAAGTGTGGCTGGCTGTCAGTACTGAAAGCCTTCAAGAAGATCAACAAACACAGCATTTGCGCTTGTCTTAGGAACGTGATCCCCGTCAAAGGGTTGCACACGCACATCAATGACACAACGACGAGAAAGGTCGGGTTTCATAACAAAACGCGTTGAAAGTGTTAAAAATCTTTAGGAACACCCTGTATAATGAATCGATTCGATATGGAAGTCATAAATGCTGAACTCATCGATTGAAAAATAAATGCTTCCAGTCACGATCCATTCCTCAGCCGAGAGAACATCCAACGCTCAGTGAAAACCTGGTGTGCATCCGCACACAATTTTACCGATGCTCAAAAATTCAAAATTTGCTTTAATGAATTTAACAGAGGATTAGTGCGCACTTCACCGAGCAGTGCACCATCAAATCGCCTGCATCCACAAACGTGCAAAGCACTACAAGTAGTTTTCCGAGTGAGAATGTATCCCAAGTGGATAATGGAATGCCAAAGAGCCGGACCTTCGTCTCCCCGAATCAACACTGGGTTTTCAATTTAAATGCATGCCGGCTCCGTTGGGAGCAAACAAGCCGAACACAAAAGTTGTTTCAGGCCATTCGAGACCATCAACCAAAAATTAATTAAACCAAACACACAGACCAACTGCAGGAAACTGTGTGCGTCTCGCAGCCATCTTATCTCATCTCACCGCATCACCTTCACCATCCGGCAGCGTCCCGCCGCATCCTACAACATCCTCATCAACCCATCTTCCCCATCCCCCATCTTCGTCGTCTTTGTGGATCATCTTATTTGTATTCATGAAGTGGATAGATATTAGGGGTTTTCCTTCCTTCCGCAGGATGACACAGACTGAAGCAGGAAGACGTTCCCGGTCCAGGGAAATTAATTAAAAATACCCAGCCACTGTCATGTCAAACGTCACCAGGAGAGCAAAGGACGAGGCAGCAGAAATGGAATCAGCTAGCATCGCCATCTACAGCTCATCGAATTTATGAATGGCATTGCTTATTCGTTTTCCGATATTAGATCCTTCTCGGGGGGTTCGCTGGCATAAAGAGTCAGACTGGAGGCGGCGCACGGGGGGCCACAATTCGCCGATAGACTAATGCAAGCAGCTTCTCGTCTTCCCCAAATGAGTTTACAATATTCATGACGATAATTTTCCTTCAAAGCCACCCACATCGTCGTTATCCTAGCCGGAGTTCACTATCCCCAAACCCCAGCGCGGTCCATCTGCCTCTGACCGAAGTACGACGTTTGAGGTCAATTCGATTAGATGTTAGCGCAGAGCCACCCCGGGCATCCCAAGGACCCTCTTTCATGTCACAATTCAGGAAAAGAGAAGAGATGGAAAAATGCGAGAAAGAAAAACACGAAGAAAAGTTATCAAGTTATCATTTTATGATAAAATTTTCGCTCAGAGGACATGACGAACTGGATGGCATCGCCTGGCTCAAGGCACTGCCGACACAGAAACGTCAACAACTTTCGTTCGTCTTCCGTCTCTTCAGTTCGACGAAGGGAAGGGCGGGGAAAAAAGCGAAAGAAAAGAAAGAAAAATGTCCAACCACAGTCCTTCGCCAGTGAAATAGAAAATTTGTGTTCGTTTTCTTTTTGAGGAATTCTTTCATCAAATACCCATCGATGGGGAATCAGGACGGGAGGAAATAGAAAACGAAACCGGGGTCGGGGTCGGGGAATACGAACGATGTCCTGTCACATAACATCTAGAGGTTCAATAATAAATTAGGTCCTGTGAACTTTTAGGTGAATTTTTAATTTTCCAATTGTGGACTCGTTTCGAGCAATCGTCAGGGGGAATCGATGGGCCGTGGGGATGCCCCAGACCCCACCACCTGCCAGTAGTGAAACGGAAGGATAATTTATTTGTGTGCCGGAGTATGGCATTCAGAAATAGCCACTTGAATCCATTTAATGTTGAGATTTGTTTTATTTATTCTTTCTTTGGGTGGGTGGTGGATGCCGGATGGGTGGAAGCGAGTTTGATTGGAATGCGGAGTGCTTTCAGGTGGATTAATTTTTGAAGTGGGCAACGGCATCCTAATTGATGGTGCTTTTGTCAGGTGAATAAAGGAGGTCGGTATTTATATTTCCGATATGCCGGGGGCTTGTGGCGGGATGGAACTTGAATTTAAAGTATGTTTTATTTTGATGGACCTGGGTGAAGATCGAGGATTTTCGACGGTTAAGGACTTCTGCCAGTCAGTGAGTGGATGAAGAGAGATGTGGAGTTCTCTAGCGGTGCAGCATTTTTTAAAAGAGTGTGCTTCTTCGTTCGCGGTGAAAGATAATGCAGTCAACTTGTGTCTACTGGACTCTCAGGGATACAGAAGAAACTAGCAGTGAAACACGGACAACTGGAGGTCGAAATTTTCGAAAAGGTACTACACTACATGGCCCTCAAGATATGGCTGTCCCGTGTGGTTCAACATGAGTGCAAGCTTGATGGAGAAATATGCATATGTCTTAGAAGACTTGTCTAGCTTACCCACGCTTTTACAGAAGACCCTAGCCCCAGTACAATTTTCTTCTGAAGATGATTCGATGCCATACTGCCAGAGCGATGGACTCGGTTAATAATCTGATCGCTGAGGCTTACTACCCCAATCCTCAATACCACGAGAGGCCATCAAAGGCATTCCGCCAGTTAGGGAGGCACGGTCTGATACAAGACAACACCGCGACACCACTCATCTTAGACATTGTCCGTTCAACTGATGGGTGACACAACGACCGCACCGTCATACAACTGAGAAGGGTCACTTCTCTGGTTCAGTACAGCGGTATCAAGTCAGGATGTCCGGGATGTTGCTATGCAGCATCAAAATTAATGACGGCGGGAAGCGAGGAAACTCGCTGAACCCTTTAGCCCCGGAATAGTCCGGATCCCTCATGGGGACTAGTCGGTCTCAGTTTTGCAGTGAATTAGACGTAAATTTGTCCGGCGGCAGGCTATGAACGGCTAAGGGTAGTTCAGAAGATATACAGGGTGTGTCATTTTTGTCGATTTTGTAAGCATTGAATTACTTTCACATTTATCAACCGATTACCTTGAGTCTGAAACGTCAACTCAGTACAATTTTAACCACGACTCACACCGTTTACCAAATTGTGAAATTGCATTGAAATGTGCATTGAAGCACCATCTGAGAACACAATTCGTCGATTGTCGACGAATTTTGTTGAGCACGGGACAGTGGGAGATCTTGGATATGCCGTGCATCAACGCCCAACACGGTTCAATAAAGTGGTTAAAGCAGTGCAGGCGTTGCCGAGAACCCACATCTGTCGTATCATCACCACGCTCAGCATTTTGGAACGACCTTGCGGCACATTATGAAATATTGCCGACACTGTCCACAGCGCTTGGAATACCGCCAAACAGTGGCAAGTGCAATGTGGTCGCTTTTGGTAACGAGAGCTTTTGGTCAGTTCATCGGCTTTCTCGTTACCAAAAGCGTTTCTATTTCCCGAAACCTATATTATGGTCATTTTGAATTCAATCACTGCGACTGGAACAAATTGCATTGTGGCATTCCTGGACTCTTTTCGAGGTGGCTGCTTTGGTGGGTGTCGGCACTTGAATTTAATATTTGTTGAGAACACAGACAACTTTAAGCAATCAAACAATCCAACAGGATTCATCCCCTATCTAGGTATTGTTCTTCCGTCTTTTTTTACAGGGGTACATACGGGTCCAGCTTTAACAGGAACATCTCATATCGTGCGTGAGTTACATGCCGCAAGTGTGTATATCTACCATCCACGACAAGCCTAAAATACGTGATACTCTGACAATGCTGTGAGAGTATACAGGGTGGGCCGAATACTAGTTTCTTTTTAAAAATGCAATAAAATGAGCAAAATTAAATGTTGTTCATGCATTATGGCTTTATTAGTAAGAACAAACATTCCCATTAATTATGGAATACAACGTCGTTCAAGTGGCTGATCGGCTGGCGTCGCAGTAGCGCACTCTGTCATCCCAACTTCCCAAGACCTTGTTTATGGTTTCTCGGATTGCTTGGATGATATTGGCCTTAAGTGCTTGAATCGTTTCCGGATTCTTGGCATTACATCGGTCATTCACGGTTCCCTCACAAAAAAGTCCAAAGGAGTCAAATCGTAGCTCCGAGGTGGTCTCGACTTCACCAAGACGGCTGATAATACGATTTGGGAATTTTCTGCGCAAAAGGCATAGGCTGTCTGGCATGGCGAACCACCCGGCATGAACCAGAGGTCGTCCCAATCCATGTCTTCAATTTCAGTAAGAAAAAGTCTCTTTTTCGAAGAAGGCCACAGCAGCCACATTCTCATCTGTGCGCGCCGTACGATGACTACGAGTGTTGTCCACTAGCATATCATTCTCTCGAACTTTATGCACAAACTTGCGTGCAACAGTACGCGGTGGGTTCCTCATTTCGGCCAAAACTTCTTCTTTTAAAAAAAAAAGAAACGCAATGTTTGGCCTACACAGCACTCACTTTGGAAATACGTTTTCCATATTTCCCAACGGTCTTCAAGCGTAATCTTCAAGCCCACCCTGTACTTGTTCAGAAAAAGCTTCATAAACTTCGCCCTTCGGAGTCGGCATAAAAATGTAGAATCACATCAGTCGTGAGAGAACGATAGCAGCTGTATGCAGCTATGCCCAGGTCCACCTCGGATTGTGAATTGAGCTGAAAGTAGAGAGTGACTATAACAATCGCATAGCACTGCCACCACAATACATCAATCGTGTACCCTTCATGATCATTAGCACAAGAACTTTTTGCGTGACAAAGCGCTTTAGATTTACCTTGAGTCCCTGTTACCGTGACTCTGCTCGTTATCTAGCTCAGATCAGATTTGGACACTCGACGAGTAGGTGTTCTATGCGGTCCTATCCTTTGATTGCGCAGAGTATCTACAGTTTTCGGAGCTACTGAGCTCCGCTTTGTGCAAGTGATAGTTGCATGAAAAGTAGCCAGTAGGTGCTCCACGTAGGGTGCTCCTCCTTAGGTTAAGCTTCTTCAGATTTAGAGCCTCTTTGGGGTCGACTGTCATGTATTTTTTGGAGTGTTTAAGTCCCTCCTGTCTGTTCTCGAATTGGATGCGGCATTTAGTTGAGTTTTGTTATATGTCAGTGTTGCTACATCCACGAAGAGGGAAACGCGCAGTAAAAAGAGTTCTTGCCCCATTCTTTGCTAGGACGTCTGTCTTTTCATTGCCCTAGTGGTTTTCATGTCCTGGCACCCAGGCACCCATATCAGTTTTAACCTATTTTTCTTTATACAGCCCAGAAGTTGAACGCGAAGTGGTTGAGGGTTTTAAGTACTACCTGGTTATCGGAGAGTATGTTGATGCAATGTGCTGCACGTCGAACTCTAGCGCCACCCATATAACAAAAAAAGCAAATCTCTCCTTGAAAAAATCACTCATACTAGCCGTCTGGGATTCACTCATGCCCCTCGCAGCCCCACTTCTTCAGCTGATAAATTTCACAATTAATTGCGGCAGCCACACACGCATTCTCTGAGAAATGCCACACAATCTGATCAAATTCCGTAAACAAACATGTGGAGATAGTTGGTTGGTGAATGTGTGGGCAGCTCCTTCGTGAATAAATTCCACCATCGCACGGATATTTTGATAGGAAAGCGATTTCTTTGAAGAAATCATTTTGGCATGAGTTCGTCAAGAACTTGGACGTGCAGCTTTGATGCTTTATGAACTGAAAGATGTCTTTGGTCAATGGATGGGAATTGACATCTGCTTCCACTAATGATAAATGCTGCTGTGCTGAGGAGATGAGGGATTGTGGAGGAGTGGGAGGGAGGACGAGCAAATCGTTAAATGCTCTTCTGTCGTTTTGATTGTCTATTTCCGTCGAATAGCCTCGACACGGCAGACCACTTAAATGAGAAATAGATATTCTTTCTGTTCCAACATGACCCGATTGGAGCGACTTTTTCGGAAAAAAAATATGTTGCGTCTAAAATGAGCGTCGACCTGAAATATTTCGAAAATTTGGATCACCGAAATGCCGATCGAAACATTTTTTTAATGTCTGTACTTAAATATGTTTGGGCTGGTGGCTGTGGCTGGTCGATGGTGTCACCTGCATGTCCCTGTCTTTGACTCCAAGCCAGTGGAAGAACGTAAGAGAGGATGCACATGATTACAGTGGCGTACACAACTGTAGAATGGCATTGATCAGTTGGGCGTGTGTAGCGACGATTCGTGATATCTCGAGAAGATCGTTGGTTGAGGTTCGTGGTCTGCTCCGGCTCGTGGTGTCACATGAAGAAGAAGAAGGTATCTCTCGATTAGGACCCGAAATAGACGAATTCCGCATGGCTAGGTATTGGTTATTGGAGACGAATTCAATCCAAACACGACTACGAATAAATTCTGTCTACTTCCTAAACTCAAGAGGCCATCCAGGGGATACCATTTCCAGGGAAATAGACATCAACAAACGTTTCGAATGCGGGAACAACTGTCGGATATACAAATCCACCTCGTTGCTTGGTTAACGCACTTCAATCGAGCTTCACATGATTTCAAGTCTTCAATTCTTCTCGCATTGGGGTAGCTATCCCGCCCTAATGACACCACCAGCTGTCGCCCCATATGTGTCAATAAAGGCAAAGCAATCAAGCTCCATCCGAGCCCATAAACTCTTCGAAAGTGACAGCAAAACAAAGAATTCACATCCTGGCACATATTCAACCAAAAACTCCCACCAGCCCACCAAGTCCATATCGTGTGTGAACAGCAGAGGATAGTTTGTGGGCAAATAGAAAACCTCATCACAAGCCCTGCTGCAGACCTAAACTCACAGTTTATGCAAACACCTGTGTACCCCGGGGACAAGTTGACGAAACTGACAACAGCTCTCTTTTTGTGGTCTATATGTGTCAAATCGCTTGTGGATTCTAAACATGCGTCCATAAACAGTTTTTTTTTACGATTATGGCATGTTTATGTGCGACATTAGGTGCGCTCTGGCCATATCGTGCGGCAATTATGTTTAGCCGAACGAAGAAAGGAAGACACTAAGTGTCGGGCTGAGGCTGGGAAAGTTGCTTATCACGAAAGTGGTTTGACCGAATTTATGCTGCACGACATGCGCCGCTCTTGTCTAGCTGAATGGTTGAGCTGAAGCCGCGCTCTGGGTGACATTAAGGGAGTATTTAGGTGCCCGTTGGGATATGCAGGGTTGTCATGCAAGGGTGATGGTTAAGTCATGATAATCGACGAGAGCACGCCTAAACGTTCTGTGAATTAAATTTGGGCCGGAAGAAGAGTAACTTTTATGTGCAATCCGAGGCTAGTAGGCGGAAGGGGTGGCTGCATTTTGAAGGAAGAAAGTGACGCCAATTTGCACATCTCATGCTTCGAGTTTCAAAGAGGCAGCACGCCGCAAACTGAGGGAGTGACAGATCAATTCCTAGATCTCCTGAGACAGTAAGACTCTAAAAGAGTCAAGGCAGTCTTGAGGTACCTGCTGGCACTAAGTCCATTGTTCAGCTAGAGTCGAATCACTTGGGTATGATCGCAAGAAGTGCAAAGCTGCACTCTCCATCTATTCGTCAACTTCAAAGGGGGGTGCATAGAGGCGAGATACACAGCGCAGTCTGGTTTTGACATTCTCGCCAAATTTCAGTCAGCTTGTCAAGGTCGGAAACGAACTCACCGAGATTTTCAATGTCGACAAAGGCTTGAGACAAGGCAACGGACTCTCATATTGGGAGTCACATGGCCACAGTCTGGGCAACAGACCGATGCACGATCATTTAGCAGTTAGTTGAGCTGTTCGCGATCGAGGATGACATTCAACGCAACCAGCGTCTGTTAGCATCGAGACGGAAGCAGCTAAACTATGTCGGGTGGTGAACGAGCAAAAATTAGGTATGCTGTACTCAAGAAGTGACACACAGCATCGGCGGCATGGATAAAGCGTCCCAATGGACGACTCGAAATGCGTGGTAGTGCGGGACTTTGTCGATCTCGGCTAGGCAGTACGAATGAGCGGTCTGTACAGGGACCTGGAGCTAGCCAGGCGTTTACGTATGCAACGCCTAAGATGGCTCGGGCATGTAGAGCATAAAGACAACTTGGCAGCGGCGATTCCGTGCTTTGTGGGACCAGGCGAGACCAGGAGAGACTGCCAATGTGGTTGGGTAAGTTGTCAGAAGACTTTGGTGTGTCCGTTAAAGAAGAAAAAGGAACGAGGGGTGAAGCGAGCCACAATTAGCAACCATTTGTCATCCAAGGAGGTCACGTGGAGCAAGATTGACGATGAAGGTAAGCACAACATCCTTGATGGCAGCAAAGAAATCAGTTAAACGACATCCCGCTGTCTCTGGATCAGGGAGACAACGATCTTAATGCAGCCCAAACCCATAAAGCAAAAACCAATTCCTTGAAGCTTTTCTTTCGCAAATCCAGGAGAAGTGATGACGCCGAAGTGACACCAGTGTCACTGCAACTGCGGTTTGGGACGTTTCACAAGAATGCAGGCATAAAGCACACCGCGAATGACGGTGCATCAGGTTCGCCCAAGAGCATTGAGTCCGAAAGCAGATTGAACATACACGAGCGCCTGTCAAGGCACGTCTTCAAGCGAGCATCGACGAAGACTCCAACCTCCGTCAGTGCCCGTGCCGAAGTTGCCACGCCAGCCGCTGTGCCACAAATCGAAAAAATTAACTTGATATTTAGTAACTTGAACTTCAGATAATAAACCATCAGACGTCAAGGTTGGAGCTCGCCGGCAGGCTGCCTACTTCACTGGTCGTTTAAAAAATTACTTTCGCTGCCCCTTAGGCTAGTAATTTCTTGAGCACCAAAGACCACCAGTCTTGGGTGTAATGGCATCCGCAGGCTGCGAAGCATCACCAGAGGCAATATCCTGGTACCACGAGAGGTCTGAAGCGAACAGCGGGTTGCTGTCTGATCAAGCGGTTGGCCCCCTTGTGATGGCTGCCATTTTAACCCAAACTTGGGTGAGTCGTGTTGTTGGTTGAGATTGATACCAGCGCGTAATGGAGCTTATAACGGCTGTATTTTGTTCCAGCTCAGTGTGGAGTTGCATAGCAATCGGGTGCTACGACCAGGAGAGCTGTTAAAATTGCCAAGCAAGGTGGAAGGACTGCTCCGAAAGGTATGAACTCAATTTGTATCTGACGCAAGAGGCATGTCACCTTAGGAGGTCGATTTTGTTCATTACATTCTATGTCTGACTCCGACTCAACCCCCGATTCCGGATGATCTGCAACGCCCCATTCACATACAAGTCATCACATGCATCTCAATTGAATGAGAAGTGATTTTGTGAACAAGTCTTCTTCATTCAATGCGTCTCCATAGCCCCCACCAGTTTCGATGCAACTGGGGCACACGTAACACAGAACCCTCGCCCCTCCCATGGTGTCATTAATCAAACGCAACTGAAATTGCTTTGAACGTCATTGACACTCACACTCCGTCCCGCCTCGCATTCAACATCAAATCAAACCGATGACGAGAACTTTCTCCCCTTGAGAGTGTTTTCCCTTCTGTTTACAACATCACCCAAGGCGTAACCTTTCGTCGTGTCTCGTTTGACTTTTTTTTAATGAAGGTCGTTAAACTAGATCACAACTATCAACAATGCAGCGGGGTGACGCTGTCACATTCTCCCCGACCGCCACTTGTTGTCAAGCACGGAGAACGTAGATAACTTCTTTTTTTTTTACAAAACTCCGGCTTAATGAACGTCTAAAATTTGTTGGTATAAGTCCCGCACCGTCGGCATCGCCACCATGGCTGGGTGGGTTATAAAAGCAAATTCTCACATCGTAAGTGGAAGTAATTTTAATTTAACTGTCTTGTCCTATAAATAGACGGAACGAGGAGCTGCTTGCTGCTTCAGGGAGCGACGAAGTTTGATGGATGGAGCTGCGAGAGGGACATGACAGGGCCCGATTAAATGAGCGATATTCAAATTAGTTTTTATTGTCTACCCGCTGCGCCGGAGGAAGCAGACGCAAAAGGGAAATAACATGCATGCCCATGTGATCACGGCGTGGCTGCCATCTGGTCGGGGTCGGCGGAACATTTTCAGAGAATTTATGAGGCGTTACTTCTCCAATTATATGGAGGGCAGCAGCGCTGGAGATTTTGAGCTTGAACCCAAAGGGAGGCCGGACGAGATTTTATGGATACGACGAGTCCACCGCGGAAGAAGTTTTGTCATTAAAATAAATGATTTTTAAATGAATTTCTTTTGGCCACCTTAGGGGAGGGACTCACAGGAGCCGTCCCTGTTGATTCCGAGAGAGAGTAGCATAATCATCCCATCCGATGGGCCTAATTAAAAGATTGGGTGAAGAATTGAAAAATGAATTCGAAAAACGTTCGTACGACTTTGGTGGCATTGTAATCGCCAAAGGGATGGTAATCCTTTGCCTCTGGGTGTTCTGCGTGGCTGTAGCTGATTCAGAGGAGAAGACTGGAGTGCGAGGGAACTAGAGTGTGGCTAAGACGATTAAGAAGAGAACGATGAGCTGCAGACGGAAATAGCTATTGAAATGGGTTCTTATTGTTTTTATTTTCCCTCGTGTGACGGATTTTATGGATGCTCATTCTATAGTTCGGTTGGATGCGTTCCGAAGAAACGTAAATGATTTTGAAGCATTTCGACGCATGAGATGACTGACATCACTGGCTCGTGATGAAAAGGAGATTAAGTGGGCGGGTGGGGTGAGTATTTTTGTGTACTTTTATGGGCACGGCAGCGGATGGAATAGAATAAGTGTGCCGTGGCGATGATTTTAATTAAAACAAAAGGATTAACTTAGGGAAGTACAACCGACCAGCTTTTCGCTCTAAGAATAGCCCTCTAGAAGGCTTGGGCCGAGTATGCCAAATCGATCTATAGCTGTTTTGCTGCTTTGGAAAAGACATACGAGGTCATCTCTGGCGCGTTCTGCATGAGTATAGGATCCTCTTTTGAGCGTCATTCTGTAGCAGATATATTCGGGTAAAGGGTGCTAAGTCAACGCCTTTCAGTTTTCACCGTGGTCCAACCTACGCCAAGGGTGCCAACTCCCCTTTTCATGACGTATACGGACTGGATGTGGCAGCGCAGTCGAGGCAAGGAATGTTTCACATTGGGAGAGTTGAGAAAAAGTCCCCTTCATTCTGCAGATGACTTAGGTCTGCACAAAATATTCTCTCTATGCATTTATGAACAGAAATACTGCCGCAGGTTTGCAGCAGGTGAGTATTATCAAAAACGTATTCATAAATGCAACATAAGTAGGTTTGCGATGTTTCATTCTATCGCTATCCGAAATACTATTCACAATGTTACTCATGTGTTTTCGTTTGCCATATTTCCCTGCAATCCTGCAACAAAATAAAAATCACTGCGAAGTTGATCGCAGTTTGACTGTCACATTGCTTTTATGAGCGCCGTTACTGACTGCTGTCATGCAAAGGTAATGCAGCTTATTTACATTTATGAACGCAAATCTTGCAGGGCTGCCGCAGTGTGACGTTTATGAACTCGGCCTTAGTTATCCTCGCATCCGAAACTTCAGGCTTAGTGGACATATGTGCAGATGCTGAGATGTAAGCTAAAGTGGACAAATCCGACTTTGTGGCTCTACATGTTCGTGCAGTTCAGTTGAAGCAGATGGAGGAGTTTAAGTACCTCGGGGTCTTTTCCCCGAGTGATGGGAGGAATAATGCTGAGCTTTCTTCTCTGGGATTGGCCAAGCTGTGTCAATGTTGAAGCGTGGAAGATATGTAAACAGGTAGGCAAAGCTTGGTGTCAAGGCGGTGTTTAATTCAGTCTTTGTTCCAACTTTCGCCTATGGTCAAGGAATTTGAGTGATGACCGAAAGAATAAGATCGCGAGTACAAGCTGTCGGGGTGAGCTTTCATAGTGCTGTTGCCTGATTTACTCGCCTTGATTGGATGAGAAGCACGGCATTGCGCGAGGAACTCAATGCTGAGCATTACATTTTTCGAAAGAAAGCGCTACGCTTCGATGGTTTGGTCACCTGGTACGAATGCCCCCATCAGCACGAGTTTCGAAGTATGACTGGAATGCGTCTACATCAGATAGGCGACCCGGGACGAGGTGGTTAGACCAAGTCTCGCCTGCTTGCGCTTAGGCATAACTTCTGGTGAGCTAGAGCCGATGACGGAGGATAGAGTGGTCTGGTGATTTCTCGTGCGTGCTTTGGCCCCGCGACCCCGTGATGTAGTGCGCAAGTGTGTCGACTCTTTAAACGTTCCTGGCCCTGACTCTAACTTTTTCGACTCAGTCTGAGAATGCTCACGAAGTGTTACCGGATAGGAAATGCTTGTCGAAATTCCTCATTCGGGTTCAGCATAGAATTGTAGTGGCCCTCCATGGCCAGGTTATCCTGAATACTTAAGGTCTTCGAAAGCGTTGTGCTATCTAATTCACAATACAGTTTCCGGGAAAGCAAATCGACAACTACGACTCTTACTGACTTTCTGTAATAGCAACCGACTTTACTAAAGCATTTAATATAATTTCACAACAATGTAAATTTATTTAAACTGACAGCTTTCGGTTTCCAACTATTCGTCATCAAAATGGATCAGATAATACTTCGAAAGCAGAAAATACGATGTTACGTTCGGATCGTCTGCCTAACCCATCTGTCTACGGCAGCTTAGGCAGTGGTTCTATCCGCACAAAAATAACATAGTCGGCGTAGTTGTGATTGCGACCGAGCATAACAGTGTACACCAGCAATCAACCTCTTGGCGGTAACTACCCTCGTCTGGAGCAAGCACCTTCCAGCAGGGCGATCAACATGGGCCACCCTTTCCTTAATCACGAGCAGAACCACTCGATCCATTGGTCTAACCACGGATGCAGCCACACAGCAGACTGCAGCCTGAGCGGTCTTAGGATGCAACCACAGAGCTGAGTGCGGCCAGAACGGTATTAGGATACAGCCATAGAGCAGACTGCGGCTAGAGTGGTTCAACCGAATGTCCAGTCATTCAGCAGATAGCGACTAGGGCAGTACTATCTATGTTACAGTCCACTTTATCAGAAATAAACATTCTATCCATTCGACATGTGTTTTTTTTTTTACGGGAAAAAACTATCCACGAGCAAAATTTAATTTTAATATTTCAGAATTACGCCTTCATATTTAAAACTTAAAATATTCAAATATATAAATTGAAATGTATGTATATATGTCACTATCACGTTACTTATATAATGTTATATTTAAGACCTGTACTATTAAAAGAGTATAGCACTCTTAATGTACAGCGATACTATCTAAACAATAAATTAAATGAAATGAAATGAAATGAAAATCGAACACCACAAAGCAGCCCCCGACTACCAAAGCTGATGACCGTATTGCCATGAACTCACATCTCTCTGTCTACGCCGATGACATGCAAATCTATTCATTCATCTTCTCATCTATTCAAAATAATCTTCCTCATCAACAAATGCCAATCCATTACACACGCCCGCAACTGTCCATCGTAAACTAGGCTCTCCGCAACGCACTAGTCCTTAAACGACATCTTTACGCGACTTGGACGTAATCTGTGGTCGTGAGCTCAATTTCGTTCATTGACAATATTGTAATTGGAACATATTGCGCATGTCTTTATCAAACGTTGGGCAAAAGAATTTTCAAGTCCCTCTTTCACAGTTGTCTGTTTATCCCCTTAGTCAGACCCATTCTCGAAAATGCCAGCCAAGTACGGTCATCTCACTTCGCGGTTCACACACGTCCTCTTGGAGCTGCGCAGGTTTCTACATTTCCCCCTTCGAGATCTTGCCTGAATTCGTAGAACCAATTTGCCCCCACACTCTGAACGCTTTAAACTTATTCGCTATCGCCTTGAGTCGCTCGAAAACCGTTGCAAAAGCGCCGATCTCCTCTTCTTCCATGAACTAATTACTTGTACTACAGACTGGCCCATACTTCTCCAACAGATCTCTCTTAGAGCCAATCTTCACACTCTAATGACCACATCTTACAAATTACGCCTTTAACTGTGTCAAAAATGTTACGCTTGACCAACGCTATGGAATACTCTTTCGACTTCCATCTTCGCAACGTTCTTCTTTCCTACCTTACCTGTCAATGTCTCTCTCTCCCTAGCAACTGGGCTATCCTTTAGTCCTAAAGCCTAGCGTGTTTAGGTTCGTTGCATGCGTAGAAACTGGGGGCAAGTAGCCAGAGATCGTGCTAGTTGGTTGAAGGCCAAGTTTACACGTCAATACCCACGGTGTAAACATTTAGCAAGCATTTTTTGGGCCCCATCTTGCTCAATTCGAACTAAACCCCACAATAAGTGAAAGGAGATTATTCGCAACATCTCACTTCACACATTCGCGCATCAGTCCGCAGTCAATTACCCAGATATCTGAGAATTTTCTATAGTTTTCCATGAAAGACAACTTGCTTCAAATGAAGTCGAAACTCGAGATGTCTCCACTCCGACACACAAAACTTCCACTGAATTAAGATTAATTAGAGCAACCTTCGCCAGCATAAGTGCTTCTTCATAAAATGACACAATCATTAGTCCAATATCCTGTTTTCCTCCACACTTAACGACATTCCACAACATTCCGGACACACAACAGACACGCTGCCGTCTCGGTGCTCGTGTGGCGAAACGAATTCATTTGTCAAATGGATACAAGCACAATGCCCAGTCATTAGAACAACGACAATCCATCCTAATTCAAAATGTCCCTCAACAATGATCAAACACAAAATGCTTTTCCCCAGTTCATTTATCTAGCAAAAGTGCAGATACATTGAGTGCAGATGCCCGTACATGTGAGAGGGACGACAATGTTGAATGACTTTGTCGTATCCTTTTGTGAACGCTGTCACATGGAAGAAAAACTACCAAATCATCGTTATCCTTCCCGGCGCGGCGGTTGTTTGTTTTTCCTTTTCGTTCTCTTTGTTCGTTCAGATTCTTTGCTTCCTTGTGTGGAAACCAAAAAAATGAACAAATCACAGCCAGGAACATTCTTCTTCTTCCGAAGTCCGAAAATCACTGCCAGGCCAGAGCGGAGCCTTCACTTCTGGGTGGGTACTCCTTGTACAGGATGTCGACGAACATATGTACGGACTAGGGATCCCTCACAATGGACAGCCACGTGTGGGCGGATGGGTGGTGGACACGACGGTTCCTGCTTTTTGCTGTTTCTTTGTTCGCCCGTCGAGAAACAACGGATCTACAACAACAACAACAGAAACGGCGCGGCGGCGGCGGCGGAGGGAACAAAATATTTGCGTTCATTTTTTTTACTTTCCTCATCCGAGCCGGGCTATTGTCGAAAGCTCCTTGCCACCCCGCCTCTGCCAATAGTTCTCTGTTTTTTTGCAACGACAGGTCCTTCCTCTGCTCGGGAAGGCCTTGCTATGCAACGGCAGCCGACTGCGAGTCGACAAACAGGCGGGCACGCCGGCTGCAGCGGGCAGGCGCTCACAAATGAAGTTGTGGCAGAAATTTTTGAAACGATATAAATCGATTAAGGTCGCGAACTATAAGTAACGTCTCTGTGCACGGTGCGCTGTGAGTCGTCGGTGGTGTGCGTTTAACAGTTGACTTATTTCTGTATGCTTCATGCAGTTCGATCGTCGGTTGGTTTTTGTGTGTGCCCCCAACTCAGAAGGATTTAGCATTGCCTTTGTGCCGGCAACGGAGAGAGGATATCCATGGAAAGAGCCGAGCACAATGGGGAAAGAAGTCAACCGGAGAACGAGCGAGTTGGGCTGGAATTCATTTGCTCTTCCGATTTAATTTAAAAGCAATTACGCTTTGATGCCTTTAACGCCACCCAACAGAGTGGGTCTTAAGCTGCTATCTGTCGGTCTTCGCTTGGGTGCATGGCGGTAGGATGGGGGCATGCTTAGGCGGGCCATTGTGTTCGATTCAGGCAGCCTTTACGGGTGTTTGGCCGATGTGAAGTCTTTGAAAAGGAAAATAATGATGTGGGTTCGCATCCCGGTTTGATCTGATTGTCTCGTAGTCTCCGAGGTTTTTCGGTTTTCAAACGCGTTAAAGCAGGAATGTCTGTTTAAAGATTGCGCTTACTTCTTTTTTGTTTGTTCCAGGGGGAGTCTCCTTTGGCGGCAAAGGAGACAAGCACATTTACGACGTCCTCCCTTTGTTCTGTTGCGAAACCACTTTATGGGGACCAGACTTAATTAACTTTTAAGATTTCATTGCTGTTGGTGATGCAGTGAACACATTAGAGATAGCACGACGAGCTGAAGTTTTGAATTCATGCACATTGTTGTGTGCAGTGAAAATTAGGGTTTCCACAAAGCATTTGGGTGGTGCGGTGAGTAATGATACGCCTCAGGTTGGAGGGTATACTGATGAAAATATTTTGGCGAGACCAGTGTGTTTGGAGTGTTGTAGAGTGAAGGACTGGTCAACTAGAGGTACCGTGGGACTTGTGTCGCATTTGTCTTTTTGGGAATTTTATCACTCAGTCGACGAAGTTTAGTGTCGACATCCACACTTTGACGTTAAACTTGACTCCAAGTACATTTGGAAGGATCATCGTATAAAGAAGAAGTCATATGTAGCGTTCTACACATGGAAGCGTACAATGATGGGCCTCCCTAGGAATAAGAAATTTTCATAGAACAATACCGATGGCAGCTCTAGAGGCTAACCGCTTCCTCGCTCCCGTCGACCTACTCTAGACAAACCATACGGCCACGGTTCCATACTAAAAGTTTGGACTCCAGCCCCGGAGAACACCTCCCATCTGTGTTTTTCGCACCGAGAACAATTGCAAGAACTAGAAAGGGACATCTGCCTATACACGGACGGCTCAAAAACCAGCCCTGGTACAGACACCGGGGCTTCAGTGACTTCTTTGCAAAATCCGCGCAGCGAGAAACTGTAAACTGAAGCATTTTTAAGGCCGAAATTCCTACTATACACATCGTTGACACACTTGCGTTGAGAGACCACAATTTAACCGACAAATCGAATACCATTTTTTCTGACAATCAAACCCATCGGATATCCTCCCATAGAAACCCCTAAAGGATATGTAGACAAGGCGTCAGTAGCTGACACGGTGATCCTATACTATGTACGGGGTCATACTGACAACCAAGGAAACGAAAAAGCAGACACCCTCGCCAAAGAGGACTATCTGAACTGCGGTACCATCAACCCCTTGAATAACCGCCTGAGGGCCGGAAACAGGCTTAGTCTGGACAGTGGACCAACAGCGAGGGCCTTATAACCGAGGAGATCGTCATCAATTGTCAGTTTATGGGGACTGTGCTATAGGTATGCAAGTACTGCGGGCTGAACATACCGCATACCAACTTCTGCAGAAACCGCAGAGACGAGGAAGGAAGCCCCAGGCCTGGCCTTTTTCTGGGAAATCACTTCTTCTTTGTAGAGCTGGGAGACTTAAGCGGTGAACTGAAAAACCTCCCAAGATTCATATACGAATCTGGATGTTTTAGGAATAAAAAAAGGTCTCACGGGAGAAAATTATCCCGTATTGAGGGCACAATGGACCCAACACTTTGGTCAAAATGAGCCACTGCCGTAAGGCACTCATATACCTACCTACCAACACTTTGTGAAGGGAGGACAAGAGTTCATTTATCGTTTGAGGAAACCTAAACATTTCTATACTCCAGAACTTAATACAGTTGATAAATAATGACAGTACTTAGCTGCCAGCATGACAGCAGATTTGAAAGCAGTATTGACATAAATTGAAATCGACGTACTGCTTGGGTTCGGTTTTTTTTGCACAGGCATTTCTCCTTAAAGAAAGATATTGATGAAGAGGAAAGAATACGTATACAAATTATCGGAAACAGAAACATCAAGACAATCTGTCAAATGTCACAAACAGGCCTCGTAGCACGTAATTTTTCAGACGACTATCGTCCAGGAGCTTCAATGATATCGTCGATGATTTACTCCATGCAAGTCCATCACTATCGTCTACGCGTCCGCGTCACAGTTTGTATTTACTCGTAACATCAATGCCTCTCACGTAAAAGCGACTTCACACAAAAAGTCATCAGTTCAATGTGCACAAAAAAAAAATTAGTCCAATTACTCTGAAGTCTTTACACATGTGTACAACAACGTATGTACAAGGTGGGCCATCTTGACAGGAAGTCGCGCGGAACGAAATGAGTAGCTTTACGCTTGAATAACGTTGGCCAATATTGACAACTTATTTCAAAAGAGAGTGGTGTGCAGCCCAAACAGTGCGTTTTTTGAAAAGAAGAGGTCTTGGCCGAAATGAAGCATCCACCGAGACTGCTGTACGCAAGTTTGTGCAAACAGTTCGAGACTGGTATGCTAGAGGACAACACTCATGGTCCCAGATGAGAATGTTGCTTCTGTGAAAATGAGGCTGGGAACAACGTTTCGGTCAATGGTGGGCGTTACAGAGCCAAGGTAACCGACTTTCTTTTTACTGAAAAAAGACATGGATTTTGGCTACCTCTGGTTCATACATGAGACATGACGCCATGCCACACAGCCTATGCCACAATCGATCTTTTGCGCAAAAAATTCCCAAATCGTGTTATCAGCCGTCTTCGGTCTTGGCAATGTCAATTGGCCGCCTCGGAGCTGCGATTAATCCCCTTTGGACTTTTGTTTTGTCAGGAACTGTGAAGCACCGATGGTATGACAAAAATCTGGAAACGATTCAAACACTTAAGGCCAATATCATCCAAGTAATCCGCCAGTCCGAAACCATCAACAAGGTCTCAGAACATTAGGGTGGCAGAATGCGCTACTGCGAGTCCAGCCCAGGCAGCCACTTGAACGACGTTGTATTCCATAATTAATCGCAATGTTTGTTCTAACTAATAAAGCCATAATACATGGAAAGAAATTAATTTTGTTCATTTTAGTGCATTTTTAAAAATAATCTTGTATTTGGACCGTTTATACACCCATTTAGCAATCCTAATTTGTCATCATTCTCACTGCCACTTTGAATTTAGAATCGAAACTACGTGCCTTAACATTGTATTTCAAAGCAAAATTTGACTCTATGTTGATAGACCTAAATGGGAGATGATACTGAAATAGCTACATATCCTCAAAAATCTGTCGTAAGGATGATCGTTTTCAGGATACTTGAAACAGCAAGACGAAAGAAAAAACTATAGGGTTTTATATGCTTATATGAGACGAAACTATCGTCTAAACGCTTGTCGTCATACATGAGCTCAGGTTGACATTTGCTTTATATTGAACACATCAACAAAACATCAGACAATGGGAATGCTACCATCGGCAAGAGTATCAACATTGTGACTATTTGCTCACGCCGGACTGGATTATGCAGGGCCATATCAAATATGAATATCAAAAGGCAGAGGCATTCGATCTACAAAAGGGCTATTTCGCAGTATTCGTTTATTTGGCGACCAAGTCGATTCACCTTGAACTTGTTAGCGATCGAATTTCTGAATCATTTCTGACAGCTGTGATAAGCTCCAATTTCTATCGTTGCTGTGGAAAAGCATTCGTAGCAGCTTTGCAAAGAATTACAAAATATTATTCAATTCGTAACGAGTTGATCAAATCAGAAGTCGCAGACAAATTTCTTTTGGAAGGGGTTCACCTCACTTCGGAAGGTTATACAAAGTCGGGGTAAAATCCATGAAATATCACTTAAAGCAAGTAATTGATGACACTACGCTTGCATTTGACTTGACTGCAGCTTGTTTCAATTCACGTCCACCGACCAATTTAGGTACCGAAATTGACGATGATCAGATTCTAACATCTGGGCACTTTTTAATTGGATCAGCACCCAGTAAGCTGAGCCCACATATCGGATGTCATTTGGAGCAGAGACATTCGATCACGGACTATGTATACGGGCAGTGAGTGACGAGCGGCTAAGGGTTTGAATGAAACGCCCAATTGATCGTTCGTTGTAGCCACGTACTTTTTGCGCGGTGAACGATACTGCTAGAGCGATGATCGCGTCGTTCCACCTAAGGTGGCTATGCCATTAGATACCCTAGGCCAGTGCACGTGCCAACGCAGTAGAGTGGAAAAGCACTTCGACCAGCTTGGTGTTGGAAATTATAGACAGCTAGGCGGAGATCGCAGTGGTCAGCTTGGCTTAGTGGGTATGTCCGTCATTTCTTACAAACTTGAACCTTGTTTCATTCCCAGTACGACAAATGATTTCCACGGGACCACTTCTTTCCAGTGATTGACAACGATGTCGAGTCGAGATAAAAAGTAAAGCACACTGACAACGAGTGGTTGTTGTAGAAGTTAGGCCCAGATACACTTCAGGCTGTTTCATCTCCGCTACTTGGGAAAGCTTGCTGATTGAGGTCTGGGTACACAACAAACTGTAGCGTCCCACAAAAAAAAAAAGAGAAGAAACGACTGCCGGTCTACTATACAGTCGCCGTCGATTTCATAAAAATCAAAGCAACAACTACTGTCGGCCCACTGTACAGTCTTCGTCGATTTCGTGGCGATTTTGTGAAAATAACTCATGATACGCTCTGTACATTGTCAGTGCACGACGAGAGGTGTTTCCACAAATTCAAAGCGTTCGATTTGATTCATTCTTTAAGCGAATCAAAGTAGAGTTTGTGTCTGGTGTGGCACAAGACATGATGTGGATAAAATTTTGTTTGGTTTTCTGGTTGATTTTGCTTAGTTTTTGTTAAGCGTTTGTTTGACCTCTCAAGCCACCAGTGGGAGATAAAAGAATGCCCGGACGGGACATTTTCAGAGTTGAAGTCGACGCACTAGGCCCGCGTATGTATGTAAGTAAGGCTGGCTGTTGGGTTGCACTTGGACCCATTGTGCTCCCGTGGGATTCTTTAAGTGTGATCCGAATTAGCTACTGTTTGGGAGCCATTTGAAGCTGATGATGAGGCGGTGTGGATAGGAATCGACACGAACAAAAGCTGAGCAGGCAGCAGATGAAGTGTTGCATACTTTTTACTGGCAGTGTTTTGTAATGACGCCGAGAGCAGTTGTTTAGACCGATTGGGATCTAGATTATGCTTGACATCTGCTGCCAGCCAGCTTGTATTGGTCGATGCGACTACAGTGCCAACTATTCGAGGTCGGAAGAGTCATCCCTATTGAGTCATGTGCAGTGGGGAAGTTCCTGGAATGCTGCTTTGTCCTGCCACCCAGGATAGGCGATTATTGTATTGATCAGCTATCCCATCTGGCGAGAGTTTGATACCAGTTTGGCTAGTTTATTCGCGTGCGGATATTACGTTCCATTTCAACCATCACAGCGCTTCGACAGTTGCCACCGAGCGAGGTCCGAAGACATGGCATTGTAGAGTGCATCTTGGCATGAGGGCTACGCTCATTTCGCCCATTTACTGCACAAGTAGGTGAAGTGGTGATGTGTCAAGTGCATCTGAGGAGGAGTTCCGAGTGACCCGCCGAGACACAGGCAACCTTAGCGCTGACTCCTCCCGACTGCTAGCGTTCAAGTGATCGTACTTAGGTGTTTGCTTAATCACAGCATCAGTCTAGAAACAAGTGTATTGTGCAAGTTGCATATTTAAAGGGTCAAGCAGCAGAATTGTAATCCGCTCAAATGCCATTGCCTCTCACTGTCTACTAGGCGGCAAACTAGACAATTCTAACTTAATTCCATTTTAGTAATTTTGCATGTCCCATGTCGATAGGAAAGCATTCACTTCAACGATCAGTTTACACTTCACAGCTTCCTGTGCTGTTTGACAATATCGATTGATCCATTTATGGGATTGGTCTTTTAACCTGATTGTCTGCCGATAACCCTTTTAAAAGGTAATCATTTGCTAAATGTTTATCCTGCAACATGCCCCGTCCCATAAATTAAATGCAAAATGATCTCCCGCTTCAAATTAAATCTGCCTCCCCTCATCCGTATCAGAAAACTGATGCGCCACAGATACCTGCAAAAAGGCACATCCCCACAGCACTGCGTACCGATTAATTAATTCCATTCCTCGCGCTAAATAAACCCGACATCAGTGTCGATTTAATAGTTCCCGTCCGGCCCATAGCGCACCCCGCAGAGGCGCCGCCACTGCCAGCTGCTCTCGGAAAAACACCATCGCACAGATTCACTCGCCCCCTGTGGACAGAGTTTAATTAATATTGCAGTGCAATCTAATCTCAGCAGTTCGTCGAGCAGATAAACCATCGTGCCCGGGGTCGATCTAAGTTTCGTCGGCAGTCGATGCCGATGTGCGTCACCAACGGCGGTGACCTGCTCCCAACAAAAAAAAAATCCGAATTCCAATTGCGGAATCGCACCAAATACGAATTCTGTTTACTCGTCAAAACCTCGAGACATTCGTTGACGCAACGCTTCGCACATCAGACCCGGTGACACCGATTCATGTTCGTTCCGGGTGGCGTTGTGAAACGAATTCCGCGCATTCAGTGCGGCTCGCAGAATGAACTGTTGACCGATGCACTTTGCTGGGCAAATAAATATGCCTTGGCCGCACTTGATTGACATCAGTTCTCTTCGAGTTCGTTTGCAGTCACAAGCCCAAACACTAGCCAACGTCAATCATGAAATTCTTTGTGGGATTCCTCTTTGTTGCTGCCTTCACCAGCGGTGCTCTCAGTGCGGCCATTGGTGAGCCATCGAAGCAGTCGCTGCAGCAGGGACTTCAGCCAAGCGCTGCCGCTGAAAACTTGGACTCGCTGAGAATTCGCAAGGCAGCCCTCTCGTATGGACCTGCTCCAGGAGCTCCACTCGCCCTGTCCGCCATCCCATGCCCGAAGAACTACTTGTTCAGCTGCCAACCCCAATTGCAACCGGTTGCCTGTGGCGGTCAGCAAGCTTACGCTCAGGGTGCCTACTCGGAATACGTCCCACAGTGGGCTCCACATCCACAGGAGATCTAGACAGGCGGACTGACACAAAAGGAGTTGCTGAATTGGACAATAAACTGGTGAAGTGAATAAATGAAGAAAAAAAAATGTTTTTAAGCGAATTTGTTTTCATTTTGGAATGTATTTGGTTTCGTACTTTTTTCCATTCGTTGTGCTTTTGGGGAAACTGCCCTATTCTCATATGAAAAATTAACTTAAATTAAAATGGAAACCCATGCAAATTGCTACACTCGGGAAACAGAATCCATTTCACATCCCTCACAGATCACCACAGGTCGTTGCCATGACCACACCTGACTCTGGAAATGCGGTTCACTGAAGCACCACTAAAACCAAACTAATCACCATACACTGCACGGCAAAAAATAACATAAAAGCTCCGGTTAACACTGTTACTTATATTTCATAACGAATTCGAATAACGAACAACACACAACACAGTTCACAATTCATCTTTTGACAGCTTAGCAGATCCGGAAAAAAAGAACCCACCCACACTGCATGCGAGGCTGGGAAAAAAATGAACATATTTCCTGTGGCAACTACACCGGATCCAGATTAATGGAATAAACTTTTCGCATCCGGTGAACCGGCTGAACAACACAAAGCGAACCCCTCAGTAGGTTTGTGAACCAAAAATCCAGTCCCATCCATCTCTGGCAACTAACCACTGTAAGCCAGCAGGAACCACATCAAAATGAAAGGAGGGGGATGACTGCTCCCATCCATGTCTAGCAGGTAAGCTAACGCGTTAACACAATTGACCATACACCTCATCACCATCAGCAATCACTCGTTTCCACGGTGCGGGCGCTGATGGATCAGACAACAAATGCGATGCCAGCCTCGCTGTGGTGTCCCCACATCATTACTGCCGAGTAAAATTGCAAATAATTTGCCAATCTTCCCGCCAGAGAATATTTCAAATATTCATGCCCGCCGCCGGTGGCCGGACCCATTCCTTGTCCATTCACGAGTGTGCGAGCTATTTGAGTCGTGGCCGCAAAAAGCTGAAAAGCGCGGTTTATTTTCACCTTTTTCGGGGTGAACCCGGCTGTACCAGGTGACGGGCTTAATTAGTTTTGACTAGCGAACAACAACGGCCGCATGTCGTCAGCGCACCGGAGTGACATGTGGGTGAAAGGTGCGGCCTCGGTGGTCGAATGGAACCCTTTGAATATTTGATTTGATTTGTCATGGTGGCCGATGAACCTGATGACTGGTTGCGGTTGCAAATTAAAATTCACCTGAATTTATGCATGAGTCTTTTGAGAGTTATGAGCTTCAACTTGCCTGTTTGTGTGTTTGCTTGTTGATCGATAGTAGGATTCTATGTTGAGCATGCTTACCTTGACTATAACTGGAGCCCGCTGGATAGCTTTGTGAATGATGAGGAGAGGGGACCGACCACAGGAAGATTTCGACGCGAGTCACATCCGGAATTCGTTGACTCGGGCGAAAGAAAAGTGGCCAGAAACGTTTTGATGTGACTTTTTGCCAAAGCCTGCCGCCAACTGCTATTTATATTGGATATCGCTTCCACTTAAGCACAAGCGAACGAAACTTGACGAAAGTTAACATAACTTAAGGAGACTTAGCGAAACTTAACGCAACTTAACGAAACGTACCATAGTGATTAATATGATCATAGTGTATATTTGCTCTATAACTATTTTATTTCTTTTTGCGAACTCTTCACCATGGTCGATTAAAGTCGATAAGTGCATAGAATACTTCAGTTGTGCATTTGCTTTACCACCACGGTCAATACAATAGCGTTGCCCATTTAAATACGTCATTAAGGTATGGGTTGGACGATGGTAATCGCTTCCACTTAAGTAAGCACAAGTGAACGAAACTTGACGAAACTTAACGAAACTTAACAAAACATACCAGAGTGATTAAAATGGTCATACTAACTCTTTTATTTCCCTTTTCGAACTATTCAACAAAGTCTATTAAAGTCGATAATTAATTAGAATGCTTTAACTGTGAATTTGCTCCATGGTGCTAGGTCAATGCAATAGTTTGGCCCAGTTCTTGGTTAAATGGTATCTTGTCAGCGTCGAAGAAGGTCTTAGCAGTGAAACAAAGTCAATGAATACGAGTCGAATTAAGTTTTGTAGTCAAACAAGGGTATCTCAATTATACGTAAACATGTTCACAAGAAAGTCATTTGTGACTTCGGACTGCGGACATACGGAGAAGCCGACCACCCTGCAAGTTCTAAATACACACAGATCTGAACATTTTCAAATGGCATCGCCACTGACCCAAGTGAACATATAAAATGTCGGTTTACAACCGCACCTATCCCAATCCGATTGCATAGCGATGGCATGCCCGTTTGGCAAACTTCGCAATCGTCTCAGGGTGAACAAAAAAAAAAAACTGATGATTCAACTCCAATTGTGAGCAAATAAAGCGATTATCTGAAAGACATAAAGGAATAGGGTTGCAATCGATTCGAGCACACTTACCTAACATCTGGATGAGCGTCGAGCATGGCTCGCATTAACGTTGTCCCAGATCTGGGCACACCTCCAATAAAAATTAATGGCATCTCTCTGTTGTAGGAGTAGATTTTCTGATTCTCTCCCGTCACATATTTCTGAAAGAACAAAGCGAAAAGTGGAAACATCATCAAATGGAAGAAGAAAATGTGGGTGGTGGTTGGTGGGTGGGTATGACTCACCCATTTAACTCATTTTTATCTCAGTTTTTGAGGTTAAACGGTGGGTGGAAGCTTTGCTGAAGAAAGTGGAAAAGTGAAGTCATTCCAAATGGATTGGGGCTGGGACACCATTCGTTTATAGCCCCGAGCAGAGGAGCACTGGCAGATTGAAAAGAGAAGGAGAACAGAGGTTGATGGGTGCTCTAGTGCTTGGCAACTAGAGGGATTAGTGAGCGCAAGCCAACGACGTGCACACGGGGAAGCTATAATCGGCTTCATTTAGTTCATAAAGCAGCTTAACCGAAGAGTGCATTGTAATAAACTTTCATCCGCCCTAATGAGCGTAAGGACTTGCGTGAAGTCTTTTGTTTTTATGAACGCATCTAGGTAGGGTTTGCATTCCTTGTGTCCTTGCCTGTCATGAATGATCAAATGACGGAGTCAACTTTAAGTGCAGACTTTGCTTTTGTCAAACAGTCGAACGCCCCAAGCAGGGATTTGTCTCAGGAGGAAGGACATCGCTCTTCGAATTCTGACAAGAGATTCCCGCATATTTTCCCAAAGTTCAACTTCAATGGCAGTTTGCCTGACCACCGGATGACGTTCAACTGCAAACTGGAAGTCATGCCAGCATGAAAGTAATCCCTACTAACTGCACACAACTAGCAAAAATGTGTGTGTGGGTGTGTGTCTATGTTTCGAACGAAAGTCATGTTAAGTTAAGAACTGTAACTTTGGGTCCACTTTGAAAGAACTTCTTCACACGAAAGTTAAGCGAACTCTTCAAGAGCACTCCCCCATGAGCGGATGCTCCATCCACACGTGCCCAATGCGCATTCCTATCTACCCTCTTGAGGCAGTCACAAGCGTTGGCTAAATTGGCAAACTTCAGGCGAACGTAATGGCAATTACGGTAATTGTTTGATACTATTTCCATCCCTCCCGCTGGTCTATTTGTGCTCAGGAAATGTCACATTTCTCGAGCGAGCTCTGACGAGTGTTGGATTTGATTAATAAATTAGCGGAAGTCCTTGAGTGCGGTGCGAATGGGAAAGTTTTTTCCTAGCCTCCCTCGGTCTCGGTGAATGGATTTGCGGTTTGTTTGCGGCAAATGAATGTGACTTTGACACAAGCCCTAAGTGGAGAAAGTAGACATCGCAATTGACCGAGACCGAGGAAGAGAGCCGATGTCGATGACAATAACACGAGGCGCATTATTGGGGATTACTGTGAGCAAAGGAAAGCCCATATCCTGGCCGATGGAGGAGGAGGGGTGGTGGTGCTGTAATTGGCAATGGTTCACCTCATAGATGGTGATTGCTGTGGGGACGGGTGGAATGCCAGAAAGTGAATCAACACAATCACCAGAGCTGGTGGTTGGGCAATGGGACATTTTCGGTTCGGGCTGGATTGGCAGGCGACGACAACTATCGATTCGTTTGCTCGATTCGATCAAGATTGTGGCGTGCCGATGTGGGGATGAGTGCATGTAAATAGATATCGGGCAATGTTTGTCGATTGTCTTGGCTGCGGAGATGGGAGGCTGGCAGTGGAGGAACTGGAACACACAAATGTTGGTTGTCAGCATGATGAGAGCACAGTTGACTCTGGGGGGATGGCTGAGTTTTGACTGACTTGTATTTTGACACGATTATCAGGATGGAAATGTGAGGCATGGCAGTGGTCCGTCTGCGGGGAGCATTTTAAGAACTTTTTTCGTCCTCGAATGAGCAGAAGGCCTTTTTGTCGTTTGTAAATACGAGTTTAAGAAGGCATTTGACACGACTTTGAGTAAATCAGTTCAGAAAATCACATAACCACAGCCTTTGTGACGTTGACAAAGAAACCACTGAGATGTGGAACTCCAAATAGAGGGAATAAAGTGTGTAGGATGGGCCATCTGTCAAAACTTCTTTGTTAGTAGCTGCGGTCTGCAATCGACTCAGGCAATAGCCCTCTCCAGCTAGCACGGTCTTTAAGCACCTGCTTCAGTCACCGGGTTGATTAAGGTCCTTCTCCATGCCCTACCTAAAAAGCGAGCGTCGTCTGTTGCGTGGTCCTTTAGGCTTAGGGTGTAGGTGTAGGCACTTTTAATTTGTCAACGTTTGTTGCTTTATGGAAAGGACTAAGTCATTCGCTTATTTCTAACGCCATTGGCTCTTATTCGTGATCTTTATTGGTATCTTAGAAATGGTGGCTAGTAGCAAATCCATGGCCGACATGCGACACATTTGTGGACCGGATTTAAATCAACGAAGCTATAGATCGCTTAGATCCGGCCATTTGTTTGTCATTTAACCTAGACCCACTACAATTGATTACTGATTACCGAAGGTTTCCGGTGTAATCTACGACAAAGAACTAACCTGGAATTTCGCGCAGTACAAACAGACTTCAACGTATGGAAACACATGTTCGGAAGAAGGTAAGATCTAACTAGTAGTAAGCTAAGTCGTGATATGCTGGACAGAACTTAAAAGAAAGTCCATTTATGGAACAGCTTGTAAGGCTACACCGTCTAATGTGCATACGAATCACGGGGGCACTCACAAACACATCACTAAACATTACCTGACATTTGCCTTCAATGGAAGACGTTCAAGGCTGACACCTGTACTGGACGAAACCATAGTACTAATCCGTAGGGAAATATTGAAAACCTATTTCCAAGACGAGTGCTGTGTAGACCAAACAGTGGGTTATTTTGAAAAGAAGAGGTTTTGTTTTGGCCGCAATGAAGCACTCATCTCGACTGCTGTACGCAAAAAAGCTCTTGAGACTGGTATGCCAGTGGGCAACACTCATGGCCTCCTTCGTCGTACGGTGGTGCGTACAGATGAGAATGTAGCTGCTGTGGCATTCATCGAAAATGAGGCTGGGAACAACGTTTCGGTCAACGGTGGGCGTAACAGAGCCATGTTAACCGACTTTTTTGTACTGAAATTGAAGACATGGATTTGGACGACCTCTGGCTCATGCAGGATGGCGAGCATGCCCCATAGCCCGATTGTGGAATCGATATTTTGGGCACCAAATTCCCAAATTGTGTTATCAGCCGTCTTCGGTCTTGTCGATGTCAATTGGCCGCCTCGGAGCTGCGATTTTACCCCTTCGGACTTTTTTTTTTGTGGGCAAGGTCCCATGTTAAGGCAACAATCCGGAAACGATTCAAGCACTTAAGGCCAATATCATTCAAGCAATCCGAGAAACCATTAACAAGGTCTTGGAAAATTGTGATGACAGTGATGCGCTACTGCGAAGTCAGCCAAGGCAACTAGTTGAACGACGTTGTATTTCATAATTAATGGGAGTATTTGTTCTAACTAATAAGGCTATAATACTTAGAAAAATTTAATCTTGTTCATTTTATTTCCCACGCTGTATATCGGAATGAAGTTTCGAAACTGAAACAGTAACCCAAAGTCACAGGGTGGGCGAATTAGGGTTAAAAAAACTCTTATTTGGCCCACCCTGTATATTAAGTCGTACCATTTGCAATGATTTCCACTGAGTTCGCGGTAAGAAGCTCTCGGCTTAACATCTGTAGCAGCAATTGGATTCTTTCATAAGATTTGTGAATGGCATGTGTGTTTGACGAGTGAGACTGAGGCTGCTGATAAAAGTCACACTTAGGCTAATATCGGCTTAGGCTAATACCGGAACCAGTTGGTTCTTGTGACAAAACGGTGTAGCTGGTTTATGTTGACGTCATTCAGTTCGTTGAGGTTGTTGTAAAGTCGGCACCTAGGTGTGAGTGCCACGAGCACTGCACGGACAGATGAGGTGATGTGTAGTTTCTATCTCCTCTTTATCCAGCATCCTGCGGGCGTGTGTGCCAAAGGTGCAGTATCCAGTAATGACGCCGAGAGGAGTCCTGAGTACAAGTCTGGTTGGTTTGCCAAGTTCCGTTCGGCAGATCTTAGCATTGAAAGCGATATCTGGAAAACGGTGATTTTTTTGGCAATTTAAGCAACCTATTCCGCTAATATGAACAGTCCTTGGAGATTTTCGTGCGCAACTATAACAGCTACAGAATCAAACAAGTAACCTAATGCACAGCAGTTTGCTAGATGGCATCATCACAAGACACCGTCTGGTGAGTCGCCAATGTCGAAAACGCACGTGATGACATTTGTTCTCCGAGTTCATGTCATGCCGACTCCCTTGGCTCAAGCAGAGATAAGCAAGGATAACGCATTTCGGGCTTAGTCGGATGTTATAAGGAGAAAGTTGTTCATTTTTGCAAAAAATTCCAGACAGCCATTCGAGTCGTAAAACCGTGCAGGATGACGATGGAGAGTTATCGCTGCTCTATGAAGGTCGGTAACGAACTCACCCATACCTTCTGTCACAGAAAGATTTCAGGCAAGGCGTCTCCCTGTCGTAAGACTAAGACAAGAGGAATCATTCAAAATAGTTCTGTACAACCGAGTCGGCCAGCGCAAGTTGAAGAGGGGTGTTTTGTTGAGGTCGACTGCAAGTCAGCCATGAGTTCAATTAAAACGACAGTCAACATTAAAGACAATCAATGAGGAAAAATAAAATGTCGACCATCTTAGAGTCGCTCCCCCGCGCCAGCAGGAAGCTGTCACATCACATCGTCGTCGAATATTGTGGTCTTCCCACCTGCCTTAATGAATTTTTCTGTTTTCACTCAACCTGTCACATTAAATTGTCAACTGTTATCCTCGCACACGCCGACATGAACCACTTTGCTGGTGCTGGCACTGGAAATAGGGAAAAAACCTAAGCTTGACACATTTTCAATAACATCAGCACACCAAAGGACACGCGACGCATTGGCAAGGATACGCAAGTTTGCAGAGAAAAACACAGCACACCATTCACGACGCCCAACTGCTGAGAAGAAGTGATAAAATAAGGGCAAATGGAGAGGGAGAAGCAGATGAGGAGAATGAGAGAAGAGATAAATTCAAAATGAAAATGAAAATGAAAATGAAATTTACTCACCTCATCCCTGAGCATGACAGATTCCTGGTCGTCCTTGAATAAACATGTCGGACGCAGTTCGGTGAATTTAAAGACACACATTGTTACAACGACAATCCCGAACATCACCCAAAGGGTGGCCTTTCTGTTTCGATGCGGAAGTCTCATTTTGTCTCTCTCTTGCACTTTTCCCTCCGTCGTAATGTTTGTGCTGTTTTTTTTTCCTTTGTCCTCCTTCTTCTTCTGTTGCTGCTGCTGCTGCTGTTGCTTTGCGTGTGAGGATGTAATCCTTTTTGCAAAAAGGAAGAGGAATTAATGTCCCTTTGCCTCGTTCAAAAACGGCAGCTTCCTTTGTGTTTAAGTTTATTGGAAGGACAGGTCAAGCCGAAGTTCGAATCCTTTCTTCTCTCTCTCTCTCTCTCTCTCTGTCTCTGGGGTATGACACTGCACAAGTGCTCCCTCTTGGTACGCGGGGGCACGCAGGATGCTTTAAAGTTGATTTTTCGTAAATATTTGCACTGCTGGACGGACACGGGACACAGGCGGCGGGGCGGCTGTCTACTGGTATTTCATTTCGTCGGAAAGAACCAATTATCCGATTCTGTGAATGGTGTGTTCATCCTTTTTTTTCTCCGGCTTTTCTTTGCCTCTACGCTTCCTTGATGGAGTGCGAGGTGGGGGCGGGGAGAGGCTGTGTCCTGACTCTGAACGGAGGAGGCTCGAGGGCGTTTGTCTTAATTGTGCAAAAGCAAAAAGAAAAAAAGAAAAAATACAGAACGAAGTGTTCTTCCTGGTCTCGGTTGTGTTTATTTTTGCGTTCGAGATGGATGATGACAGCGGGCTGGGTCGGGTGGCGGTGGACCTTTATTGGTGGGGCAAGCAGCTGTAGCCTTGGTTAGTCTCGACGTTCTCGTAGTGGAGCGATGGTCGCGTTGTCGTCGTCGTCTGGTGGAGATCCGTCCGGTTTAATGGTTGGCAATGGAGTCCTGATACCACTTCTGTGTCGCTATGGCCGGCTTCTTTCTTTTTTTTTCACTCCCTTGTCCTGGTCTTGTTTAAATGGCTCGGTGTTTGTGTTATCTTGTCATCTGTAATGAAAGAGACGGAGAAAGACTGAGATGAGAACGAAGCGATGGCGACGATGAAAAAGGGTATCCTTCGCTTAATTAAGCCGATTGAAATTAGATGCGGTTAGCGAAATGCTATTCACTCGGACTTCACTCCAATGGGCCGGCGAGGGATTGATGGAGTTATGAGCTAAGGCAGATTATAACAGGGGAGCCCAAGCTGAAGCCATATTGTGTTTACAAAAATTACGTTTTCATTATTTTTTTACTTTTTTAATAAGGACATTTCCGGGAAATTGGAAAACTTCCCCCTCATGGGAGCGATTATAGATTATGTCAGATGCCGGAACTGGGGGAGGGAGCGAAGTGTATGTTTTCACTTTTAATTGTGAAGATTTTGGGGGGAAAAAAAGGAAACAAAATTCCAATTAAATTACGAGAGACGATGGAGAGTCTTTTGAACTTCGTCGGGGCCTTGGTATGCCGTCACTCAGACGGTTGTTTAACGTGTAATTGGACAACAATTACTTACGCGTGCGACAAGGAACACAGGGGAGAGTTTGAAGACTAAACTTGTTGTTTGGAGAAGTTGATCCGAGCATCCTGAGGGAAAATTAATTGATTCAGACGTTGGAAGGAGATGGAGGGCGCTTAGTTCAAGTGAAACAGGTGCCTGTGGCTGTGGCTGTAACGTTTAAGCGATTTAGCAGGAGTAATGCTTTGCTTTCTGCTTAAAATTTAAAGCAAAGAGGGTGCGTTTTGAAAGGAAACAAAATTCGCTTGCTGTCCATGTCTGCAGAAATAAGTACCTATAACCATAACCAATAACATACGGACTGAACAGTCTGTCAGAGGGAAGACAGGATGCAGCGATGAACCGTGATCATAGCAGGGAATGTAAGCTAGTGTAGTCAGTGAGAGATGTTCCCACACAGTAAATATAAATGCAGCACTGCTACCGTCAACTGTTAATAGACTACTGGCAACTTTTGAGCAAGCTGCATCATTTCGTTGGTTTTTATGAGCAGACAACTTTATGAATTTCAACAAAGCATTACCTATTCTGTAAGAAAAACTTCTCCGAAATTTCGACTCTGTCGTGCGTTCCTAGCGAGCCGTAGTGCAAGCTTTCACGGCGGTTGAAGAATAGGCGAAATAAGCTGGACTTAAGGTCAATGAGAAGAAGATGAAATATATGTTGTCGACCAAGAGGTAGTGAAGGGGTTTGTCCACCTGAGGGCAAACTGAACTCCATAAGCGACATCCTAGTGGAGATCCGAAAGCTGTACGATAAGCAAGACATCAGATCTGATTCTTGGTTCCTTCGAAAGAAAAATTCTACGTCGGCTACATGGTCCCGTCTAAACTGGCTCGGCCACATCGAGCGCATGGACAATAACGCTCCAACAAAGAGCGTCTTCTTTTAATGCCTCCTGGGTCGAGAAGGAGAGGAAGGCCGAACCAAGTTTTCGCGGACACCAGAAAGCTTGGCCTGGATGCCTACAACCAGCGTGCCCAGGACTGTCGACGATGGAACACAGCTATTGCTCCGGCTCAAACACTCCAAGGGTCGTTGGTCTGACAAGTAACTAAGTTGACTGAGGCTGTAGATGGGTACATCACTTTTTATAGGGACATGAAAAAGCTTACCACACGACGGATGCCCACACTCGACCGTAAGCGAAAATCCGTGAGCACTTCCAATGAATGATTGGCGATCTGTCCGCCGTAACCGTGAACGAAATATGGTTACATCACAACACACCGAGGACGCCGGGAAAAGACATGACGAAACTTTAGTTTGTCCGCCGTGAGAAGGTGTCCTGTTGGCCAACCATCGCATTTGACGAAAGAGAAACTGATGTTCCATCTTCTTTTTTCGTGGAAACGCTACAACCGAAGAGGAACTAGGTCGCAACAAACAAGTACTTTCGGCCAATCTGCCTCCTACCGCCGACCAAATTGATTATCGTCGCATCAAACACAGCTGTTATCTGTACCGGTTCTCATCAAAAAACTTCTCGACCGAAACGTAAAGTTTCTTTTGCCTCGGAAATTTATCCAGAGAAAAGGCCACTCCACAATCGAACTACTGCCAAAGACAGCACTGTTGGCAAGTTGACAAGAAAACCCGGATCGCGGGTGAGGGTGGCCAAACTAAACGATCGAGAGACCTAGGTCCTAAGACGAGGCCCACAAGACTCGAAGGATGCCTAGTCAGTCATTAAGCAGACCCTTTCCCTAAGCCTGCTGGGTCGCCTGGTCTAGTACGTCTGCGCTCTGGGCGACTTATTGGAGTGTGTTGCTGGGACCTTCATAGAATCTACCGACATTCCAACAACGTTGTAATCATTTCCCAACCAAGCTCCTTCTGTGCAACTAAACATGATTACGCAAGCGACCGGAAGCAAGCGACCACAGCGGGTGGCAAATTCTAGTGGTTTATGCACACGAATTCAATGTGAACAACCGATATCGCAGTGAATGCAGTCCCGTCCAGACGTTGAGCAAAAAAACCGCATCAGCTGCCGCGTTGATATGGCAATGGGAAGTCGTCGGCGGGTTACCGCGATAACTGGCAAACTATTTCATTTCACTTCATTCACACAACAGAATCTGATCGCGTCCGCACAGCAGTTGTCACTAGAAAGTGATCTATATTTAGAAAGCTCCTCGACTACACTCTTTTCAGAATTTTCACAGCACGTACTTAAATCCGCAAAACTACACACAGACACCCTCCACTCGACAAGAATTCGATTTAAATTCACACAAGTCACATGGAAACAAGAAAAATTCATTAACCGAACTTGTTCGCTTTGCACAACTGTCTGGCTATGCAAATTCTCGCGCTCGTACGTACCTACCATCACTTCCTGTCGCACAGAGCGGAGCGCCAAAGGAATTTGAAGAAACGCCCAACCCGACGGTGATAAATATTCAAATGCTTGCGCATCCAAGAGATGTTTTGAATCGCTTAACCGAATTTCACTTTTCACTTACCAAACCGTTCGTAGATACAGCAGCGATAGCAGACGGTTGCAGTTTCCGCAGAGACGCGAGACACAGCAATGGAAGCTCCCCCGCAGACCGACGACGTGGAAACTTCAGAATGACCCAAAACGAATGCGCGACGGTGGGGTTTGTCTGCCTCGAGTGCCCAGGCCAGGGTTGTGCTGATATTTTCCATAAAACGCTCGAAATAATGTTCGAAGCAAGTCCCCATTAGCGAAGCTATTTGTTCTAAGTTCTCAAGGTTAATTGTAAATTTCGGTGAATTTTCCCTCCACATTTACTCCCGCCACACTGCCATCCCAGCCGCGCTAGTTTATTGGTTTGTTTTACACAATCTAAGGTTGTTGCATTAATTAAGCGAATTAGACACGCCGTGTGGCCACCGAAGCCGGATGACGCACGAGCCGATAGGAAATGGTGCGACGAGCAGCTGCTAAGTGTGTGTGGTACGGATGACGGCTTGTGCTTCATTTCTTCGGGGTGAGCAGAATAAGACGTGTGCTCGGGTGACTTTGGCTGCTGCGAGGTCGTCCGGGCACTTGTTATGGGTTTGTCGGTTGATTCTGGGACGACAGTAAAATTAATTGAATCCATTACGATTTATTAGGCAAGAAGACGCACCAGAGCAACGATGAGACGCACTCTTGTGCAGGAGCGCTTTTGCTGATAGACGAGCGACAGAAGGCGTCTTTGGAATCGTCTGCGCGTGTGTGTCTGACGATCGATGGATGTAAAATTGGATGATCATTGTTGACGGACAAGGTCTTTTGTGATCAGTATCCCGGGAGTTCGAATAGATCATGAAGCGGGCATAAATCAAAGGCGACTGTTGAATTCCATTGAGCTTCTGAAAATCGATCAAAGGGAACTTGTGACAGACAAAGGAAGACTCCCGGAAAACTCTGCAGCTTCTACTTTGCTGCTGCAAGAGTAATTCTAAAATTGTCGATACAGAAATTGATTGGTACCCTTACTGTCTAACTGATGCAGAATTCAATCGGAGAAGTTTCAGTGCGTCAAACGATCAAGGGGCATCAATTCTTAAGTTGATTTGATCTTTCAAAGGTGCAGGCTGGCAAACTGCGACCAGAAACGACGGAAAGAGACCCAGCTACTCAGGAGAAGGCCATGATAAAAGCGGAATCGAAGATAACGAAAAGTGCTGCCAGAAAGGTCATTGATCCATTGATACAAAACTCAGTCGGACAGAACCTTTTCAGGGATCGAGGGTTAGTTAGTTCTGCGTGGATTTTTAAAAATCACTCCTGCAGACTGTTGCCTTTGAGGACCGCTGTCAGGCAGAACGTTCCACCCAATCTGGACGATGATAGACCAGAATTTCGTCTTCCCGAGATCTTCGACGAGATCAAGAACCAATATCGAGGCTGAAGTCCAACAAAGCCGCTGGTGCTGGACTGTCCGGCTGTCCGCTGAAATCGTCTGGACTGTTGGCCCAGATCTCTTTGTGCGCATGGAGCACCTCATTTGGAAGATACGGTGCGAGTAAGAGCTTGCCCATCGCACCATCATTTGCCTTGGCTGCGCAAACCTACGAAAGCTGCGTCTCCTTAGCTTAGCATATACTATTGCTTAGGAAGCTTAGCTTTAGACCGCTTAGCCAAAAGACCGAACAAGTGTACATCGAGACACATACCACCTATTTGTCGATTTCAAGGCCACATATGGCAGCGTGCATAAAGACGAGTTACAGCCAATTCTAGTTTTGAGGTTCCAGCCAGTTTCCAGTTGTGCATGATTCCAGCTCCTCCATCAAGGTATGAAACCGACTCACCAAGACCAAGTGACTTCTTCAACATCGTTCTTGAGAAAATCGTGCAAAATTCAGACGCCACCACGAGGCCCACGACTAGGCCGACACTAGGGATGCCACTGACGTAATTGACGGAACACAGCGAGTCGTCAATGAGACATTCGCTATCATTCAGACGGAAGCTGCTATAATGGACTTGGCAGTGAATGAGTAAAGGACAACACTACACCCACGTCATGGACAGCGCACCGTAACGACGGACGGTAGACTTCGTCTACATCGACGCCGCGCCGTCCACATCAGCACACATTAACGCAGAAGAACTTCTACCAATCGCTGCTACTGCGAACTCAATTGGTTCAAGCTGACTTCATACTCGTACAAGATATTGATCAATCCAGCCCTGCGCTACGAGGTAGGGAGAATTTCGAGAGCAGATGAAGAAATCCCTTGGTCTCTTCGAGGGAAAAGTTCTGTGTTCAGCCTGCAGAAGAAGATTCAACCACGAACTGTATGGACGACGTCTGTCTATTCCAGCGACTACTAATGCCAGGTGTGAGTTGGCTAGCCATGTAGAGTGCATGGCCAATCTGGGTCCTACTCTTCACCGATTCCGTAGGAGAACTCAGCAAAGGACGCACACGTCTATGGTGGCGCACATTAATGAAGAAGAACTTTAGCGAATTTCGTGTGCTAGCCAGAGACAAAGTCAGCTGGAAAGGCTTGATGGTTGATGTCAAGGTCTCTCCTGGATTAGAGCAGCAGACAAAGAAGAGCGAGAAGCGGGTATGGCAAGATATTTCTAGCTTATTCCGGGACCATCGAATGAGTTCCCTTATTGAGTCGCCAGAAATCCTAATGCTTACATCATTAACAACTCGGCTAGACACTGACCAGTCAGTACTCTGTGCGACGTCTCGATTTTAGTTAATACGCCTGTATTGACAAAACTACGGTAGAGCATGGGCAGGTGCTCTTCCACATGTCATAATACTCATGACATACATCTTAGCTCTTATCTTTGTTGTCTTGTGTGCATGTCCAATCTTGTATGAGGGGAGTTCTGAGTTCTGATCTGAGCACCGACAAGCGGATGTTCTGGCAAGTCGACACAACATCGCCCAATAATTATGGTTACCTGGTTGAAATAAAGGAATGCTTCCGTGGGGATGAAGTGTGACATTAGTTGGGGAGGAACCCCTCAGAGCTGACGTACTCGCCAAGGTCATTGTTAATGTAACTTGCTTTCCAATCGCGTTGCTCACTAAATTGTTCACTTCTATCAACCTCCCGCTGTCCTAGACGACAATCATTGCAAAGAGGCAGCGTGGCCGAGCGGTCTAAGGCGCTGGTTTTAGGCACCAGTCCGAAAGGGCGTGGGTTCGAATCCCACCGCTGTCATACAGTTTCTCTTTTTTTTTTTCTTGCTTTTTTTTCAACCGTAGGAATGCCTGATCAACGAATGATTACAAAGAATTGACACCAATTTCGCTTCAAAAGCTGAACAGAGAAGCAGTAATGCAATAGGAAAATGTAATGTGTTCGCAGTGTTAAAGAAGTCGGTTTTGAAGTAAATCAGATTCGAAGGACCAACCCCAATGTGGTTGTTGAACACACGCCTGAGTTCCTTCTACATGAGTGAACACGAACAAGCAAATCATTTTGGTGAACAATTTGTTGATTTACGTAAGTAATCAACTTACACTGTCCGACAAAGTAGAGTGCAAACACGAATGTTTCTATTTTGAAATAATGTTTGCTGATAGAACATTGGATCTATGGCTCAAGTTGTATGTCATGACATTATTTGCACATCTGGTGTGTCTAGCATCGGCTGCCTTTAGATTACGTCAGTTCTGGTTGCGATTCAATGAAGCGCACTTGTGGTAGGAACCTGTTACTTGGGATTCATGCTTATGGACACTCCCACCACCTGCCTGAAGTGTGAGGGCTTTTGCTGCTTGGTTGTGTTTGCAACTCCACAATGATTTATCATAAACCATTCACGTCTCAGGCGTCATAAACTCCTCGACATGCTGGTATAATCTCCAGTCCTGACCGCGATATGAGTTTTAAACCGTCAATCCCACAAGGGGGCCGCCCTCAACCGATCAGGCTGGAACCGATGCAGGTTACAGGAGCTCTTTATCACCCGTAGTTCCAGAATATAATTCCTGAAGAAACCTCTTCAACCAAATGGTCGCTACCATGATATTTTCAGTCAATGGTAGTCAAAGAAAATGCCGTTGTTTAAAAGCTTTTGGGACATTCAAGGAAATGAGCTCTAGTTCAATCTTAAATGGATTTTAGTACTCTCTTACGATGGGCATGTCCTTACCTCAGGTAAATTCTATCCTATTTCCACAGAGGTGATGAAAAGGACAGTTCAAGGAGGGCTTTGAGGAAGGGGGCTATACAATCGTTTGGCGAAGAAAGAGCTTATGCTTCCTATGCACGAAATGCCGCGCCATTCCAGAGATGAATTTGTCCAAGGCCCAAGCATTTTTGTGGAATGTAATGTGGTCAGATGAATGACAACCAAGAAACGAGTTTAGTGCACACTATCTGAACGACTTAGCCAACGTTGCATGCAAAACGCTGTAAAGCACGGAGGGGGTCAGTCATGGTCTGGGGTTGTCTCATGGGAATCGTAGCTTCTTTTTCTGCTTCTCTTTGGTAAGTTTTGCTTTCCAACAAGGCAACGATAAAGTGCACAATGCACATAAGCAACTCCAGTATCCAGACATTAACTTGATTGAGCATCTTTGGACGAATTCGGGCAATAGAATTCCATTGGGGAGCCTCGCAACTTACCATCTCTTGGGAAAAAATCGTTTTGAGCTTGGCCGGTTGCAATTCGGTAAACAAGTAGCTGCCAGCACAACCCAGAGACTCATAATACTCCGACTGTGGTTCGAACTCACCATCAGTCACTCAACCATTCTTATCGAATACAACTGCATTCCCAACGACACCGATCGCCTACTACCCAAAGCTGTCTTCGAGAAGAATTTCTCTATCAGCATTCCTGCCAAATCGTCTGACAATCAGACGCTTGATGATCCCCTGTGTATCTACACAGACGGTCCGAAGACGGGCGAAGGGTGGGTCTTGGTGTCTATTCCAAAGACCACAATATTGCCTACCCCTTGAAGCTCCCTAACTACTGTGGCAACCACTGCGATCAAACTGGCTCAAGAACAATCGAATATCCAAAAGAGATACCGCCATCTATTCAGGCAACCAGTCTTCTCTGGCAACCAGTCTCTGGCCAACGACAACTTAAATCTATCCCTAAAATGTTGGCTGTATCTTGACGAGACGGCTGAGCATTTCAATATGCATCTCATGTGAAATACCGGGCAATTGCAAGGCCGAGGAACGCGCTTGATGGGGTACATCTTCTTGCACACCGGAAAGAGGTCCATTCGCCATGCCACCCGCCTGCCATCCCCTTAAGATGCAGATGAAGGCAACTGCCTTAAAACAAAGGAAATATGGCCGGCACTTAATCTGCTCAGAACAACCAGACATGCACTCAGGACCCTCATCGATGTCGCAACCGGACAATGCGCAACTAGCACACACGCATTGTGTGTCTGCATGGATGAAGAGAGATTTAAAAAACCTCAGCGAACTAACTAGCGTCAGCATTAGCCAGCTAAATCGATTTGTACAAAGACCACTAGTTCCAAGCTTAGGATGAGTCAAGCCGCCTGGTACCACAACGGCCCTACTTTGGCCTAAGTGTGACTGCCTTTGGCAATAAGCCATACCTACCTAACCTAGGGCAATTACGGAATTACTAAGTTTTCTTTTAAATGTAGTAAAATATGTAACATTAATCAATTTTATTCTGATGCTATAACAGCCGTAAACACGGAAGGCACTATCTTCTACAAGTCGGTCCAACTGTTGGGGTACGCAGATGACATCGACATCGTCGCGCGTTCGCAACGTGCCGTAGTGGTCGCTTTTACGCCGTTTGAAGAACAGGCGAAACGAACAGGTCTCAATGTCAATGAGGACAAAAAGAAATATATGCTGTCGGCGTTCCGTCGCACTCCACCTTGGACAATACTTCGCGATCGACAGCTACAATGTCGAGGTAGTAAAGGAGTTTGGATACCTTGGAGTAAACGTAAACTCCACAAACGACATCACAGTGGAGATCCGTCGTAGAATCGCCCTTGGCAACCGGTGCTACTTCGGTTTGTCAAAACAACTTGGCTCAAAACTCCAGACTCGAAGGACCAAAATCATGCTCTACAAAACTTATTTTGCCATTCCTGCTCTATGGAGCCGAAAGCTGGACGCTAAGCAAAACTGCTTCGAAAGAAAAATTCGACGTCGGATATATGGTCCCGTCTGCGAGGAAGGCGAATGGAGGAGAAAACATAACCGCGAACTCTACGAGCTGTACCAGGATGTGGATGTAATCCGGAAGGCAAAAATCCGTCGTCTGAACTAGCGCGGCCACATCGAGCGCATGGACAACAATGCTCCAGCAAAGAGGGTCTTTGAATCTGAGCCTACTGGTTCGAGAAGGAGAGGAAGACCGAATCTCCGGTATAAAGACCAACTAATCGCGGATGCAAGACAGCTTGGTCTTGATGACTGGAAGCAGCGTGCCCAGGACCGTCAACGATAGAATGCAGCAATTGCTCAGACTCGGACCCTCCATGGGTCGCCGGCCTGATAAGTAAAAGCATAACAAATATAGGGCTTTAAGGTTTAACAAATTTGCACTTTATTTTGTCCCACAGTGTATGCTGCAACTCAACTTCACCAACAGTGTCAATGGGACGGAATTATGTTCAATGGTTCAGACATTAAGTCAGATTTCTTGCCAGGAATGAAAAGGACACAGTTGACGAACGAAATCCTTCTCCAAGAACTGTCCAAAGCAAGCAATTGAATAATATTCAAATATCCCCACAGCTTTCTGTATCTCTCTCTCTCTGTAACTAAACAGTCTGAAGTTATTAAATGCACACGACTAATGACGGCATCAACTTCAATCAGGACTCAACTGTGTATTTACTGAGTATAGGTACTGGACAACTCCAGTGTACAATCTAGCTCTTGACAGTTGGGTATACGCACATGTAGCTCAAGTCATGCATTTATTTGGACACATGTTGATTGTAAATTGAAGGGATTGCTTGTTTGATTGAGTGTCAATTATAGGTCTTTTGTCGCTTTTGGTGTGTATGGTGGCAGTGCAATTTTGATAACGCAGTTCTGAAAGGAGATGTAAGGACCATCTTTTAGAGTTTAGGAACATGACTAATCGCCTGGTCATGTTGGATGTTCCCTCGAGAGATTCGACAGACAGTACTCCCAGAACTCAATGTCTGGCTCTAGCAACTGTTGGATAGGCACAAAAAGGGAACATGCGACATCTCACCAAAGGCAGTGCTCATTATAGGGGAATGCCCAATTTGGCTGTGTCTTCGCCTATTGACCAGTGGCCCGTGATGATCCTTCATATTCTTGCAACATGGCATCGGTCCAAGTTCTGTGAATGATTCTGTGCTTTTTCCAAGATGTTGCACAGTCCTTTAAACTGGCGCCTCTAAGGCTGGCCATCTCCAGGAAGTGCGCTGATATTCTTACCTTAACCCACCCGACTGGAATCGGGACATCCCTTGCGGTCGAACGATGAAGTGTGAATCTTAATCTCGTCAGTTCGTCAACTTTCTCATTCCTCAGAATGTCGCTAGGTCCTAAGGTGACGCTGCAATGTTCGTTCACCGCAGTCAGCTCATTCCCTGGCTGCCTGGTGCATGCGCCCTACCAAATCATCACCAGGTGCCATTAAGAAGCCCGTCCTCACTGGCAGCATTGTTCGACTTCAGTTTTGATATTGTTATCTAAACTTCATCAAGGTCGAGCGGACGGAATTGTCATATACCATCGCCCAGATTGAGTGGAACATTCTGCCTGACAGCGGTATTTGGGTCACCTATTTCCAGGTTATCAGCATCGACTGCGACTCTACTACAAGTTGTCCATTTTCGTTCCGGCAGGTTTCTGAACGGGACTGTTGTTTCGGCTTTTGGTAAAACTATTCTGCCATAACACCTCTCCATCGCCTCGACCGCGCCCTTCTCCTGCCGTTTATGTTTCCTCCTGAGAAGCCGACTATCTTCGTTTCTATTCGTAGAGCTCTTTGTAGGCTTCTAGCTTCGCTGCATATGCCTGCCTTCAATCGTTGTCAAACCATGAGCTTTTCTCCCATGGGCAGCTTCACTGATAACGTCTTAACAGCTGGATGGCGCCGTTGGTTGAGTGCCTGCCCCTGGTTAGAGGGGTCCCCGGTTCGAATCCCAGTGAAAGCAAAGTTAAAAAGCTTTTATCGGGTTTTCAAATCTGATCCAGTCACCACTTGTCGTTGGGATCAAATTAACGGCGCTATCACTGAAGTTGTCGATCAGTGGTAGTAGTCTGACTATGGGTATCACAATGGACCAACATGGATGGTCTAACTAAGTGTGCTGGCGATTTCGCTGGCAGCCCAACTACCTAACCTAACCTGATAACGTCTTTAATCTTCTTCGATTGTGGGTGCAAGTGCGGCGTCTAACTTACAGATAGTTTTTTGGGATGCTTGATTGGCAAGGATCCCAGCAGTTCGTTGCGATTGTAGCTCTCCGACGTCAAACCTTGGTGTTCCGAGACCATTAAGTCCACTTGATGATAAGAAATGACTTGTCACTCCTAGACCCGCCCGCTCCATCGTTCAAGGCCGTGCTCAGCGTTCGATCCACACCAGAGTTGTCCGTGAAATTGCCACTCATTCAGCAACAAATCATCTATAATTCAGTTCAGATAAACGCGCGCATACCTCCCACGACTCAATGTCGGAAGCAAATTCAAATTCAACATGTGTAGCGCACACATTAAGTGCTCCATAAAAGAGCCTCATTAAAAGTGAGTGAAATGGAAACAAAAAGAGGTTATGAACTTCATTGTCACTAATGACCGTGGAGCACAATCGCTTATCGTTTCGATACAAGTTTCAATTCAACAGCGAATTTAATTGCAAATTCGAAGCCCACAGCAGAAAAGGGCTTAAGCGCACAGCCCGCGCACCCTCACGGGAGACATCCATAACCGCGGCCGCGGCGAAATGCAAGAGTTGGCCGACATTAGACAGCCGCTTCGTCAAATGGGAATCAATTAGGTGAATGCGAACGACCTTTGCCGTAATTGCCACGTAAAACACAGCCGTTATGATGGTAATTAATGAGACGAACATGAATCGGTAATATCAGCAATAATGGGTAATTAAAATGTTGGCATTACGGCCCCGCCCGACACTCCGCTCGCGCAGCGTAGCACCGTAAAAGTGCGGACGGTGTGTGCGCGTACGCGAATAAAATTTAATGAAACCCCAGCTTTGTGGGCGATCCCAATGGAATCGGTTTTATTTTTATGAAACATAACAAAGTTTCGGGGATTCCTTGGAAATTGCCAGCCTGATGATGGAATGAGGATGAAATGGGGGGGGGGGAGGGGGTTTGATTAAACCTGGACCAGTGTCGCTGGAGGTAGATTACGCAATTTAAAGGTGATGGCATCTTTTGGTGGAGACGGGAACTGTTTGGTTGATGCCTTCGGTGATAATGGAATCCGAGAGGGTACGTGGAAGCAGTGAAGGAAGTTTGTCTAGTGGAGATCCGACGTAGAATCGCCCTTGACGTCCTGCTTTATACCGAAAGCCGGGCGATAAGCAAAACTGCAGAGCTGATTCTTGATGTCTTCGATGGAAAAAATCTACGTCGGATGTATGAACCCGTCTGCGAGGACAGTGGATGTGAGAGAAGACACAACAGCGAATCCTACGAGCTGTGCCAAGATGTGGATGTAGTCCTGAAGGCAAACATCCGTCGAGCGCATGAACATCAAGGCTCCAGCTACGGGGGCTTTCGAATCGGAGCCTAATGGTTCGAGAATGAGAAGAATTCAGTCTTCCGGTATAACGACCAAGGCATCGCCGACGCAAGACAACTTGGCCTTGATGTCTGGAAGAAACACGACCAGGACCATCAGCGGTGAAAGGCAGCTATTGCTCAGGCTCAGAGCATGATGGCCTGATAAGTAAGTTATGTAGAAGTCGGAAAAAGTAATTAACTTTCTGCTTTGTTGATTGCCATGCTTTGTGGACGGCGTCTGCATCTGGGCGAAGGGCATGGCAGCGTATCGGGGAAAGGACACTTAGGTGTCGGTTCATGGTTTACTGCTGCAGTTCTCCCTCGAGGCCTGGAATTGGCTTTCTGTCCTTTGTTCCGCTTCCTTTGGCGATGTCACTGCACGGAGTAGTCTTAAACGGAAGGTAATTTTGTTGCGAGTTGGTTATGATTTACAGGGCAACGTTTGCGCTTGGTGTGTGTCCCCCCCTTGTACCGACGGTAACAAAGGAGGTCTCCATCTTAATTGGAATTTAAGTTGGATGCTTAGGAGGTGCTGAACACGAACATAACGTGCACGGGAGCCCGGATGAAGGGAAAAGTAGGACTGTCTGCCAGAACATCCTTGTGAACTTAGAGAGACCAGTCCGGACGAACATGCTACAGACAACGAATAGCCAAGATTATCCAACGCAGTATAACTTGTCGTTTAATTTCTTCAAATCTCTATTCTACCAATGGTCGAGTCCGCCGTGGCAGAGATCAACCTGTCTTACACTCCGAGCCAGAGGATCAAAGCAACAAAGGACAGCCGGAGTTAAGATGGCGACCACAAGTGGAGATGGACAGCAAGCAACTTTGTGCGTGGAACTGAAAACAGATATTCAGACACACTGCAAGATGGAGAGCCTTTTTGGTTGAAGACTAGATTCACCACGGATGGTGATGGTCTGGAGCCAGACTCTACTGGGTAGGTGCGTTAACTCATGAGGAAAACGTATTCATCTGCAAAAAGGAGATGACTTACCATCAACTCTTCCAATGTGAAACATAGCTTGGCTCTGCAACATCCTGTCCATATATGCATACAATGTCGAAGTCCAATGCAGTAAAAGATGTTGATTTAGCACTCGAACTGCTGCAGTTAGTGTATAGAGACTGAATGGCCCTCAAAATAAGACTCCTACTCTTCCAGAACACTTCAGAGTCTATCTCGAGACACTCGGTCTTATGTGTTCTCTAAATCTATAAAACAGCAATAGATCGGTTTGGCATACTCCCAAACATTCCCAAGTATAAGTCTTCGAGTGAAAAGCTGGTCGGTTGTAAAGGGTGATTTTTTAGCGATTATCTTTTTGGCAACACTGGTTCAAACAGCTGACGCACGTTTCGTGTTTTGTTTCGCTGTCAAACATCTTCAGTTTGGTCTATAATTTAACCATGAATCGTCTTACAAACGAACAACGCTTGCAAATTATTGAATTTTATTATCAAAATGCGTGCTCTGTTAAGAAGGTTCATCACGAGCTTCTTGTGTTCATTTTTGGCTCAATGGGTATGTAAATAAGCAGAATTGTCGATTTTGGAGTGAATATCATCATATATCTGAGCCAGAAGCATTTCAAGAGCTACCAATGCATCCAGAAAAAGGCACAGTTTGGTGCGGTTTATGGGCTGGTGGCATCATTGGACCGTACTTCTTCAAAGACGATGCGAATCGTAATGTAACTGTGAATGGTGAGCGCTACCGTGAGATGATATCCAACTTTTTTTTGCCCAAAATGCAAGAGCTTGACTTGCATGACATGTGGTTTCAACAAGACGGTGCCACATGCCACACAGCACGCGCAACAATGGACTTATTGAGGGGCGAGTTCGGTGAACATTTTATTTCACGTTCGGGACCGCCTAGATCGTGCGATTTAAAGCCTTTAGACTATTTTTTGTGGGGCTATGTTAAAGCTCATGTCTATACAGACAAGCCCGCTTCAATTGACGCATTGGAAGACAACATTGAAGCATTTATTCGTGAGATACCGTCCGAAATGTTGGAAAGAGTATGCCAAAATTGGACTAAGCGGATGGACCATTTGAGGCGCAGTCAAGGTCAATATTTGCAATAAATAATCTTCAAACATTAAATTATATGGACCGTACTATCGATTCAAATAAAGATTTCATGCATTTTTCTGAATTTTATGTGTTTTTTTTTTTGAAAAACTTTCCTATAGCTTTTAAAAAATCACTTTTTACTTTTCCCGAGACGAAACACCGCACTGTTCGTCCCCCATATTGAAGTCGAACATAGCTCTGGAACGCGCCTTCTACACCCTAGCGCAGACTTTCGCGGGGATCTCTTTTGCCCCCCTTTTTGAAAAGAGGGACAATCACCCCTGTTTGCCTACCGCCAGGTGTTTCACCGCGCTCTAAGGCCACCATAAAACTCCCTCTTTACCCATTGCCCGAAGCATTTCTGGTCAGATTTCATCCACACCTGCGGATTTGTCAACTTTTAGCGATGCAGTCGCCAAAATGTGAAAATATCCTCCATTGGACTATTCTCCGTCTCACTCAAGACAACGTGACTGTCATCCGCAGTCGCCTGTTCAGGATTGAGAAGTTCCGAAAAGTGCAAGTGCTCGCTCCATCTGCGCAAAATGTCCACCGCATTGGAAAGCAACACATCGTCTTTGGATTTGACTGAGTCAGGGAATGGTTTGCCAGAACACCTTTTTCGGAGCCCTATGATCGCTTTCTAACTTCTAGCCGAACTCCTTCGCGGACTACTCTTTTGGTGTTCGCACAGCTAGTTTACAAGCAGAGGCCCCCAAAAGAATCCCGTCTCTGTAGGTCCTCTTCTGCTCTCTTATGGCATCTGAAACTGTGGGTGTTTAAAATCATGCAGATCTTCTGTTGTATCCACACACAGCGCTGTGTGCTACAAAAGACGCTAACCCAAAAGACCTGACACTATCCCATTTCAATGAAATGTAACGGTGACAGACAAGTGCAGTCACACTGACCCACTTAAGTGCCCGCAATTAATAACAGAAAATATCACAAAGTATCTATGACAGATGTCACGTATTCTTGCGACTATTGTATAAACAAACAAGTGCAAGAATGCGTCACGAATCGTATTACATACTTTGATGTCCCATAGAGCGCACAATGGGTACGACCTAAACAGAGCGCCATAGGTGTAAGTGTTATCGGGTTACGTTGGCTAAGGGCAAATAATGAAAAGAGTCTCAGAGGCAACATAAGGAAGCACTGAGTGGGAAGTCGAGTTTTACCATTTTTCCTTGACAGAAGCCTTTTTTTAATTTTTTTGTTCGTCTCAACATTATCAACAGCCACCACTCCAAGCCGCTTCAATCGACCAGCTCCTCGTGCAGAGGCAATGACAGCTTCTGAACACTGCCTCTATTCTTCCTCTAAAGGGTGGACCATTTAGTGGTTTTTTTTTTTAAAAAGGATATTGACACTGACAGCTGTTTCCCGCTCGAAATCTTGACAGAAAGTCAGTATCATAGCTCCGCGGAACCAGAGATGAAGTATTGCTTGTGTATATGATTGTACATGATTTCTGCGCGGAACGATATGAGTGGTGAGTGCTGTATTCTGTGTCCAAACAGTGCGTTTTTTGAAAAGATGTAGTTTTGGCCGAAATGATGCACCACCGCGACTGCTGCACGCAATTTTGGGCAAAAAGCTGGTATGCTAGTGGGCAACACTCATGGTCCCCGTCGTACGGTGCGCAAAGATGAGAATGTGGCTGAACAATGTTTCATTCAGGCTGGCGCGCTATGTCACACAGCCTATGCCACAATCAATCTTTTGCGCACCAAATTCTCAAATCGTGTTATTAGCCGTCTTAGCGATGTCAATTGGCCGCCTCGGAGTTGCGATTTGACCCTTTTGGGTGAACCATTGCCACATTGTGTTGGGAACCGTGAAGGATTGATGTTATGCCAACAATCCGGAAACGATTCAAGCACTTAAAGCCAACATCATCCAAATTCTTGGAAAATTGGGGTAAAAGAACGCGCTAGTGCGAAGCCAGCCGAGGGAGCCACTTGAACGACATTGTGTCTCATAAGTAATGGGAGTGTTTGTTCTTAAAAAATGAAGCCATAATACGTGGAACCAAATTAATATTTTTCATTTTATTACATTTCTAAAAATAAACTTGTATTTGGCCCACCCTGTACATGCAATAGAACTATTGGAATTCACTCAAGCCTTGACCCTAGTTAATCGAGGAAAAGCATGTACGTCTAATGACTCAATGATCATTTGATGCGACGATTGATGACATGAGACCTAAATGGGAACCCCTAAGGAGACTTATTGCAAATTCCTCTGAATCAACCTTAAATACAGACATCGTCTACAGCTAAATGTATTCAAAACGAGATGGAAATGCAATGAGCACGTTGTTAGATTTCGAACTAAAAATAAAATCAGCCGCGACTGCGAACACGTCGATTTGTTCATGAGTGTCGTTCTGGTTCAGCTTTCTGAGATGCTATGGGAATACTTTTGTTATGCACTTACTGACCAAAGTACCCTCACTTCTCAGGTCATGCATATCAATTGCTCCGCGAGAAACAGATTTGCAAGTATTCGCAACAAGTTCCCGGTAAGCGTACGTGATGTTTTAATGCGCGCTGATCGTCAGTCAGGTAGAATGCCTTTAAAAGACTGGAAACATCGAGAACGATCAGCACTCGCTGGAGCATGTGCCTTGAAATATGCGCCGTCACTCTTGTGCTCCGGATGATCACCAAGGGGTGGTGGAGAGAATGCAGGGTGCCGTAGCCAGTCCTGGTCTACTGGACTGTGGGCTTATTGTGGTCTAGTGACGGCAATGCCAACTTTGACTAAGCAGCTTCTTAAAATTGATTCTAGTCAGGTGGGGTTAACTTTGACAAGAATTATATCAGAAATTCAATCGCAACCTGGTTGTCCCAAAACGACTGGTATGACGACATTCTTCAGAGCTCCACATGAGAACTTTGAATACAGGCTCAGATCCTCCATGGGTGGAAGGCCTGAGAAGTATGCATCGTTGACAGTTCTGGGCACGCTGCATCAAGACTGCTGGAGATTCTGTTCGCGAACCAGGAGGCTCGGATTCGAAGACTCCCTCGGGTGCCAGTTTAGCCGACGGATTTTTGACTTTCGGGCATCAGTATCGTTGGTTTGTCTTCTTCAACTCAACGCTCTTCCTTTGTATCCAACGCAGCATTATTCCTCCAAAGGCATCAACAACCAGCTCCGCTGATTTGCTTATTGTCCAGCTTTCGACACCATGTAGAAAGACTGCGGCAATAAGACTTGTGTGGCGCATGATTTGAGACGAAGTATCACCGGTTGTCAAGGTGGTTCACGTTTGCTTGCTCCGATGTAGACAAAACAGTCTTTCAAACGAGACTCACTACTGAAGCTCCATCCACAAATCCAAAGCGCATTCCTTTCTCTGTCTCCCCCTAAGTGAAATCGAATCGATTTCCCCTTGGGAATAGCTCTTACCTCTTCCACATCCTTTAACGTTCCTCATTTGTAGTTATTTTGATAACAATCGATGCGGCTTAGGTAACCGAAACCAAGACCGCCCCTTGAATCGCAGTCGATACTGCTTCATCGAGGGTCCTCCTTCACTTCGTAGAGCACTACTGAACATTGAACAACTCTGCGAAACCACTTCAGTCGACGAGAGCTCTCTGAGGGCAGCTCTCCAGCAAGCGACGGGAATGTATCCCCGAAAATAAATTGACTTCCCGCAAGAACCGCAAAGGAACGTGCAAAGAATGTGTGTGTTCTCACACGCGAATCCAAATATTCAGAAAATATTTTCTCGAACAAAAAAAAAATGCAAAAACTCGTTAACAACATTCCAGGCACATGCTTTGCCACGATGCCACTCGAAACTGTCATAAGAGGCGTGGGCGCTCTGTCAGAACTCCTGACTGGCACGAGCAGTGGCAGGCGCGTGTGTGTCAGATCCCCAAAAAGTATCGCAAAAAGCAATTTTCGCTCAAATCCAAGTTCCCTTCAAACTCCGGGATGGCTTTAATTAAATTCTTTTGCGCACAGCGACACGATACGACAAGCGGACACCGCAGGAAATCCTTTCCATTTGTACAAATGCTATCCCGGCCTCGGAGGCAATGCGATAGCATTGTGTGGCGTAAAACCTTTGCCAGCCCGTCCGCGCTCGTCCGAAGCTGGACACACACACAGGGATTGGAATTTCGCCAAAACTTCGAGGACACAATCTGAATTCGGCCTATCGAATAGATAGAGAGAGAGACAGTCTGAGAGAAGTGCGTGTGGAGTGAATTTGCGGTTGCGTTGTGCTGTGCAGGACATAAATTCCTTGTCGTCCTCTCAAGCGGCGGATAGCGAACGTTTTTGAAATTCGATTTTTCGCCAGAGCTGGGACAATAATTTGAAGATTTATCTAGCGAATGGAATAGTCGTCGTTGTCCGTGTGTTGTTGTCGTCGTCGTCGTCCTCTCGTCGGCTGGGGTGGATGAGTGTGTTTTACAAGCTGTACATACATCAAATCGCTATTTTTGGAATCCAGAGTACTGGGGCTGGGACTGGGGCAATTTATCGCATGTCATGGATGCAGTGTGCCTCGTGCTGTTGGTGGCTGGTGTGTGCATGAGTGGAGTGGACGTTTCACATGATGAATGGTGGGCTTCTCTGTCGAATGAAGCCTCGCCTTGTGGAGAGGAGGCCAATAAATTGATTGAAATGGTGTCTGACCGAAGTTGGGGGGCAGAAAGTTAAAGACACTCACTTGAATCTGGTGCTTAAGAGAGTCAATTGATCGGATGGACATGGTAATGGTAGACTACTTAACTTACAAGGGGATTCTGTGTCAGAAGTGGCATTTCAATGGTCATTTGAATTGAAAATATGGTCGTTTCACAGCAGGATTCTTTGTCATATGTTCATCCACAGTTTATTTATCCAAGCTGGCTTAAGAAAGTCATTTCTTCTTGGGGCACACTGATAGATTTCGGCCAAAAATGGATGCTCTGATGCACTCAATGCAGGCTTTTATTTAGAGTGCTTGGAGTTGCAGGGTACATCTGGAAGCAAGGAGATCGTGGAGCTATTTATGCCTTCTTCTCACGCGGCTTCTTTGTACATTTGGGGGGCACCTCGTTGGGTAAGGTTCTGACACCCTCCTCAACCACCGCCGGAGAGATGTTATTGGCTTGCCAACTAATCGCAGGTTGACAGCTAGCAGTGATTAAAGGAAACAGTCGCCACCGTTTTCTGCGACCAGTTCACAGACTCGGGTGGAAGTGTTTAGCGAATTGTTCCTCATCAAGAGAGATGCTGGTGGCATTACGCGAATCTGAAGAAAGTAAAGGGAATACAACCCGAAAGAGGTTACTCTCGCCACTGGACTTTCAAGGTGCCGAAATGAAAGTTACTCGCCGTGATAGGGTGAGAAACACAGGAGTGCACGAGGAACACTATGTTGAACAACTGCTTCTTCGAACGAAGGGGCTACGCTTCGATGCTTTGTTTACGTGGCACGAATGTCTTGACTTCCGAGACAGGCCTTGAATGCGATTCCATCGGGTAGGCGACCGCCTTGCAGACCTAGGATGTGGTGGTTAGACCAAGCCCGACATCTATCTTGGAATCGCTTTATTACTTCCGATGAGTTAGAGGCGATGACGCAGGATCTGGTTGCCTGGATATATATATAGTGACCTCTTCATCCACGATCCCTTTAGTTGACTATATGGGCCACTGAAGGTGATGATGAAGAATGGCAATCCATCTTTCAACACATTATGAGCCAATTCTGTCCGTCCTACACATTTCTCTAAGATTTCCAAGGAAATTGTTGCCAAATTCTCTACCCTACATCGTATACCAAGATCTGGAATCAGCGACAAAATTGTTGCGAACTTGAGCAATATCCTGTCCCACCATTCCAGCGTTGTCGTTCAGTGCTGACCGTCCGTGCTGCATCAACATGTAATCGCTCACATCACATTCATTCTACGACATCATCTCGCACGGTTGACCGATCATGTTCCGTGGGCATACACTGTGGAATGTACAACTTTCCACTCCGTCAATTGTATCGGTGTCAGTCAGTGCGTCTGTCTAAATAAGATTGTGAGGCTAGCTTAGCTCAAATCAAATCAGTTAAGCAACGCCTAAAGTTTCTTGTTGCCAGCAACTGATCGTACTTTCGACGATTATGACTCAAAATCATACAAGTCCCACCATCTGCTGGTAAAAATTGACGAAACGTGGTATATAGACCACATTTCGGCTACCTTCCGGTCATTTGATGATGAAGCATGATAGCAGCAAAAATTAAAATTCATTCAAAAAATCGTAACAAATTCACGGTCTCTGCAAACGCATGTGCCCCAGAAAAAGACAGGCTTTCTGTGACCGATCTCCGAGGCTCAATCGAATCGATGCTGCGAGCTAAGAGAAAGCGAAAGTCGATCTATAAAACCAACCAACCCACACCGGAAACGTTTGCCGCATAAATCGCCACTCCACATGACATCGCTATCGAGTTTCATGTGTCATTCATGATCCGAGTAGGCGACCGCCCGTTTAGTGTTTAACAAATCACTTTCCACGTCGACGCGCCACACTCGTGCACTATCCGAAGTCGTCATGTCCAACGATCCAAACACCATGCGCAGCCAGTAACTCTTTCACAAGACCCCGTTGACATTTCTATGGAGTCCACACAAATGTCAAAACAACCTTCCTCTCCATCCGCATGCTCATTCAAAGCACCGTACCAAATTGCCCGCAAGCCCATTACGCCACAAGGTGTCTGAGAAGACAGAAACTTTCAAAAAACAAAAAAAAAAAAAAAACTTCACGCCATGATGACTGAAGAGTCGTTGTGTCTCACACAATTCACCAACAAGGTCATCCACCCGTCCGTCCGTCGTTGCCGAAGGAAAAGAGAAGCGCACACAAAAGCAATTCGCACGGTCGAAAGTAAAAGTCCCACGCCGGCGAAGATGCCGACGAAGACAAACGACAAACGGCCACAACACGCCCCCCTTCCAATTCTTTGGTTTCCGCTCTCAGCCCAAGAACCAGTCCGCCTGTGAAATTCGGTCAATAGCTCAGTGGAGTGTTGTGTGGTCGTGTATGGCTTGTGGTCCGGGGGCCCCCTGTCGCACGGCAGAACCATCTCTCTTGCCTCTGGCCGGGGGAGCGGAACGAAAATGACAGTAAATTACAGCCAAACGTCATTATTTCTGACAGTAGACGAGATTAGGTGAAAACGTGCGAGGCGCATTGTCTTCGGCGCCCACTCGCGTTGCGGGGCCATGTCCTAATGATGGTGAGCGGTCCTCTCCCATTCAACTGACGACAGTGAGTGCTAAAGTTTTGACGAAAAGGGATGGGTTTTGCTGATGACATTTGGGAAATGGGTCAAGTGGTCCCCCCCAACTGTCACCATCAATCTCGGGCTGACAGATCGCAAAGCTTTCCGGTTTCCCACACTAATCCCAAATCATTTGGAATTAATCACTTCCTCGCCGAGTCGAGCCGTACACACATCGTGAAGGGTGCGAACGCGCGCCTCTGTGTGTGTGTGTCCGATGAGAACTGTCACCCGGCGGTGCCGCAGTATATCACGGCGCGTTGTCGGAGCGACGAGTGGTGCTCACCTCAGCCTCATTGAGTTCCGCATGGTGGAACGATGTATGCATTGCACATCACGCTTGATTGGCTCGACCGGGCCTTGATGCAGTGGCAGCTTGGATGTGTAACCTTCCATGTTGGTGCACCATTTCATGGTCATTGCGGTTGTCGCTGTTCGCATTTGGCTCACGTCTCAATCACCGGCGCAAGCCGCGAAAGAGTGCAGGCGGCCGTGAAATTGAATGCATTCCGCAATGAATGAACTTGTGCTCTTAATAGAATGCCAACCAGAGCGGGTTGAACAGGCCCTTCGACTAGAATGGAGATCCCTTCTCCTCCCCCACTCGACGGTAAAGCACGCTCGAATGGAGAGCACGGAGGGTTGAAGATTAATTGCACGGCTGAGGTCCGCTCTCGAGCGTGGCCGAGACAGCTGGGATGGTTTGGGTTTTGACTGGGTTTTTAATGAGAATGTCAGCTCGTGTACACAGGCCAGTCCGCAGTCCGGAGATGGACGGCAGCACTGTGTACGCACATATCTTTGAGCGGCGTTGCTGTCAGCGTGATCTTTAAAGTGGTCAGGCGAAGGGTAATTAAAGCCGAGTTATGACCACTTACGCTGATGAGGAAATCAAACGTGAAACACTTTTTTGGGGAACGCACTCTCGGGGTGGCACCGCTAATGAAGGCGTCCTCCTGAGCACTGTTTACGAGCTAATATTTTGGAAATCATAAAAAAAAACACGAGTAATGAGCGCTAGGGTTGTGCACCTTCGGCCCGACAGTGCGTTCGGAGTGGTGTGCGTTGCTGGACAGTGCGTAGACCTTTGGACCATGGACGGCCACACCTGGTCTCGGGTGAAGGCCGAAGACTCTGAACACAAGCGAATTGAAAGGCGTGCGCTTGTTACTTTTATTTGCGTTCAAATGTAGTTACTTTCTGACCGAAGCGGAAGTGAGAATGGGAGGGTCAGTTAATGAACAAAGTTGTTGTATTTCATCTCATAACAGTGATGGTCGTTGTCTGGTTCTCTAGAGAAGAAGAGCTACAGGTCGGGTAATCACGTCGCACGGCAGGCAATAAACATTCTTCTCGTGCATCGCATACGAAGAATGTTCGAGTCGACGCTTGTCCACCTGTGACGTGTGAAAATGACTTGAAAGCAAGCGATTAAGTGCTTGACTCAGCCTGTTGAGCATGTAAATACGACATCGTCACTAAACTGCAATCAAGTATGCTGTGCTGGGGTGTCGTAAAAAAAAGAGGTGCGACGTGCAAGTCATCGTTCACATTCTGTGGAAGGCACTTCGTTAGAATTTTTAAATAATTTTTGAAACACTCCGACAAGCAACAGAATTGGAACCAAATTTTAGACTACGTTGCGACAGCGGAGAGAAGGACGAGATATCACGAGAGATTGAAAGTGTCCCGCATCGTCTATGTACTTGCCTAGGTCTGTCATCTCTTCCTAGTCGCAAGCCTCAAACGGAGCCTGATGGCCAAAGGATAGTGGATTAATTCCAGTTTAAACCATCCGTCGAAATGGCGGAATATTCACTTCCCACTTAAAGGAGTGCTCCGACGGCTGCAGTGTTCAAGATCTATGTGACGCGGTCATCGCGGTATCACATTCGTCGCATTTGATGAATGTTTCGAGAGAAACCACATCAGTTGCTTTCATCGCCCGACGTGACTGTGTGCAACGTTTGATCCTTTCATGATCAAAAAAATAATATATCGCGGCAGGGGATCAGTCACGTGGCATCTGAAAGAAGCACACTCGCAGGAGGCCTTTGAAAACGGCGTGCCAGGTCACACGGCCGATAATTGGTTGCAATGTGCACACTCATAGTCGACTTTAAGCACAAACAAAGGAGCTTAAAGGCTCCACATTCGCATGCACAGAGGGCCCACTTCCGAGGAAAACAAATGCATCCACGACATTCGACAAAAAAGCTGAACCATTAATCCGCGCCTACAGAAGGTGCAGCACCACTCGAGATACACACTCGCACTCGGAATGAAAGAGAAAAAAATCACATTAATCCATTAGCTGCTGGCTGTTCGGCAAGCGATTACAATGCATCGTCAAAGGTGACTCACTGGTAAGCTCCGGTCTACGCCGCCGTTCCCATCGACTCACCAATCCACCGCTAGACAAGGCTACCAACTCCCGAGGTATCACCTTCCACACCTATACGACCACAACGGCTCATCTTGTCGATGCACTGGCGCTCGGGTTGCCAGGGTCTCGAGGCAGCATCCAGCGCCATGATGAATTGTGTCTCGGTTGTTGCGCGCCGTGTCAGAGAGTCATATGACATTTACGAACGATTGCCGCAACCGGGAAGCCACACCGCAGAGAACTGCAGTAACCAACGAGCGACGAGCTACGAGCTACGACCATGGCGGACTTAATTTGCCTTTTGATCAAGGAAAGCGAAGTGCGGCGGTCTTTGGCAGAAAAAATAAAACACAAATCTGCAGTGATGTGCATAAATTCCACAGCACAGCCCTTGCGAGTCGTGTCGCAGCAAGGCAGCGAGGAGCGAGTGCAAACGTGATCCATTGCCGCTGCTGCTTCTGCTGCTGTTACTGCTGCTGCAGCTGATGGTGATGATGATGATGACGCTGCTGTTGTTGATGTTGCTGGTGCTGTCGGAAGATTGTTGACCTTTCGGTGTGTGTTTCTGTGACTGCTCCTCGTTGTCGGATTAAGACCGAAGCGTCTACTAAATCTTCCAGCGTTCATTCGTACTCCTCCCTGCCCCTGCCGTCAGAGACGGAGCATGGCGGGGTGAGGGTAATCACGAGATAATGCTCATCTGCCAGAGCAACGCTTTTGGCAGATGAATTGCCCTGGTGGCCACCAATGCGGCAGAGAATCGATGCGGACTCAGACATACACCAGCGGCAGCCACAGCCACGGCCACTGGGTGGTGCTACTGTTGGTGGACTGCCCCCTCGATGACTGTGCACTCCGCTACCATAATTGCATCCATTTGTCTTCACTTTCGAATGTGTTCCGTGTTCCGATGGCCGGAATGTGAGCTGCTCCGGCTGCGAGCTGTGAATTTTGATAAGCAGTCGATAATGGGATGTCAAGTTGGCGGGTATTTTTATTTTCTCTTTTTTTTCTGCTTTGTTTCTCTTTCTGTATCTTGCCCCATTCGAGTGCTATCGGCAGGAATGTGTAATTAAGATAAACGAATGCATGCGGGGTTAAGTATCCGTTTGCACGGGGTGATGGATGTGCAACCGGTCGCGGACAAAGTGGAGTCTATGGGAAAAGTTTGCACGGTTAGTCGAGCTTGACTGCGGTTGGAGGGTGTATTCTGGGGCCATCATCGTTTTGAGGAGTGGAAGCTGCGAACCGTGGTGGGAAGACACTTATTTTGGGACGGATACACTTCGAAATGGCGTTCTCAGCAGAAAGGCCAACGGTGGCTTTGTCTTCATGCGACTCAACGAATGATTATCTCATGTCGATGGATGGAGAAAGCCATCCTTCACGGTCCACTGCAGTTGGAAGTCATTTAGCATAACTTGACTTGAGGTCAGTGGTTGGGTTGCTCTTGAGTCTCTGACTATGGCGGGAAAAAAGATTGCTATCAGAAGTTCCATTCATTTGGATTGTTCTCCCGCCTTCGACCAGAGACTGTGAATGCAAAGATCTTAGTGGTTTGAAAGCGAGTCATTTTGACGAAGGTTGGGCAAAGGAGTGTGAAATTGTGGGCACCCACGGAAGTGGCATGACCCATTATGTGGACCGTGGGATTAGTGTTGGGATATGTAGTGTAGAAAAGTGAGTCACCTCGCTACTGGATGTTCTCAGTGAGACCGTTCAAGCGTCCCTCGGAATTGAACCAAAACAGTCGATTCTACGGCATTCTCAACAATTGGGCGAGAACGACTGTATGTGTACAGTACACATCATTACCCAGAAAACAGTCCGCGAAACTTTATGCCCAACTCTTGGTATCAGGTAAGATACCTATAGTGATCGGTGAGATGATGGAATAGCACCTAGGCTACAAACTGTGGCCTAGGTGTCAACCCTGGCAACTCGGAAATGATGGTGTTTACCGGGAAATACAAAATGACTACCTTCAACTTCCCCTGCCCAAACGGTCAACGACTATCCCTCTCAACTAATACTGAGTACTTAGCTGGATAACCAATGTAGACTACCGGATTAAGAAGGCCAGTATACCTTTCAACGCGAAAAGGGCCTGCGGTTTGGTCGCATCAAACCAATCTCGATGGATGCACAGCCGTGGTACATACTAGCCTCACTTATGGGTCGCTAGTTTGATGCCCGACTGATGAATCTCAACAAAATACAAAGAATGGCATGCGTAGGTACAACAGACGCGTTACGGACAACCCCTTTAGACGCTCTGACGGTCATGATCCAAATCTCCCACCTATCGACCATTCAAAATATAGCGACGCACAGTGCGAATAGATTCAGAGAGTCTCGGTTGTGGTTGTCATTGCTCAAGACTCTATGGCCACAGCTACATTCTGGATTCGACACTGAGACGACTCGTATAATAATAATATGGGTCGCGTGGAGAGACAGGCCTAGTTTCAAACCACTCGAGTTGTGCGTGCTATTGTTCTCTAACGTGTGGAAGGGACCTACAATTTTTGGCGACTCCGAACGGCCCAGTTTGAGAAGCTTTTTCTATACAGACAGTTATTACTCTTTGAGCACTGTCAGTGACTCGAACGAGGTGGGGCCGTGAACATTATTTTGTCGTATCGGGAGTCGAACCTATAAACCGTAGGTTCAAGTGCGCAGGAGTCGACGCACATACCCACAATGCCACGGCCACCACTGAGACAACTCATACGGTTTCCTCTTAAGTTATATTTTTCAAAATATGTATTTCGAGGTGCTCTACCCCACTAGGGAAGACTGGGATAGCCAGCACGCTGAGAATGAAAGGTCCCCGGTTAGAATTTCAGTGAAAGCAACGCTTTTATCCTGTTTTCCTGAAAAATGTCTACGCTAGTTTATCAAACGAGTTTTTAAATTACCAAGAGGCTCACCAAACTACATGCTTCACCTGGAAACTGGAGTAGCGCCCCTATTTTTGGAAACCCTCAAACTCCACTTCGATTATGTGGTAAGAGTCATGGGAATGAATCAAGAAAGGATTCCGAATGTAGTGCTTACTCAAATGCTGGTTAACGGTGGAAAATGTGTCCGAGAATGGAAAAAATTAGCATCGGACATTTAATCTCCGAGTTGCGCCAGGCGAGCAGCAAATCCACCCAAGGCATAAGTTCTACACACTGTTGGAGAAAACAAGACATAGAATCTTCAACCACTTTGTGAGATGTAGCCAAGTCGTCACAATACTGGACATATTACAGCAAATTGAACCACAATTTGCAAGACAGAACATATTTCATGGCATGTTTCACAACGGATATGATAAGCAACATCTTTAAAATAAGAGGTGAACTGATAAGTTTAAACTTTATACAGCATCGCCCAGAACGCAATCTTTTGTGCAACCTTTGCTACCTTCAGGAACGAGAGGACGTATTCAACTTCATCACTATGTGTCCCATTCTTAAAGAATTCCGCTGCCACTTCTTTGGAGCACAGGTACTCTCGCTTGAAGAAGCGATACACATCTTAAACGGAGACCGAGGCTGGGATCTATTGTACAAGTATGCAATAAACGCACTGCGCTATAGAAAATGTATTATGGAGGAGAACTTTTAGAAACACATACTTTAAATGTAAAATCTGGTAGACGGCCCTAAGCCAAACCATATAGACTAAGAATTTTTTGTTCAAATCCATTTGTGAAATAAATAATCAACTAAACTAAACTAAACTATCCTGTTTTCAAATCTGGCCTAGTCACCATTTGCCGTTGGGATCAAATTAACGACACAATCACAGGAGTTGTCGATCAGCGGTAGTAGTCTGACTATAGGTGTCACACGTGTGCTGGAGATTTCGCTGACAGCCCACTTACCTACCTACCGAGGTTGCTGCTTTTAGTAGACCAGTTTTGAGTCTGACTGCCCCAGTCTAACGTCAAAAACAACTCATACAATCAAAAAAAGAGCATTGATGCCCGGATTGGAGTGTGTACACAAACGCTTCAAAGGTGAATTGCGGACTCTGCGCGTGTATTTACTCAGATAATCTGAACATATCTGCAGCCTGCAGACTACCAAATGACGCCAGCATCTTCTAAGCGGAAATCCTCACCATTAGGGTCAACATAAGTTTCATACTAATACAAGGTCAATGCAAAAAATAGCTATCTTCGTTGACAGTCAATCTGCCATCAAGTCAGTTGCATCGACCGTACTAGCCTCAATGAGCCGCATGCATGAGCTTGCTGCAGTCACAATAAAGTTCAAAATAACCATAATATGGGCATAGACACGTTTTTAGCAACGAAGCCGACGGACGACAAGGAGCTGCCCGCCATAGCTTGTCTGCTGTGGAAGTAGACATTCCACTTGGTCTAGCAAAAGCATGAATTACTTCACATTTCGTGAAAATGGCTAACCTTAGATGGTCTCGGTTTACAACGTACCACGAACTAACGATCTTCTAAAGATGTCTCGCACTAGTATTGCTAAAATCACAGCGGGGACCACGCAGTTAAGCTAGGAATTCCTCATGACTAGCTGCAATAACACGACAGAACCAGAATCATTGACTCACTTTATGTACCATTGCCCAGCCCTTGTCAGAGCGAGGCAACGGACTCTAAGCAAACCCTTCTTCGAATCTCTCGGCGAGATATCGAAAATGAACATCAAACAATTGATAATGTTCCAGAACGTCGCACGATGATTCTAAATGCATATCAGCGTTCAGCTTTCAGAGCTGTTGTTTCAGAATGACACGTAGTGCTAATTGGGTTCTCAAAGAACCACCACCTTAGACAGACATATGTCTAACTAGTATACCTAGCACCTCAAGTTGGATGCCACTTGCATGCACTACCACGTTCCACAAGTTCGGCGTTAAAGTCTCTTGGGCACGGAGCTGAATTACCAATGCGGTCTATATGACCCAGCCACCATAGTCGTCGGACCCATAGACGCCTGGCTAGGCTGTTATCACTGTACAGCCCGAAAATTTCGTGATTCTTCTCCAGATGTCGTCGACGCAAACGGGACCAAAGATCCCGCGCAGAAGGTTTGTCTCGAAGTGAGCATGGACTGCTTTGAGATTGTCCATGTCTCTGCGCTGTACACCAGGACCGGGATGATCAGTGCCTTATAAATATAATGCCCCTTCGAAAGTCTCTGCCCTGGTGCTCAATTGCATCTTCCGCGTTTGATCTCGGCACTGGCCTCGTTCGCAGTGTTTACTGCGGAACGGAGGTAGACGAAGTTAGCAACTACCTCGAGGCTCTAGATACCCATTCTATTCAAAACCCTCGCCTCAGCACTTTTAGAGCTACTCTGACATATTCGGAGCTCAGGCCAGGTCACAAACTTGGAGTAGAGTTGGCGGCGAACGGGCCGTGTCGTCTTAGAGCCAACGGCGGTACTCATAGGCTCAGCGAGGTTACCGATTCGAATCCCTCGCCCGAGGGTCAATAAAAGGGGCCTGGCCTTCCAGTTGGGGTTGTGCGTGAGGTTAACACACTCGAATGTGGACGTATTTCTTGGACAGGGCGTTTCATCGGTATGCATGGCTGTCTGAACGCGATAAATCCAATTCTACGCATCGGATTTTCCCCGATGAATGTCAAATACGACGAAAAATAATTTCTGATTTGTTCCATCTAAACTTCAACATCCAACGAACCGAGTGGAGAGCAGCGATACACAACAAACGGAACGAACAAACGCAATTTAAAACCCGAAAATCTCGCGTCCCAATCTAATCAAGAGGCCATAACTCCTCCAATAACGAGACTTAATAGCATGTACTCCATAATTCGGCCATCCCTCGAATCGAACGCTATCACGATAGAGCCTCCCCATAAATCAAACCACAGTAGGCACACACTCGGGGCCTCTTATCGCGTGCAGCACTCTCCCAAATAATTATTCCATGAAACGCGCCAGCGGCACAGACCCCAAAAAGCCAGCCACACTGACCGGTCGCCATGGCAATCCCGCCCCCCTGACAAGTGCAAAAGCAAATTTATTTTTCGACGCAAAACTTCGCCCTCCGTCACGTGACATTTCACGCAAATAGAGTTCAAAAATATTTGCTTTCATCCCCGACGGTGTCGAGCGGGACACATGTTGTCAATGTCAACTGAATCCGCTTAGGATCCGCTGGCGGCTTCCGCCCCGCATGGCCGGGGACGGTGGAGAAAATATTGAAATTCCAGCGCGACAGAAGCCAGAGTTGATTTTATTTCTTCCTGCAGCGGGCGCGCTCGTCCTACGTGCCCGGGATCCGAAAGCCAACAACTGAGCGAAAAACACCCACAAACCGGGCGACAATTGCACGGGGCGGGGGAAACAAAGTGTCCTCAGCGGGACGCGGCTCGAACAAACACGCAGCCCCCGGCAAGCCATCTGCTTTCGGCTAGAAATTCAATTCGAACCACAAAGTGGGGCCGCATCGGTAAACAAATTCGACTGTCATTTCAGCGGCCCTCGGGGTGGCGAGCATGAGAGATGGTGGCTTCGGTGTGTAGCGACTATTTGCTTCCACTTGACAGCTCCGGAAGCCGCTGTACTAGACGCAGTGCCACCGTCACATGTGCGCGATCGATTATTGACACATCACGGTGGGGACGGGGTCATTGGCCGACGACAACGGCTCTGCCACCAGACGCCGGTGCTGACACCCAGAATGGGAGGCAGTCGAACGAATAGAACGGAAACTGTAGAGCCGGCGAATAGACATACCAACGAGGTGAGGTGGTCGTCTGCACACACACACACACAGGCGGCTGTGTGCCGCGTTCGATGACACGATGATTGTTGCTGACAGATGGCAGTTGCTTTGCCGACTGTTGCTCGCACCAAGGCGCGGCGTGGCGCGTCGTCCGCTGCGGTCGTGGGAGGACGTGCACAAGGGAGAAGGGGCAAGCGGTGCCTGATTAGGCGGCTAGTGCGAGATTTTTCTGACTAATTAGCTTGGCATGGGCGAGCGGCTCTTTTTATTGACTTTTCCTCTTCACGAGATTAGTTGCCCCGTTTGGCTTGTGCTCGGCGAGGGGTTCTTGACTTCGGTCAGGTCGCTAATCGAAATTTATGTATGCGACCGATTCAAATTAGCACGTCCATGAGTGGTGATGACACCGGCAGCGGCGGATGATTTAATCGCTGCTCGGCTCGGTTCAAAGGCCGCGGACCCATTGACGGAGGCCTGGGCATGTGATGTTCGTGTGGATCCGTGACTAGTATACGCCAATTAGGAGGGACTGAAACTGTACACTAGGCAGACGGTATGACATGATTGAACATTTAGAGCCCGAGCTCCTGCGGTCAGTGACTCGCGGAGGGTGGGAACTTGATTTGGTGTCGCCACAAGACGCTTGGGTGCTCATGAATCACCTGCATCGGAGATGGTGTCCGCCGTCTACGAGACACGAATGCAATGGGAATGTAGTCACTGACCCAGCCTGGTATAAGTGCCTCTTCAAGATTTCAGGCACGACTGCCGAGACGTGTCTGAGATGTCGTGGGATAAGGGCGGAGAGCTAGGCTTACGTTAACCAATGTGGCTGATGTCCCTGGATGAGTTGGAGCTGCTTTGGAGGGTTGTCGTACTTGGCTTACATGGTCCGGCGATCGAGTCAAAGAAGTTGTCGCGTCTATTCTCTATTCTTCGACTTTTGACCAGCCTGGAAGCACTGAACGATCACATTTTGAATACTCGTCGACACAGATCTCAGAACCGGGGAGAGTTTATCTGAGGAGTCTTTCAAAAGTTTCATAAAGTTTCACATCATATGAAGCTGACTACAATTTTGTAGCTTCCTGGGGATACCGGGAAATTATTGTACAGAGCAAACAGCAGTGGACCCAAAACCGATACTTGTGGCACTCGCGGTTTTGTTGTCAGCACATACGACACTGCATTCTTTCACGATGAATTATTATTTTTATTTAACTTGACTTCTGTCAGTTCTTCGATGTCGTTAAATGAATAACTACCTAGCGGCTTTCATCTAGTTTCTGCAAGGGCGAGATACAGAAGTACGTAGAGCTTCCGCATCCCTGTACATTCTACAAACGTCATTATACGGCGCTTCAAGTCTTCTGCTGTGATTGCATAGAAGGCAGTGTCGAGTTAATACGCCCACCACTTGCTACCTTGTCTAACTCTAGAAGAGCTGCAGTTCTGTTGGCGTCTGTGGCGTTTTTTAGTAGCAATTGCTTTCAGATGGGGTGTCTCCTGTTTCTGTGCCAATACTCTTCTTTGCTAATTCATCGGCTTTTTCGTTGCCCTCGTGGTAAGATTGCCGTTGTATCCATTGGAGGTAGGCACCTGAAACTGTGCCTTCATCCGATTTAGTGTAGATTTCCATTGCAGCCGGACGTTATCTGCGTCTCGTTCCGCTCTAGTGGAGATTATTGTTTTGTTGCTTCTTTCGATTGCCACGGGATCTTCGAGTTTTGGAGTCGGTCCATGTGGTCTTTGCTGTGAGCGATTGCTTTTTCTTAGTCTGCAACACAAATGCAAGCCGATCTCTTATCTTTCTAAGATTTTCGTTTGACTTGTAATGCATTCCACAATCCTTGTATAGTTCTGCTACAAGTCTTCGTTTTTATTTGACCACTTACGCTTATTTCAACACATTGCTTTGACACGCTGGGTACCAATCCAATTATTTAGGCATCTCGTCAAGCATCAGCTTGAATAATGAATCGGATGCAGGTGAACGAGGAGAAATTAAAGCAGCAACGGCAGCTGAAAACAAACATCACACTGAACTCCTACTTGCTGGGCCAGCTAAAAAAAAATAAACACCCTCCCAGGAGCAGGCTTGCAGTTCAAGTGGGAGTAATACAATTGAACGCTCCAGCTTAAATTATTTGGCAAACACACATTCGTTGATCGCTCCTTAAAATGACCAACTCCAGAAGAGGCATTTGCACTCGCATTGGCTTACCAGGATCTGCTATTTATACAACAGCTGCTGTGAAATGAGCGTCAAAGCTGCAAATACGCCATTTATCATCTCCTTTTCGACTGCTTAACATGTTTGAACCGATGTCTCCAACCATTTCTGTCTGGGAAGAGCTGCAGGCGTGATGAGTCTCCCATTCCCCATCGCAATAAAGAGGATCGGAACATAGGATTATTGATAACATTATCTGCTTCTGTCGCAATAGTTCTCAGTTCTTCGAAGTTAAATTTTGACCTACAACAGGTTGTTCATTGTCCGGACAATCTGCTCCCAAAATTCACTATGAGTCGCCATTAATTGATTCATCTCTGTGATAGGAGATCCGTCGTCCTTCGATGGGATAGTAGCCTTCAACCCAAGAGCCGCTCTTCGGAATGCTTGCGCATTATCGGACAGAATCGTTGATGGAACGCCTCGGCGGTTAATTAAACATTGATGGGAGATGAGGTAATGCCCTTGACTAATTCTAGATGTACAGCGTGTACCTACTGCCGAACAAGTGCGACGTAGACCTTGCGTGCTTTACAATAAAGAGACCCCGCAAAGCCAACGCCTACATTATCAAAGGGCCGTGCCAGTGTTGTTCGCGCGATAGCTAAGGGAACAGGTGCATTGTGGAGTAATGACTCTGAGAGAACAAAAACGTAACTTTTTTTTTCTTTTTTCTTAATTAAGGAAGTCACTTAGGCTAGTTTGACTGTGTGGTCTGACAACAAATTTTCCAACGAATCCATGTGTGAACAGAAGCCATTTTGTTCGACTGTCCAAGTGAGTGGCATTCCAAATGGTGACTGGGTTCCATGCAGACTGCGCTCTTATGACAAGTTTAATTGGGCTTCAAACTAAATCACATAACAGACCACCAGTGCAATAGTCAGAGCTGTACATCGGAAAAGACCAGCGCCACTTCCAGCAGGTATGGCTGATCATTTTAAACGCCAACTCACATCAGTTCATACATCCAGTTCATCAAAGACATTGACCGTCGTTCAAAGCACTAGAATGCGTCTGTCTAGAGCACTCCTGCCGCTCCCCGAATGCCTACAAAGATCAACAACTGCCACGACACATGGTCATTCGCATGCTCTATCGTCCACCATCCACAATTGATTTCTCTTTCACGCAGATCCGCAAACGATCCAAATATGGAGTCACGCTGCACGAGCATTCCTCCGCTTCAATGCTTCGATTTTGTGAATTCAGATTACATTGTCAACAACTTCCATCGGCAACTTGACAAGTTCCACTTACATTCGATGAAACAATGAGCCCCCTCCCGCTCACCACTTATCACCACCCGCCCCACCGGCAGGTAATAGCGACAAAATGATAAACCACCCCCACCATAGTCAACTTGAACTGCAATTACATGGCAAGTCACAACCACCTGCCTGACACTGTTAATTGGAATCTTTAAGGTGCCGTGGCTAAGGTTAACTAGAGTCGCCCGTCAGTCACTACATCAGAGGCTGCGCCTCTCACAAAGACCACCGCTTCACGGGGTCCTTCCAGTTGCCTGACTCGACATCGGGTGGGAATCCACCTTTAATTACTGTGAAGTGGTTCAACGTTTTCGGTGGTTTTCCCCTCATAACCGTGCCGAGCATTGAGTATCTGCTGAGAGTGGCACATCGCCGGGTTTTTATGTGCGCCGGGTTGAAAGCCAATTACGGGACGATGACAGTGGTGACACGACGACGCTACAGTGCGGTGCGGTACGTCTTGCCGGATATACCGGCATAAGAAAAGTGCAAAATTGAATGCGATATTCATGCGGGGGAGGGGGGCGGCAGGGGGCGCCCTGTGGAAAGGTCGCGTTCGGTGGAAGGCAGTGTCTGCCGGCGAAAAAGGTACTCGTACTTTCGGAAGCAAATGGTGATCGCCTTCTTGTCTTAATTAAATGTACCTTGGCAGGTAGCTACCACAACGATGACAGAGCGCCATTCACGTTCAGGAGGGTGTAAGTCTCGACATCATTCCGGTCGGGATGTGGCTTGGTTTGACTGGTATTTTGGCCGTTCGGGAGGTTTGACTGGTATTTCTCTCTTTCGGTTTCTTTGTCGATGTGAGCGCACACACCTGGAGTTAATGACATTTTCATTGATTTACGGGAGGATTCAAAGGACCTCTGGAGTGTGCTTTTACTTTGGGGCGACAGCAAAAGGCAGCATTCCAGTGCCATTAGCCAAAGTGCGGGGAGTTTTTTCGTGAACGACCGAAAGAGGACTCAGGTGGGTTGGAATTTAATTTCTGAAACTATGTTCAATTGGGGCCACGTGGGGGTGGTCACATTGAGGGGCTTTTCTCGCTTCGCAATCGAATGCTGATGGTGATGGTGATGGCGATTGGGAGATTCGTTATCGCCAACATTCCGGAGGTGTGCTGCAAGCCTTTAACGGAACAAAATATCGGAGAACGTAGTAATTGGATATTCGATTCGATAAGGAGGGGCGACGACGGTTGTGGGTCGTCTTTGGAGGCGGGGGCTGTGAAGGCGATCGTAAATCAATGCTGAATCGGTTGAAATAAGACTCAGGCCAGGTGCGGGACAACAAAAAGGCGGAGATGTTTGTGAACGAGGGTCAAGATTAGGTTTTGAACGCCTTGCTTCAGTTGGCATTGACGATGGAATTCTTTGAAGTGAGCAGTCGATGTTAAAGGATTCAAATAATGAGCGGTTGCTTTTGGGTTTCACAGGGATGATGAGGGTCGTTTTTATTCATGTCAGCATTCAGCAAAAGTCCAAATGATATTGGCGCAGACGAGGTGTTCGAAGGGGATGTAGAAGTCATTTAAGGCAAATTTCTTCGCATTGATACGAACTTTGACGGGAGTGGGTGGTGTTTGTTGGCTCATAGCGACAAGGTACGACTTGCGTTTGTCGGAGGTGTTTCGAACCATATACGAATACATAATGATATGGAGGCGTTGTGGGTCTGTTGAACCCCGGCGTCTAGGTTCGAATCCCAGTACAACAAAAATTGTTTTCACGGTCATGACAACGCTCAAAGACTAAAACTGTCTAGAAAAAGCCTCTCAAACTTAGCCGTGCGGTTAGTCACATTAAACTGTATGTGTCTTCCACTCGTGTGAGAACAGAGGCTCGCACAATACGGGTGTTTGCTGAAAAGCTGGGCCCAGGCCCGCTACCTACAGAACAGGCACAAGGCTCTTCGACAACTGCAGCCCGTGGTCGACGGGACGATATACCACTGATTATATTGGAGATTGTATTTACGACTCAAAATTAAACCCTTTTGGTAGGAATTGGACGTCGACATGCTGGCTTCCAGAAACTTCACTTTTGCTTCCAATCATGTGATTTTTCACGAAGACTGATCTCCATTTTGTCCTTCATTGACGACGATCTTGTATACTTTTACCGAATATTATTTTAGATGGAAAACGGAGTATCCTTTCCTGTCTCCACACTTGCCTTAAAACCACCAACGCACCAGAAAATCACGTAAATGTAATATGCCAGCCGCACACCCAGCAACACCGTCTGAATGCCGCAACGCCAATAGTAACTTCCAAATGAATCACCTCCAACTTCCAACGGAGACAGAACGAAAAATACTCTCTCTCCCCTGCTGAACAGCAGAGATCCATCAACTCGCATTCTCTGCAAACCACGCACAGGCGAGCAATCAGTTTTGTACCCCTTGGGCAGGCGGACGATGATGGATGATGAACGAACTCGCAATTCCATTCGGATGTCCATTTCCGCCGCCTCACTGGGGAATCCCGTCCCACGACCATTCATCATCATCGCCCTCCGTGCGCAGAGCTACCATCCACCAGGCAACTTCATTCACTTTCGCCGGCTAACAATTTACATTTGCATGCTGCCGCCCCGCCAAACAGGTGCATTAATTGCCAATTTTATTTCTCATTTACCAATTTCACTGCACGGACGCGTGAGCGGATTGTTTCGTAACGAAATTTGATCAGTATCCACTATCGCGGCCATTAAGCGATGCAACGAGCCGTTAATTTCAACTATTTACTGCTCGCTGGAGCGTTCACGAATCCTATCATCAGCGTCATGAGATACACCATTCGGCGAGTGCTGAAACATTGAAATCAGTTTTGAGGATTAAATACTCGTCCCAATGGGTCGAGTGTGTGGGGTGGGGGTGCTGCAAAATTCATTAGAAGTCTTTAAAGCGAGTCACCGCAAGTCCCCACGGAACACCCCGCTTCACTGGTGCTTGTAATTATCGTAAATAGGAGGATTGCTGTTGCGGGTCCTTGCCGTTGTTGGGCTCCCACCGAACAAATGCCACAAACTAGAACTCCTTTCACGAGCGCAAACACACACACACATTAGACGCGCCAAGCAAACCGCACGAGACCAGGCAGAGCACTCTTTTCGCATACCCACGAAACTGGGTCAGATGTTCGCATGTAAAATGCAACTGACATCAGCGTATTAGAGACTACAACTGAGGTAACCACATGGTGGATGATATAATTCTCATTAGTAGATGACATCTTCTGAGGACGACGAGGACATGGGCGTTAGTGTTTTTACGAGCAGTTGTTTAAATAGGTCTCTGTGCATGGGATCTGTGGTGGTGGTTTTATTTTCTCGATTCTGAAATGAATCCCCAAGACAAATGTGAATACATTTGCGGATGACTCTGATGGCACATTAGCGTTCGTGCGTTCGTCCGTTGGTGCTGTCGTGCGTTTGTGCGTTCGTGAGTGTGCTTAACGGTTATTTAATGAATTTCATTAAGGAAAGAGGTGGCATTTTGTTGAGTGCAATGCAAGCACAGCGCGCAAGTGGAAGGAGAGGCCTTGAACTGATGATGGGCTCTTGGAATGTGATGTGAGTGATGACACAGCACAGAATGTGAAGTCGTTGTGTGAGAATGCGTCGCTCTCTGCGAGTGGCTGTTCGTGGGTAGACCTGGAAGAAGGGAAGACGAGGGAATGTCGTGGATCGGCGTGGATCGATGAAGTTAAGCAGTTAAAGCAGAGAAACTTAAAAAAAGAAGCGTGTTGGAAGGTTTTTTGGACTTCCTTCGAACCAACCCGATGGTGGTCTTTAAGGCTTTCCAGCGTGGAATTCTGTCTGTTCACCGATACCGAAGAGAAGAAACTTTTAGACCAGACAGAAGGCACTCTCTGAAAGGCAATAGTCACACGATGCAGTCACAGAACATATCCTTTAAACCAGTTTTCTAGTAAATTTGGGAGATGTTTAGAACCTTAACGTCTGATTTATGTGGTTCACCATTATAGCTTGGGTAGACCAAGTTTCACTTAGGCTCTGCTGAACCCATTGTGATGCTCGTTTGGGGCATATATGTACGCCCAGTGTTCTATGTCTCAACTGTCAGAGACTTGGGCAGTCGCAATGGTAGTGAGGAGTATCCTCTTTTTCCTCTTCGTCGCCGTAGAATCTGCATATGTAGTCGTTGGATAGTCCCTTTTTCATTTCGTGATACTTCAGTTGATTAAGGCAGCTTTTTTTGTTTCAAACATCAGACGATGTTCTGCAGTAGCTGGAGGCATGGAAGGCATACTTGGATGGACTTCGCAATTTTCTGGAATAACACGGTATCCCGGGACGCACATAAGATGGATGCTAGAATATTCGGCCATCTCGTTAAGAGAATGGCGGCAATTCAGGTTAATAGTGACTGCATCCAGAGACATGATCGATGTTTTGTCGTTCGAATATACAGGGTGGGCCATCTAGTGGTGTTTTTTTAAACCATAGGTTATTTTGACACTGACAGCTGTTTCCTGCTCGAAATTTTAACAGAAAGTCAGTATCATACCTCCGTGGAATGAAATGAGTCGTTTTACACTCGAACAATGTTGGGAAATATTGAAAACTTTTTTCTAAAGTAAGTGCTGTGTCGCCCAAAAAGTGCGTTTTTTGAAAAGAAGAAGTTTTCACTGTACTGGTATGCTAGTGGACTACATAGGGTCCCCGTCGTAGATGTGAATGTGGCTGCTGTGGCCTTCTTTGAAAATAACGCTGGAAACAACGTTTCGAACAACGGTGGGCGTTACAGAAGTTGAGAAGTTCTTCTCGAAGAGCAGGAGATCGCTATTTCTAGATATGGATCACATCAGGGGTGACAGTAGTTCCTTTGATATTTGCAGTGATTTTAGTCTAACCACTGTGCTGGATATCTGCTGAGTATGTACGAGGGGCGTTCAATATATTCTCGGTATCGGAGTGAAGCTGTAGTTGTACATATAAATTGACCTATTTATCAACTAATACTATTATTTTAGTGCATTCATGTAAAGTTTCATATAAATGTGATTATTAATTCGCATTTATCTCTAGTTAAACAGAACCATAATGGCAACTGAGACGATGATGGTGAAAATTGAGCATCGCGCTGTAATTAAATGTTTCACTAAGCAAGGAAAAAGTCAAAAAACTATTCATGGAGAGATGGTGGCTGTTTACCAGGGTTCCGCACTTTCATTATCAACTGTGCAAAAGTGGTCAAGTGAGTTCAAGAGAGGCAGAGAGAGCATTGAAGACGACCGCTCCGACGCCCCGGCACTGCTTGTACGGGAGAAAGCATCTTGTTTTTGAAGATGCCCGAATAAAGGTGAAAATGATGGCAGAGATCACCAAGCTTTCAATTGGTACCATTCACACCATTCTTCATGCCCATCTTAACCTTTCAAAGGCCATTGCCACGAACGCTCACAGCGCCTCAGAAAAAAGTGAGAATCGCATGCAGTAGAGAGCTTTCGGAGATGTGTAAGGCTCATTGAGTACAAAAAAAAGGTGAAACCATCAACGCCACATCCTACGCTTCCACTTTGCATAATTTGCGGGAGGAAATTAAAAAGAAAAGACGGGGTAAACTCGCAGCGGGTGTGTTGCTTCTTCATGACAACGCTCCTGTTCACACGGCGCGAGTTTCCAAGGCTGCTGCGCGAGATTGTGGTTTCGAAGAAATCCAACACCCACCCTATAGTCCAGACCTTGCCCCTAGTGATTATTTCCTGTTTCCCGATTCTAAAAAATATCTTCGTGAAAAAAGATTTTCGGATGATGAAGAACTCAAGTCGGCAATAAATGGGTATTTTGTTTAACTAGAGATAAAACGCGAATTAATAATCACATTTGTATGAAATTTTACATGAATGCACTAAAATAATAGTATTAGTTGATAAATAAGTAAATTTATATATACAACCACAGCTTCACCCCGATACCGAGAATATATTGAACGCCCCTCGTATGTCTAATGGGGACCTTGAAATGGAGATACGCATGCCAGTTGGTGCTCACAGTGGATGAGGTATCCTCATCAGGCCCTGTTTACCATTATTCAACTCCATAGAGAAGTGTGGGCCTGACTACTGATACGAAGAGCCGGTGCACCATACGAGGCTATAGTCCCTATTTGCATCATATTCTCTGTTTGCACTGGCACGGCCTTGGATGTAGTCAGTAAAGACTTTCCTCAATAGTTCGCCCAAGACTGAAGCATTGGACGTGTTCTATTAACGAGGGGAATACTGAGTATACATAGAAGCATCCCGGGGAGCCCAAATATCCAGAAAACCATACTACCGGCGGCATTTTTAGAGTATTGTGGCCATGCCTTGATAATTGTGGCCGCCTTGGCATGATTAGTGATTAGTTGCGATGACTCATACACTATGTGTCCAGGTTTAATTTCCGTCATGAATAACCTTTCATAATTCAAGGTTCCACGTCCAATTCGCTGACAATGCTTAGAGGGTGTAGTGGAGCTTCTCAAACATCGCCATTTGGAGTCGACAAATAAAAAATGCACACTTCCTGCTTCCGGAAGAGGACGATAGATAAGCTAGACTACAGTCCAGAAAAGGGGACAGGAGCAACTCCCATTCTACTCGTGTACAAGCTACAATGGAGTTTAGTTAAGAAATAAGCAAACATCTAAAGACGGCAGCAGAATTCTCAGACAGTGTGCCGTAGTAGCCAGTACAGTGAACAAACATAACTTAGCACATTAGGTACAGCAACCGAATATCTGCCTTGGACAACGAACTTCAAAATCCCCCACACTGCCTGCTAATTCAAGAGCTTCGGTTCATTTTTAGACAACACAAAATGCTGCAAATTCCCTGCCTTGTGCAACCACTCAAAAGCAGTGAAAAATCTCCCCATCCCGAGTGACATCTTGTCGCAGCAATTTGATTGAGAAGAAAACATCCTTGCGGCTAAACATAGGCTGCCTTGAAAATACCATCCCTCGAGCATCTCCTTCCATTCGCAGTCTCCGACTTCTGCTCTGCGTCACTCTGCCACTGCATTTGCCTGCATCCATGTCAAGCATCATTGTGCAATTAATTCTTGCATTCCAGTGCGACTCAATGATGCCAGACAAGGGCTCTCAGCACAGTCGTTATGCAAATACGCAGCATTCCGTCAGCATTTGCATACAACTGCGAATGATTCGCTTGCAAGAAGCCGCCCACGTACGCGTACGTACGTCAGTGCTGCGCCGCCACTAGGCATCTCAAACCAGGTGAGTCACATTAAAGAAGCACAACTGTCAAGATTACCATCGCCGCGCCGCATGGAAATCATTTAAAGGAAAATCCACTCAAATTCCATTACAGTTCACAGTCAGCAGCGTCGACCTGGAGCCCCTCCCCCGGTGCCACAGGCGTCCATGATGTGTCGTTGTTGTCGTCACTGCTACTGCTCAGGTGACGGTGACGGTGACGAAGCAGCAACAGCGTCCTCGCCACACTACCTGCAGGTAATTCAAGATGATTTCCCACTTAACAGTATCTCCGCAGCAAAACAAATCTTCCGCTCCATATATTCACATTTCACGTCGTCTCTCGTTTCTCGCAGGCATCTCGCTTCGGTTATCATTGTCGGCAGGTGCTATACTAGTAGCTGTTCGACTACGCCGGCATGAAGACGCCAAGCTGCCCTCGAAACAATGGAAAATTTTCGAATTTGTGGGTTGACTCTTGGGCGGAGGGGGAGGGGCTCACACCAGCGCGCAAGAACAAGATATGAGCCATGAGATACAGTTATTGTGAATTGTTAGGCAATCGCAGAGCAACCCCCATGATCAGATTACCGATGTTATTTGTGTCTAACTAGAGGCTGGTGCTGCTGCCTAGGTGATGGCAAGTGAAATTTGCTTAATACGAGCTTATGCATGCGTGGCAGGGTGTTGGCGCTGAGGAGGATGAGGTGTACACAATTGTGCTATTTCGGAGGAGGGATGGAGAACGAAAAGTGACAGCTCTGAACGGGGCTCTATTGTGTTATTTTTTTGCTTGTTGAACGTTGTTTTAACGCATCAGAGTGCCTACAGTTCGTTAGGGGAGATTTGAACGATGGAGGTGATCAAGTTCATCACGAATAATCGCCACTTGCTGAGAGGTGTCTGACGAGTAGACGATTGTTCTTGATTGTAGCGCCGGGAACGAAGTGTAACAAGATGGCTCGGAGTTTGATTTCGTTGGAGGTGAATGAAAACGTCATTATGAAACTGCTGGAATCATTTTAAATTAATTGCAACAACGGTGTGAGATATAAAATTGATTCTGGCTTTAGTTTGCGGCTGCATCTTCCACATCTTAGAGGGCAGCGTCGCGGTTTTGGCGTGTAGCGCCGTCACACAGCTCGGCTCTAAACTCTAAATCTGACACCACCGATGGTGTATCCTTGTCACCATTCCATTAACCGCACAAGCGATGCTTATTTGTACACATGTGGATTGTTTTCGCCAAGCTCCATCGAACTAATTTCCTTCTATCCAGGGCTGGGTTGAGTTTCAATGAACAATACTCTCCAGCCTTCTCCTCTAGCGTTCGCCACGTTAAACTCGGGTGCAAAATCTTGCATTGTAACACAGGCTCGACGGCCAGATAGCCTTGCCACCACAAGCGTTGGATCCGTAGGCGCCTGACTGGACTCAAGCTGCCTTACAGACCAGCTAGTGGTTTAATCTTCTAGATGCCATCAGCGGACTAAAGATCACACGCAAAGAGGAAGGTGTTGCAATTAGGAGCATTTCCGAAAATGATTCAAACTTGACCTAGACGGGCTGCGTAAGGCCACATGATTCCGGGCAGGCGCTTGCGGACACAACACTGAAGCCATGTGGCCGGACGGACAATTTGACTCCAGGCCGGGGAGTCTTCAATGTTTTTGGCAAGCAGCTTCGGAACCAGTGCTAAGGCGACACTGAGCGACGAGCGACTGGGAGAATGTCCGACGACGGATTGAACGACAATTGAAATCACATGGTTGTGGCCACGTAGTCCTTGAGTGGTGAACGATGTTGCCATGAATCGCATCGTGTATGGAGACAGTCATCTGGCGGTATTGTATAGACGATAATTTCGCTTGACATGAACACGAAATCGACCAAAACACGATGTCGACCAAACGATAAACTGTCAGTAACTATCGTCCTGACGATCTTTTAGTTTGATCGACACGTCTCAAAGGTTACGTGGTGAGAGGTCATGCAATAGAGCGTCGTCGTTTAGCAATCCAATTTGTTTTCATTTCTAAGCTGGCAACGATGACCTTGATTTTCAAAGCCTTTGGTTTTTAAGTGCCAACAAAAGCAGGGCGAATTTGCAAAAGTTTATGCAATTTTTATTTGAGAAGCTATAACAATGCCTGCCATTTAAATTTCAAAGATTTTTTTATGTATATATATATTATTATGACAGCGACTTCGTATTAAGTGGTATCTTGCTAATAAAACGTCTATTGTTGTCCTCCAAGGCTGCAATTGACACTGGCTTGATGGCATAGACGAATAATTTTATGAATTCCCATGAAAAATTTGTCTAAAGGCGTCAACTCCACCTAGCCGGCAAAAACTGTTCAAAACGAGAGATAAATTGTTCCCTGAACTCATTTCTCAATAAGTTCATCGATTCGGCTATTATTTGGCAAGACGACGCTTGCTATTGACCACATGTCGGCCAGGTTCAGCTCTTGCATTTTAGGTTTAACAAACGATCGAAATCATGGAACGATAGCAGGCGCAATTGACGGTAACGTTGTTCTCACCGTCATCTTTAAAAGAATACCGCCGGACCATAGACCTCACCAAACGGTGATTTTTTCGCAGCGTATTGGCAGCCGCTAGACGTTGGAGCTAGAGAACCACTTCGAACCAGTCCCACAACACAATAGAGGGCACTCGCATTTATGGTGGCACACTCAAGGTCAGATGGACCTCAAACAACTGGACACGACCAACAAGAGCCTGTGCCAGCTTGAGAGCACTCGGGTCCACCGCCGACAGTAGAATCACATGAAGAAGAAGTCTTCGTAAGTTTGTCAGAATGAAACATTTCAAGTTCCTTAACGAACTGACTCAGTGGCTCCCACTCGTATGCTGGATTAACGCAGCACATCAAATCATAAATTGTATGGCCATGTATTCATTGCTTACCTTACTGTCTAGTCTCTAGTTATTTACAAATAACTCCCATCCCATCCATCTAATCAGCTTGAACGCCAAGTAGACCGGTATGATCGTCAGCAGAATGTAAAGATAATACGTCCAGCTTTCCGTCAGATCCTCTGTCATTACTGCAAAACGAAAGAAAAACAAAAACAACTCATGAGCATGTTCGAGAAAATAAACCGCCACCCACTGTGCGGGCAGAGAGGAAAAATTTAATTTAAAAAAAAAAAATGAAAACAAATTTCCACCACATCGCCATTAGTTGATAGCTTATCTTGCGGTGAATGGCCGCATAATCTGAGCCCGCTCACCCACCATACTTCCGCTCAACAATTCATTACACGAGCAACCCTCCCCCACTCTGGGAGCCGAAGCCCGAAGCTCCAAACAACATTTGTATCCTTAACACGGTCATTATTCTACCCCCGTCATGCCGAGACGTCCACGACCAGGAGCAGCATTTGTTCATGAACTACCACCTCCTGGCGTGGCGGCCTACTAGCAGTTTCCATCTGATGCGAGACACGAACGCCAAGGCAAATATGCTCCGTCTGTGCTACCGAACTGGGCTCCATTTTGTTTTGTATACACGAGGTTCGTACGAGTGTGGAGTGTGCAGTGTGGGGTGCTTTGTGTGAATATAAAAACAGATTGGATGTGTCGAAGGGGTTGAGTGGTGGCCGCCTTATCCCACCCCGTCGGCATCCAGCTGTCGTGGAATATTCATCCGCCTCCCGCACCCCATCGTTCCCCGGGGCGCACTGAACATTGACAGTCACGTATCGCTGATGTTTCGCACAGACAGCCGAACTGCAGCCATACAGCCGCACCGTGGACAGCCAACTGACAGCACAGACGTCACTTGTCAGTCTTATCACGAAGTTAATACGTTCGACCTTATCTCGGGTTCACTTGGCGAAATTAAAGTCAACCTATCGGGAGATAGTGTCTGTCATCACGCCCCGGCAACGATCCACTCGGAGTGCGTTTGCAGCGACAAAGAGGAGGTGGCACAGCTCACATGGCGAATATTAATCTGCCACACACACACACACGCGCGCGGATGCGTCTTGCTGAGCAAGGGTTGCGCCTCTGGAATTGCCAATAAAATGGTGGCTCATCTGACAGATTCTCACAACTGTCGCCTCCGTTCCCCCTCATTTGTCACCAATTGTTTTCGACACACCTCCGGGGGAGATGCCGTCATCGTCGGGGAGTCTGCCTCACCGGGGTGAACTGTGTGCCCGTTCGAGTGCAATTCCGCCGACGACGAGAGGCCATAAAAAGAAAACTCCACTTCCACTTAGGACGCGTCGCAAGCCAGGGTCTAATGCACGCGAATAAATACTTCAGATACAATTTCCTTTTTGGATATTTATTGGATCGATTCGTCATGGAACAGCTTTGATGAATAGCAGTCCCGAGGAGGTGGCAGTAAACTGGGCTGGCTGTTGTGGCGAAATGTGTGCGCCATACATTTTCGAATTGGAATACTTTCTGGTTTTTTTTTTTTTTTTCTTTTCTTTTTTGCCAATCGAGGGACCTGCGGAGGGATAATAAAATGTTATGCCAAGCAACGAGCAACGAGGATCTTGAAGAAAATGATGAATAAGTCAATCAGACTCATAACAGTTCAGGGGCGACGCCGTAGCCGGAGTAAATTGGATTAATGTAGAGCAGCTTGTTGGCATTCTGGGCATGAAATTGAAACGGCTGACAGTGCGTAGGTACTGCGGCTTGTCTCCGGAGATATTAAGCTTCTGCTGGAGGGGTGGGAGGGTGATGAAATATTTTATGCTAGTCTAGCAGAGAGACTTTGTGTGCAAAGCTAATTTGTAACGATGGAGGGCACGCAATAAATGCGCATGATGGATTGGAAGTGGTGTTTTTAAGCTTGAGTGACGATGAGTGAGTGAGACGAGTCTTGAGCAGAAAGTCCATGTTTCGATACGGGACATATCAGCATCCACTTTCACGACGCAACCACCCTGGAGTCGTTGACAGGAATGTCCATGGTTCGATACCGGACAAACCAACTTTCATTTTTCCGACTCCAACTCTCCAGCGTTCTTGACAGTGGCCAGAGCGTATAGATTCAAAGAAAAGCCTTTCCAGTCTACGTGTGTGGAAGCTGTGGCGTAGAGTGTAAGTGTGAAAGTTCGAGGTTCAATCCCGGACACACCAACTTTCACTTCCACGATATTTCACCAAACCTCGGCACACTCGAATCAATAACAGTGTTCAGAGAAGATAGACATCAAGAAAAGCGTCAAAAACTTCCAAAGAAAGTGGACTCCCATCCGAAATATCCATGGTTCGATCCAGAAGACACCAACTTTGAGGGTGTTCATTAATTATAATCGACACGAAAAGTCTTCCAACCATTTTATATGGCCGCCGTGGGGTGATTGGTAAGTGAGTAACAAACTTCAGGGTTCGATCCTGGACGCACCAACTTTCGTTTTTACGACGCAGCAGATTTCGCTTCACGACTAACAGAGGGTAACTCGTAAGAAAAGTTTGCTACACTTTACATCTCCGTTCCTTCTGACTTTGTGAGAGGAAGGTTGCTGAACAGCCCAGGCACAAGTGTACCTCCGCCTGTAGACCACACAGAGTGAACGGTTACATGCCTATTAAGGCTGTCCACTGCCCCTATTCGCCGGTCGCAATCGAAATCCAACTCCCTTTTCCAGGGAACCCAACAAATCGCATAGAATCATAACAGGCGCCATAGAGTAGCACTCAGAATTGTTGCTCTTCTCTGATTTATTACACACTCAATGAAGCACTCAAACTAAACCGGGGCAAGGAACCCGCCCATTAGCTTTGTTCGATTGAGGAGAACTCTTCCTCTCTCTCTCCCCCTCTGATAAGACTGCCTGCTAATCGAACACTGAACCCCCCAAAGCACCATCGACATGACGAAGTTATCTCTCTCTCTTCACGTTATCGGTGAACATGCAAAAGTTTGTTGTGATTTATTATGGCAACCCCTGTCCGGACCCGGCCACACGGGAAACTTGGTAACATTTTGATTGATTTATGATTTTATATCGCCACACCGCCAAACTTCAAGTGGCACTCACCTAATCACTCAGGCTAGCATCGAGCCCGAGCCCGAGTCCGTCCATCAATGGATATCAACTTACTCATCTGAACTTTGAGGATGCAGCACTTTCGTGCACGGACCGCCTGGAATATCATCGAAACTGTCAACCGCCATCAATCCTCCATCAATGTCAACAGAATTAGGCGCAGAGCATCTTTCGAGTAAATCATGCGCCAAAAAAACAAACCCTTTCTCTTCCCCTGACTGGGTCGTCTTTGTGTTGAACTTGTGGAAGTTCCCCTCAAAAAAACGAAAGACGACACGACGAAGTTGATAACAAATTCACGAATTTGACAATAAACTTTGCCGAACCGATAAAACAAAAGTTCCAACTATGGAAATGAAAATAAAACGGATTAGCACCTCGTCGGGGGTTGACGACGGGTGGCAGGCGGTGGGTGGTGGGTGGTGGGTGATGGAAAATGAATCGCATCGAAACACGAAGCAAACCACTCTCGTGGTGGCATGTGGGCAGAATCCAATAAATTATTCCTGCAGTAAAAAGTTTTCCCTCTATCAACACAATTTAAAATTTAAAATATATTCAGTTCAGGGAGTCGTCTCTGCTGCTGGGCAGGGTAGAGCCGGCACACCCTTTCGTGGTGTGTGTGGACCACCGTCTTCTCTGTCGGTCTCTGCAGGAGTCGATAAAACGCTGAAAGTCGAAAACAGAAAACTCAATTTTGTCATATCGATGACATCTGTCGGGTGCTGAATGCGGTGAAGAAAGTTTTAGCTCTCCTCTCTGAAGGAGTGGGGGGGGGGGGGGGGGTTGAAGGAGTATGGGATCCACTTAGAAAATCTTGGAGTTTGCATGTTCGAGTCTGATGGCACTTTAGTGATGGGATACACGTATGAAATTGGATGTTTGCTCTCGATGCGACTGAAGAGGTGGGTGTCATTGTTTTGCGGCGGAGCACCGATACCGTGGGGTAAAGTGCTTAAGAGGATTATCCTCCGCTGAAACCTTGTTGGATATTTTGGTAAAACGTGTGCACATATGGGGATGTGACCTTCTATGTGCTCTCGAGCGATATTATGCGTGCCAAATTGTTGGTAAGCACGGGCGTGGCATACATTAGTGCAAAGGTGCGAAGTGAGTGCCCTAAAGTCGCAGGGAAATGCGTTCGAATGATGTGGTAAATCTCGTGGCACTCGTTGTGAGTTTCCACTTACCACCACCCACACAAATATACACTCAGTTTCTTGACAACTGCAAAAGAAGACTCATATTTTGGCATGAGCGAGCACCTTGTAGAAATCAGCATCAAATTGTGATCTAGAGTAGACCACAACCATTTGACGTCAAAAAGCTACAATCGTTCAAATCGTTGGAAGATGAACTAGGAAAGAGAGCTATACACTGTCGATTTTTTAGCTGAAGTTTTAGATGTCACCAGATGCACTCCAGGGTATCAGATTCAAAACTATAGTCGTTGTAAATTATCACGTGACACTTCGACTCTGATCCTCCTATGCAAGGTCCAACCCGGGAAGATCGCCGCTCTAAAAAAGAGGAACAGCATCACGATTTAAAGAGACATTTACTTTTACTTGCATGAAGGTCGTGCAAATAAAGGTCATCCAGGCTTTAAATGTCCTAATCCAGGGCAGTGGCATATGTAGATAGGAGTGTCTTCTTGTGCCTCCTCCACTTCAAAATAATAAACGGCCATTTATCCCATTTGCATAACAAAATTTCAACATAATTTAATCAACAAATTTCAAACTCCTACGGGGAGCAGAACAAGGAGACAATATGTTTCATGGAAGGATCAAGAAGTGGCTATGAGTTGGCCACATCGTAACCAGCAAACGATCACGAAGCACGTCACGCACTGGGACTCCTTTACCCACTTGGGGAGGATGACGGCTTGAGCAGACAAGACACAACCCAAGCCATCCGCTTGAATTATAAGCATTATCCTACAATTCACTGCTGATTTTCGGAAACCCAAACAATGTAAGACAGGCTAGTAATAAGTCGTCTTTCCCTAAGATGGTGCTCCGTCTGGAGCTCTGTGAAATTTGTTCTGAAATTCTCAATTTTTGTGAACATTTCTGTGATTCAAATGAATACACCTGGGCTTGCAGCTAAGGCGACGATTTGTTCAGATGGCCTAGACAGACAAATGCAAGTTACAGTTATTATACATAACTCCACAAATATCCAAGCTTCCACAAATGCAAACAATGCAAAATTGTTGACAGATGAGCAATGATGTACACTTTTGAACGTTGGATGCCTGAATAAGGTGATGCCTCAGTTCCACAGGCGCCCTTGTCAATATTCATAAATTCCTATTTTTACATTCACCGTACACATTCTACGAATTGCCAGGATAACAAGGTAAATACTCAGTCTCTTGCCAAAAAACAAACATTCCCCGTATTGTCAAAACTCTGACAGCAGATGGAGCCTGTCCAAATGAAATATGTCCTCGGACCATCCCGCATATGCAAGTCCGCACACAAGGCACACAACGCAAACCTGAAGCGTGCTATAAAATGTTTCTTACGACCTTTTATTAAAATTTTCTATACACCCAATAAAGCCGCTCCCTGCTTCAACCGCAATTCGTCATAATCCTGCGAACGTGACACAGCCACACCCTCTCCGCCCCATGCCTAGTCCAAGATCCATTTTAAGCAAGGAGAGAACCCATAAAAATCAATCTCGTTGCTCGTCGCTTGTTGTCGGCTTACGTTCCAAATCTCTGTCCGCAGATAAAACGAATCCATTGAATTCTCATCCCCCCTACCCTGTACAAACACAAGCATCGCACGACAACAAAGCCGCTCGGATAAGGGATAAAATAAGAAAAAAAACGAAAAAAAAATGAAAGAAATCCGTAAATTAATGGCAAATTTCATTGGCACTTCGCCGTCAAATCTTGCCGCCTGTCATAAACCCCACTCGTCTCCATCTGCATACCGCTGCATAAAAAATTACAACAACCCAGAATAAAGCACGCCAACCCCATGAAACCGCATAAAAAAGACAGCATCTTGACGCTTAAAATTTTATACGCGCTTGCCTCAGATGAGGCTGTGTATTTAAAGTGCCGCGCCGGTGCGGAACGGGAGCTGCATCAGCGCCCACAATACAAGCCAAGCCTGTGTAGTCATTAGGCGCCACTCTTAACCAACTGCACACCCTTTTATATGGCCCTTCTCATCAGCTCCACTCAAGGCTAAAAATAATCAGAGAATAATCAGGCATGTGAGGGTGGCACTTATGGGGTGGTTTACGGGCAAACAACAAATGAATACGAGGTTCAGTTGCAAGAAAAGCGATCATTATGGCAGACAGTTGTTGCACATTTTCCAATTTATCGGCACGACGATGACATGGCTGCGAATGGCCAACTGGAAGGGCGCCCTCGAGTGGGTGAGAGTTCGACAGAAGGGCTTCGAAATCAACATCATCATCATCATCATCAACGCCGTCATGAGCGAGCGTTAAGTCGGATGCCTGCACTTGATGGTTTAATTGCAAACATTCGATGTACAGATGTGGTTTCGGATGCATTGTGCTCACTGCTTCGGTGGTCGGTGTGCTTGCGGTTGCCATGGCATTCGATGGGTGTGCTGGAGTGCACTTAGTCGAGCTGTTCAGACTGACGGTTGCATTTGGACGAAAATAGAAAATTCTCGTTCAAGGGTGCTACATTGCTTGTGTAATGTGTTGATGCATTCTGGCATTTGGGGGATCTGACTCTGGTGTGGATCTGTGTACTGAGTTTAAGGAGGAATGGCAACAAATTATGGATCCTTAACGCTGAAATTTCGCCCAGTGACAAAGCTCTTCTTTCTTCCTAGACAGCGCTGGGAATTCAGGTGAACCAAGTTGAGGATTTATCTCAGAAGACGGTGATGTTACGGAGTCCAGATGCACATGAGTGGTGCAGATGCACATCAACAAACAATTTCACGCTCCACCACAATTCATGTGATTATTTTTAGATGCCAGAAAAACAAACAGAACAAGACCATCTTAAATCCATATCAGGTGTTTGCGCTGCTTGCGGCCCCCCTCATTCGTCAACCACTTCAACTGCGTTCAAATATAGCACACAGCGATCTATTTCTGAAGACAACACACGCTCCCACTCCCAATACAAAGCTCTTATTTTCACGCCAAAGATATAATCTCCTAATGGAGGCGGCGTGGCTTTGTGTCCAAACACAGTCCACAGAGCACCCTCAGAAGCCACATCCATCAATTCCCGTCAATCGCTGTCAATTAAATAAATCGTTTTGTATTAGCCTCTTTCACAGTTCCGTGCGCTGTGCCTTGCGCCACCCGACGCGATAAGCACTTCCGCTCGAACTGCAAAACAAACGCAAAGACAAAATTGTAATTTAAGTAATTGGCCGTATCTTCGGGCTTACAACAGCGCTCTCTAGGCGCGTCTAAAGTTCCTGGCAAATCTTTTGGAAAAGTGTGTTGTTTTTTTTCTTTCCGTTGGTACTGCATTCCCACCTCCAAGTGACAAGCGGGTGCCTGGGGTGATTTATCACGAAACTCGATGACAGAGTGAATCTCCAAGCGAAAGCGGGCGTGTGTACTCGCGCTTGTAAACAATTTTTTTAGCAAAAAAAAAAAAACCAAAACAAAAATAAAATGCGAAGTGAAATCCTCTTCAGCGGATTAATGTGCAGGCATTAGCCGCTAATGGAATTCAAGTTGTTGGCGAAATTCAACTCCTCGCCAGCCGGTGACTACAGAGTTTGACTTCGTTGACCCCGCGTCGCTGTTGCGGCACACATTCCCGGTGGATTTTGCATGGAATTGAATTAGAACGCGATTTGAATGGATTTTATTTGAATATGAATTCGAAATCCGTGCAGAAGGCGTGGTGGAACACCGAGCGGGGCGTAGCGGGAATGTCTTACAGCGGCTGTGCGAACTGGTTTGAGGACTGACCAACGCAGTTACGACAGCGACAGGGGGAAGTTTGTGCTGAATTTCGATAAGGTAATGACATAATTTGTTTTCTGGGACTAGAACGCTGAAACTAATGGAGCGATGGGAAATCACACTGGAATCAGAATGGAATCAGACGGGGTGCAGATCAGTGGTAGGCATCGTGGTAACTGAGAAAGTGGAATGACCGGTTCTTGAATCTGAGCCATGGATGGACTAGTGGTTAAGAGATTATTTCTCAACAGAATACAAGTCGTGTTCAATGACTGGCAATGGATCCTATCAAGTTGACGCCTAAATTTCAACGACATCTTAGGGAGAACAAGTGCAGCTGCTGCTTACATACTTTTGTGACCGACTGTATATTTTCAGAACACTTTATTGGCACTCAAAAAGGAGCGGGGTATGATCAGAACAATCTGTTTTTTTTTTTGCGCGCGCTCAAGGGATTGCTAATACCCTTAAGTGTCCGGTGTCAAGACACAGCACGGGCCGAAGGTATAGAGGGAGAAAGGGAGAGGAGGTACCTGTGCACATTGGTCTTAAATATCTGCGGTCATCACAGACTACAGTGGGAAATATTGGGCTGGGAAGAGCATTCCAAATTCGCGTAGTACGGCTGAAGAACGAGTCTCTAAATTTAACTGTGCGTCCGAAAGTAGGCTTAAGGGTAAACTGATGAGCATTCCTGGCGAGACGAGTATTGCGGGTGAATTCATTGAGAGGAGGAATGCAGTTGGCTAGCTCACTTGAGCAGCGTTTGTTGAAATAGCGATAAAATACGGACAAAGAAGAAACGGTACGTCGATGTTCGAGCGAGTCTAATGACTTTGCGACATTGTTGTCTCCTATAAGTTTTATCGCTCGCTTTTGGACTCTATCTAGTAGGTGCAGGGTGGTCTTTGGGGCACCAGACCAGATATGAGCGTTGTACTCAAGCTTGGGGCGGATATACGCGTTATAAATGAAAGCCAAATCAGAGGGGGTGAAATATTACTTGCAGCATTTTTGGCGACCTCAAATATGTGATCGTTCCAACTAAGTGTTGTGTTGATACACATCCCAAGGATGGAAAGCTTTCCGGTTTCATCGACACAAGCACCATTCATGGATAATGGCTGATTAACAAGGGTTCGCTTGAGTGACAGCAGACAGCATTGAGTTTTTGAAGCATTGAATTCCACTCTGTTGTTGTTTCCCCATCTAATTATGCAGTCAAGATCGGAATTCAATGTGCTTAACATACGCTGCCGTTCCAATTCTACGGCCGAAGGGCAGGGTCGTGAGTCTCGGAACGAATATGAAAAGCTGAAGGTGCTGCCATCAGCGAAGGAATGGATTGGATTAGAAGTAGCAGACAAGAGATCATTAATAAAAATGAGAAAGAGTGTCGGAGACAGAACAGAGCCTTGGGGTACACCAGCATTTATTAGGTGAATATCAGATTTGAACCCATCCAAAACAACTTGATTAGGTAATTTCTAATCCATAGAAGAAGAGATTCATCGATACCATAAGCACGCATCTTCGACAAAAGAGCTTGATGCCAAACTCTGTCAAATGCCTTAGAAATATCAAGTGCAACGATCTTGTTTTCGCCTGCATTATGCAAAGATGTGTTCCACTTTTCGGTGAGATAAGCTATCAGATCACCAGTGAACCTGTTGCTACGGAAACCGTACTGCCGGTCATTAAGAAGCTTCCGCGATTCAAGATATTTCATAAGCTGACGATGGTATCAGCGTTTCCATGACCTTAGAAAGAAGGGACGTAAGTGCTATGGGTCGGTACGAGGTGGGTGACGAAGATTCGCCCTTTTTAGGGACGGGCTGGACAAATGCTGTTTTCCATCTGCTCGGAAAGAGACCTAAAGAGTCGGATAGATGAAAAAGCTTACGCAATGGTTTTGCCAGCGCAGAAGAACACCTCTTCAGAAGTAGAGGGGGGCCAGCGGATTTCTGCACGTCGAGATCTTTAAGTACTCTTGCAACTGTACGAGTGCGAAAGTGGATTCAACGCTCTCAAGTACAGGTTGAGACATATTGGAATCTGGCAGTGTTGAGCTGGCTGCAAAATGCGCCGCAAGCAGATTCGCTTTGTCTAAAGAGCTGACAGCTGGAATGTCATTGTAAATGAGCGTGGGAATTGAAGACGTGGTGGAATTCTTTATGTTTTTTACAAATGACCAAAAGTTTTTGCTACCTTTGGGACATTGTAGCACTTTTTACCTCAACTTTTGATCATAAGAGAATTTCACACGTCTGATAGTTGCATTGCAGTCATTTCTGGCCCGTTTAAACTTATTCCGGTTTTCCTCAGTAGGGTTGACTTTGTATGCCCGGAAAATTCAACTCTCTCAACCTGATAGCCTCTTTACAGCTCGAGGCATACCATGCATTTTCTTTGGGCTTGATACTCTTTACTATATGCGGAATGAAGGATCTCATGCCCAGCAGAAGAATGTTTGTGATCATATCAGCAGCGGCATCCACGTCACTATCGAGGAAGCATAGTGACCAGTTAAAATTCCTAAAGAAATTGTTGAGTCCGCTCCAATCGGCTTTCTCGTACAGCCATACTGTTCTTTTAGGAATTTGTTCTCTAAATGTGTGTGGTGATAACGAGAAATTAGCTGATATGACACAATGGTCAGACGAGCCTAGAGGCGACAGTATGTCAACAGAATATTCCAGGGTGTTGGCGGAATGATCTGCGATGTCCGGTATTTGTGTGGGCTCATTTACTAGCTGAGTCAGATTGTTTAGCTCAGCAAAGATTTCGACATACCTTCCTTCGGGTGTTGTCTGGCCTGAATGACGAAGCCAATTAGAATTGTGTACATTGAAATCGCCCGCAATGGCAATTTCAGTGCGAAGATACACTGAAGCCTCACTGTCAACGATCTACGCTATGCATTCGTAGGGAGTGACCTATTTGGACGTATTGCGTTGGGCAATGATAGTTCTATTGCAACGCAAAGAAAACTGCTAGTGAGCTAGTGAGTTACAGTGGACGCCCCCAAAGTCGGGATATCAAAATTTGTTCGAGTTAGAGGGAGTTCGACTTAGGGAGAGTCCACTGTACTTTCAGAAATACTTTAACCCGCTTACTAACTCCGCAAGTCTGCTATACAGGCAGTGCCAAAGGTAGAGCTAAAACTGTCATCATCTTTGACGGTCCCAGGCGGCCGTTGTATTACGTCTTCGTTCAGAAGAGACCACCTCTCCTTCGGTAATCAGCAAACTCGGATTCGAATATCATATTAGGGTCCAACCACAATGAACGTCAACTAAGTTTAGCTTAGGTTGTAGTGACTGACCAAAGTAGGTCCATTGTGATACCACGCGGATTGAATTCTCGTAACCAGTTGGTGTTTGCAGTGAAGCGACTAAGCTGGCCTATGCTGTTGCTATTTAGCTCATTGAGATTATTGAAATAGTAGGCCCCTAGGTGTAGGAACCTACGACTAGCCAGAGCGCTGCACGAGCAGAGTAGGTCATCTATGTTTTCTACCTCCTCTTTATTCATGCAGCTTCTGCAGAAATCATTATATGGGGCACCCATCATGCGAGCATGAGCGCCAATTGCAGAGTGCCCGGTTATAACCTTAATGAGTGTTTGCTGAGCCTAAGTAGACTGAGTGACCGTTTTAGGTTAGGTGATGGCCAGATTTCTTTTGTTTTAAGGCTTCTAGCCATTTTTTTATTGGTGGTTTTTATTGTATGAATCTTCAAAAGATGGCAGGCTATAGCGATCGGCATGGAAGGTGGTACCCCTGATATTGATAGGGAGGAGGTTGTACGACACCTGGCGAGTTCATCTGCTTTGCAGTTGCCTGGTATATCACAGTGTCCCGGCACCCCCATGAGGTGAATGTTAAAATGCTCAGCCATCTCGTTAAGAGACAGCCTGCAATTAAGGGATGTTTTTGAGTTAAACATGACATTGTCTAGGGATTTTATAGCGGCCTGACTGTCCGAACAGATGGTGATATCCCTTTTTGATATCACGTTGTTTTTTAGCCATGACAACGCCTCTTTAATGGCTATAGTTTCTGCCTGAGAAACGCTACAGTGATCAGGGAGCTTCAAAGTGATAGCAATGTTGAGATCAATTTAAGCAATCGAGCAAATACACTGCGACCGAGGTATTCCGCATTACTTAATTTCGATAATTTTCGTTCAGTTTTACTTAATTAAACAAACTGGGCCCTAAGGGTTCTAAGTTCAGTCCTCGAATTGAATCGAGCAACTTTCGTAATTCATGGCTTCCCCACTTTCTAGTTACTGGCGATGCTCAAAGCGTACTCCTGTTCAGGAAAAGCGTACAGAGTCGACGTACAAATTCTATGCACTCGTGATTGAACAATAGTACGCACAACGTACGTGGTTTGCTGCAGGAGCTATGTTCAGGTCCACCTCGAACTGTAGCGCCTCCTACATTAGTGTTATTAAACGAAATGAATCGCGCCCGGCGTACGTATATTTGGTATTGCCATTTGCTTAAATTTCCAGAAACATTTTTGTCACTTTGAATGTTGAATATCCTTCTTGGTACTTTTCGTTCAATTTTGACACAAGCTTAACTCTACCTAAGTTGGCTCTTTATAATGAGCATTGAAGTTAATGCACTCGAGGTAGTCGATACGGTATAGTTTTTGGTATTACATCAACATCTCCGTACATCTCCGTGTGATTTTAAGTTGATGAAAAAATGTAAGACAATCTTCCTTTCGAAACTTATCTTCTTCTTCTTTGGTTGGCGCTACAGTCCGGGGTGCGCTTGGGCCTCTCCAGCCAGCACGCTCTTTCGCCAGCTGCCTCCAGTTGTGCACATCAAGTTGGTTGAGGTCCTTCTCCACTTGTGTGCGCCATCTCGTTCTAGGACGCCCTCTGTTGCGTTGTCCCAATGGCTCGGAATCGAAGACTCTTCGGGCCGGAGCTGTGGTGTCAATCCGCTCTACGTGACCTAGCCATCTTAAGCGTTGGATCCGAAGACGCTTAACTAGGTGCATGCCGCTGTTCTGCCCGTACAGCTCGTGGTTGAATCTCCTCCTCCAGACGACATCAATACAAAAAGGACCAAAGATCGCATGCAAAACTTTTCTCTCAAAACGACCAAGAGCTTCTTCATCTGCTTTCAATAGCGTCCATGTCTCTGCGCCATAGAGCAGGACATGGATGATTAGAGTGTTATATAAAGTCAACTTGGTGTTTCGAGAGATGGCTCTGTTACTCAACTGCCTCTTGAGCCCAAAGAAACAGCGATTGGCAAGAGTAATTCTGCGCTCGATCTCGGTACTGGTGTTACTGTTCCTGTTTACTACAGAGCCGAGGTAGGCGAAGTCCTTGACTACCTCAAAGTTTCTACTGCCCATCTGTCCGAGACGTCTATGTTGTGCGTCCTTCCGTGATGACAGCATGTACTTGGTCTTGCCCTGATTCACTGCCAAACCCATTTTAGCCGCTTTCGCTTCAATGCCAGCAAAAGCCTCATTGACAGCTCGCCGTGTTCGTCCAATCACGTCAATGTCGTCCGCATAGGCAAGCAGGTGAACGGACTTTTGGAAGATCGTGCCTCTGGTGTTGACATTTCAGTTTCGCACGATCTTCTCAAGTATGATGTTGAAGAAATCACATGACCATATTTGAAACTTATCACAGTGTCCTATTATGACTAATACTTTGGTTCAGCACAGCTCTGCAACGTCTTTGCATGGTCTGGATCAGGCCTCGGCATCTCTCCACTGGAATCGCTTACCACGCATCCTTTACTTTTTCGAACAAAACATCCAAATTTGAAATATTTTGAGTACTGACAGCATTTTCAACATCACTCCAAAGATGTTCTATTGGATTCAAGTCTGGACTTTCTGATGGCCAGTCCACCGGAGAAGTGTATCTGAGATCAAGTTCTTTACCTTTTGGGGGTCGGACGTATCTTCTACCATCCTTCTACACGTCTTCGTTTCGTCGCTGCATAGTATAAACTTTCACTGGTTTGTTGGCCAACCAGCCTGAGTTTTAGCAAATCAAGTTTAGCTATCGTTTCTAATTTGTTGACAACGGCTGTATATGAATATCCATTCCCTTTGCTTTTTGTCACTTAGACGTCGATTTCGTTCATGTCGGGCATTAACCTTTGGAATCAATTCACCTGTGCGATTTCGACCACTTCCTTAACGACTAGTGGCACTTCCAGCTTCGTTGTAAGGAACAATGCCTCGCCACACAAAAGATTTGTGCACTTGGTGCAGTCAAAATTGCCGTGAAACATCCCAATGTTCGTAGGCATTGGTCAAAAATGATGAGAAATACATTCGAATTCGAAATTACACCACAGGAAAACCAATTCAAAACCCAGTTAAAAGTCGAACTAAAACTCCATTTCTCATTAAACGCGGAAAAGGCACTAATGTTGCACGACCCACAGTGGATATAGGCCCACCTAGGCCTATTATATGCCTAGTGAATGTCGTTATCTTCCTCATCTGTGTACGAGGCAGAGAACAGGATATCCCCCAAAGGAACCACTAATTGGTTCAGTTGGAAAACTCTTGCCGAACAAAAGTCAAAATCCATCCCATTCACCAGACGAAAGTGAAATCCCTTTAGACGCAGGATTAATGTGTCCCAACCCATCGATAGATGCCCGCGCCTGACCCGTCCCAGAGCACGCAACGAGGGACTACTTAAAAACCCGAAAACATGTTGGTGCACTGCCTGAATTCAATTTTTCATGAGGTGATTCCATCTCGAGAGATGTTCCATTAAAAGTCCATAAATTCGCAGAGACCCCCTTTCGAATTTAATGATCTCCTCGAGAGTCCTCGAGAGCAAAGGATACCATGCACGCCCACACAAACATCGCACGAGATACCCTGATACCTATTTATGAGCCTGGAAACATTGTATCCAACGATGTTCACTTGTTCTTGTGTCACACACGCCCCCTCTTACACAAAAATAAATGTCACCCATCGAGAGGGACATTAGCTGCGATGACAACAGTGTGTGACAACAAAAGCATCAACACACAACACACTCGCACATGGGGGGAGCGACAACGGGGACAATGGAGGACACACCACGAACACATCCGCATATCCACACATCCACACACCCGGCCCTCAGCCGACGGCAACGCATATTCGGCGATCACAGCAACATTTAATCGCTTGTTATCGATTCCCATCGATGAGACCCAAGTGTCCCATAAACAAGAATTTGTGTTCCAGTGCTGCAGGAAAAAAGGGTCGTGCCCGGGTTGGCAACCTGGACTCGATTCAATTATCGACACACGAACATCGAGGATAATCCTTTTTAAACTTACGAGACCCCAGCCGTGTCCCATAATCCAAACAGCCATTACCGCTGTCTATTGTCGCCCCTGTAGCAGCGTCGATTCGGCCTTACTCTGGCTTCCTTGCACGACGACATCGCTGCCGGCATGGATGCCTTCCCGAGGTGCGCAGACTACATTAGGACAGTGCTGTGGTCCAAGAGAGACTGCCAGATAGAGAGAGAGAGAGAGAGAGAAGGACACAAATCTGGGACGCGGCTGTGAGCAAGGTGGGATGCCTTTGTGAAGTGCTGCTAAACTCCCCCGGGGAGCTGGCATATTCTTCGAAAGAAAAAAAAGCAAGCAGAAAATCACTCGAAAGGATTCGAAGGCGGGGGAATGGGGGAGACAATAAACCGTAGCATCACCACCCCAGTTCCGGCAGAGCATTTATTGATCCTTGTTCTTCAATAAGGAACGAACGCTCTCGGGGACTATGGCTGGGTACACGGCAAAGGGTGTCATCGTAATTTTTTTCACTGAACGGCTGGATGGTTATCTCCCGCATGCAGCGGGTGGCCAAGTGCCTTCTTCACCTACTTTCCCATCGAGCGATGAGCAAACACACCGAAGGAGTAACTTTCTGAAGATGCAACTGTACTCCCAGGCGAGTCCTTCTCGTCTCGTCGGTCTCCCGCTGGTCGGGTCTATGAAAACTTTTAACATGAATAATTTCCCAATAAACCATCCACACGAGGCGAACGAATGCGCACAGTGGCTGGCTCGCATGACTCTAACAAGGCTGACCACGATGAATGGTGTCGGTTACTTCGGAACTTGGGAACGTTGGTCAGGGCGGGGAGCTCGAATGCATGCAAGCATGCAGGTTAATTGCTTCCTCTCCGGGTCTGACAAGTCTTGCCAAAAGTTTCTGCTCTACACCGGCAGCAGGGAGGAGGTCAATTTGGTTGGTTGAGGGAGGTCGTGTGCTTGGATGCCCTGACCAAGCGGTTGGGTTAGTGAGATTAGTTTGGAAAGTTTGAAAAGAAATCTCGTCATTATCCGAATTGATTTACAGCTGGCAGAGGAGATTGATGATTAGATTCATGGGTTGATCGTCGGAATTGCTCGTTCAGCCACCTTTGTGGAGGAGTTCAAAAAGACAAGAAAAATAAAACTGCAGAGGCTGCCGTAATCGAGTCCAGGAAATGGTTGGAATTTTGCAGGCCCAGCCAGTTTTTTAGTCAAACAACGGCGACTTAGGCTACTTTGAAAATTTTTGACGATATCATTGGATATTGAGTCGATTTGTCTGACCGGAAATGTGTGAAAAAGTTCTGAACGGTTACTGCTTTTAGCAAGACGGTGCGACATGCCACACAGCCAATTGTACCCCAGCAAGCCTTAGACAATTGGCGATCCCAAGGCGTTTGCCGTGTCGAAATCATCGCCATACTGGCCGAGATGATCGGAAAAGTGATGGAAAACACACCAAAACTGGAAAATTTCGTTCAGCAGACAATATATGCATATGCACAGCCTTTGATCTCCAAATGAGGACACAAGATGTATCCTGAAAGCGCCAGCCTACAAACGGCATGGCTTCCATTGGAATATCAAGCGATAAGGGCTAGCTTTTATGGAATCATGAGCTCAGCCTTAAAAAAACACAAGATTTTACAGAAAAAAAAAACATCACCAACCATCTAAAGATACCATCCAGATAGACATACCAGATAATCCGCCCTTTGACCAGTTGCCAAGAAACCAAATCCCATTCGGGGAAGCGGTCCACCTCCCTTTCGGCGAGCAGTGATTCCTCAAATTACGCAGAACCAAAAACTTGTTTGAAGAATTTCCAGTGAAAAGCACCGTGCTGGGATGCTTCACATAAACTCCCATCAAATTGTGTCAAAAGCAAGCTGATATCAACACTAACGACGTCGAGGAAATGCCATCCTTTCCGGCAACCTCTACCTCTCCTCCAAGAAGCCATCGCTTCACGTTCGCAAACATAATTACAAGATAAGACATCGCCGGTAAGTACCGTGCATACGATGTACAACAAGATGCACGGGAAAATTGAAACCCACCTCCACCCAATTAGTTTGCAACCCCCTCCGTGTTGTTTCCCTTATCGTCCAGCCGCGCTGCGCCGGTGGTAATTAAAGAAAATGAAAAACCATAAATCGTTCGTCTCACTGACCTCATTCGTGTTGTGTACTATTCCTCCTAGGCTTTCACTTCTATATGATTGCGGTAGCTTCCACTCCACACACCCACTACCACCCCCACCCCCCCAAATGCGAACAAATGCACGATTATAATTTATTAGTAATGCAAGTCGCGCTACTGGCGCTGCTTCTGTGCTGCCATTGTGCCCTTACTTGCTTCCATACGCCGCCCCCCAAACCCCGAGCGGCCGTCCCATGGAGCCCAATAAGCGGATTTTCTGCAACAACGGCAGCGACTTCCCTTCCCAGGCATGCACCTCTCCATGGCAATGCACTCTCCCGGATATGGGTTCCCTACGAGAGTACAAACTAACGACGAAGACTCTGCGTCGTCGTTGTTACGAGTAAGCCCCGCACAGGGTGGAGTTTTCCACAAAAAAAAATGGGGGAAAAAAATAGAAAAACGAATGAGGGGGGATGGGAAAAAAGTATTTTCCACTTGGTCGGTTGGAAAATTTTTTAATTAGTTGGAACTTTGCATACAGGCCGCACTGCCTGCGGCGGCGACTCAGGGCTGCAAAGAGCGGTGCCGACACTGCAGGAGGCGTTCTCGAATACTCATCGTTTCTGTCGTCTTTTCTGCCACTGAACGCTCTCTTCCGGTTGCGCCAATGATGCGTGAGACTCGGATCCGTCCGTTTTCGCAACGCTTTTTGCTTTCACCCCACGTTTCGGGGGCATTGCCGGCAACTGACAGTTGATCCGGGGGAGAGTGCGTTCGGTAAACGACAGACGATGGATAGCATCGAAGAGCATGTGGAACGCATACTGAATTAATCATCTTGAGCGACGCCATGACTTGCACCTAGTTGTATGGTGGAAATTAATCAAGCGTCTAGGCTGCGTATGTGTGTGTGTGTGTGTATGCAAGTGTAGAGGTAATGCCACAGGATGACGGTGGAACTTGTGGCAGCTAGGCGGCAAAATGCAGGCACGACCCCGTCAGCTACGGCAGAACCGCTCGGTGCCAGCACATAACAAATTGCTGAAACGTGCTGATGTTTAGAGCAATTAAGGTGCGTAGTGGGCTGTGAAATTTAGCAAACGCTTGCACGATGAGTGCTGGCTGTTAATTGCTCGAAGGTGGGAAGTTGAGAACTATTTTATGTTCTGTGTTCTGTGTTCAGTCGGTTATATTGGACGTGGAGAGGACAGGAATCCGAAGAAATGTGTGCGCTGCGTGTGGTACGTGCGGTGTGTCAACAGCAGACATCATCGATTTTGTTCCGAATCAGCGGGTAATTACGATTGGCACATTGACGATCATCGCAGGACGTCCTGGCGATGCTCCTTCGAATCAGTGGTTTGCGAGGGGGACCATTTGAATCAGAGTACGACAGTGCATGCATTTTCGTCCTTTTTTGTTCAGACATATGACGATTCTAAGGTTGGTCGTGTAGTTTTGATCGAGTTTCGTTCAGAAGTTGCAGAAACAGTGCGGGCAATGACATGGACATATGGTATCAGCCAAAGGGGCGCGCCGGATTTTATGTGACCTCTTCGAATAAGTCCTGCCGTAAAGAGACGACTGCAGCATTTTTCAAACCGAAGTGCTTTCGATACCCGAGGCGACACTTGCGTCTGAGAGACCACAAAATAACCGACAAATCGATCAAGATTTTGTCCGATAGGCAAGCGGCAATCAAACACGCAGTGTCGGACAATCTGGCATGGAAACTGGTCAGGTTATGTGATCAGCATGTTAACCCAAGGAGGTAACTGAACTGGAGAAAGCCCTAGCAAATCCCTACATACACGGCGCTAACTTTAATAAGGAACAAATTGTAAGGCGACTCTCTGCATACAGCCAGAAATTGATGGCTTAGTCTGGACACTGAATAGGCAGCGACGGCCCAATGACCGATGAAGATCGTCATCAGCGGTCAGATTTAGTTGTAAGGAAGTGCTCATGCTAATAGAAGTCCTTACTAGACACTGTGGGATGGGTACGCACGTATTACGGGATGAACATATCGCATTCAGAGAATAGGTAGAAATAGAACCTGTCCAGCATCTGCTCTGCAAATGCCCAGCCTTAGCAAAGAAAATGAAGGAAGGCACTCCTTGGTCGAGGTGGAGGACTTAAATTGTGTTGAACTGAGCAACTGTAGAAAAACGTCCACTATTAATGGCCAAGACGTTGGTCTATGTAAGGTCGTCAAGGCACTCATATACGTATCTTCCTAGGTAGAGCAAGACCTTAATTCGCGGGTCGTCCAAAATCATTCCGTGAATTTAACATTTGTCGTGCCGACATCTTTTAGGCAACCTGAACGTTCGGTATCGCTTGTGCTGGTATTCTCGTCCACAAAATGAAGCCCTGGATAATTGATGACGATATGATGGCATTGAAAATGATCAGTAGATGGATTCTCGAGACGAGATCCTCACAGGGTGGGTCAATTGCATTTTCTCGCAACATACCCTTTCTGAGCTTTATCATACACCAAAGGCAGACACATACCATCATGCATTGAAATCGGGAAAGGGCTCTTTGAATCCACCCGTAGATCCTCAATTTGTATAAAAACATCTTCATCATCATCATCTTTTAACCCGCTTCATCCACTAAAGGGGTCGCGGGGGTAAACCACGCACGAGATATCTCCAGGCAACTTGATCCTCCGCCATCGACTCTAACTTATCAGGAGCAATGCCCAAGCGTAGCCACCTCATCCTGGGTCTGCCAAGCGGTCGCCCACCTGATGGAATCGCATTCAAAAACATCTTCAATGCAATGGAATTCAATTTCACTTTTCATGTAACGAAATCAACGAGAACTTATGTCGTTCCTTTCGAAATTCCAAGATAAGAATGACAACACTAAGGCGTGACCTTAGTGCGGCTTTTGATTACTCAATGACACTGTGAACATGTCTTATCAATTTGAGACGCGACAGAAGAGTGAACTCAAACTTAGAGATGTCTAATCAGTTCCTGGCCATTCGAGTATTATAACATTTCCATGTCACGTCAGAGCGTGCTAATACTGAGTTAAATGCTTGAAATTGATAAACAGCGAGGGGTGTTATGAGATGTTAGGGACTGAAGCTGCGGTCCAAAATGGGAAGATGTAAAGATTTTCAAACTGAGCTCGGTAACGATGACGACGTAGAAGTACGTACAGGATGACCAGATAGCAATGATAGTCCTTTCAATTGTTGAGATTCAGTATCTGTCAGTGCTACCAATGGTATGCAGTTGACGAAATATTCAAGAGGGTGTGCCATTTAATCATGCATCGTTTCGCGATTGTCGGACGTGCTGAATTGTACATCACCTGAAAGTCCGGAGTTTTTATGATATGATTTATGATTGGATTTGACTCTACGTCCGTATAAGATTGTGCGCACGGAAAAATCTAATTCTGGCGACCCATTAGACAAAGCCGTAATTTCGCTAATTGGGGGCTGAACATGTTGGCCGGAGATCCAGATTTTTGCCAAAAAAAATCATATTCTCGGACAAGGCTCTTCATTAATTGCCCGCCGCTATCATGCGACTTGACACCACTCGATTATGTACTCTGTAACTACGTCAAGTCCTTAGTCTATGCGAACAAGTCGACCACTCTGAATGAGCACGAGGCCAACATTCGAGATGCCGCACAGACTGGACCGAGTCATCAAAAAATTGGACCGATCGCATGAAGCACTGCCAGCGAAATCGATTCGACCGTTTGAATGATGCGCTCCTCCTTACATAATGGCATGCATGTAGCCTCAAAATAAAGCCAGAAACAATTTAGTATCTGACACCGTTGTTGGTTTATTTAAGTTTATTTTCCAATCGTTGTTATCTGGTCACCCTTGATCCATTAAGGAAGTGCTTGTTCCAGATATTTGGTAAAAAAATTAAAAAAAAAATGTCCGCAATCCAAGATTTTTACTGATTTTTTTTCTTTTATCCCAAAATTTAGCAATACCACATCAATACATCCCACCATTCCTCGGTGGGACCACGGCAACACACATCCAGATGCAACAATGTTCCATGGCCGGCAGATATTTGCAACAGAAATTGAGTGCTTTTTGCCCGAAGCTCAACGCATTGGCCGAAAGCCCCTCGATTAGGAGTTGAGTGAGAATCGGCAGTTCGCCTTGGTCATGATGGGAAATGGCGTCGGGGGGTGGAACTACCCTTCCACCCATTTGCACCGTTGTAGAGTAGGCGACAACAAATTAAGCAGCCTCTTGCATTCGAATGAATAAATAATAAACGGCATGAGGATCGAAAAGGATTTATGAGACGAAATGTTAATGATTCGTCACACAATCGCATCAAGTGCCGAAGGACGAATCGTGCTCCTCGAAATTGACTTAGTTTACGGTTTCCATTTGGGGGCTGTGGCATGAAAATTAAATTACCCATCAAACTGTGAGTTCTACGAAATGTTACGGCGGCAAATGACGAATGCCTGCGATTAGATTGTAGTGCTTGACTCCGACTCTCCTTTGGCCTGCGCCGTCAATTGCTGTCTCAATGGAGCAAGACTGGGTGGTACGAAATGATTCATTACACAAGCGTTTCATGTGCTATTAAATGGGGATTAAGTTAAGCTGCCATTAATAAACGGATTCACGATGGCAGCGCGGGAGGTGGGTAGCAAACCGACTAAACATCGAGGACAGGGTAAGTAAGCGAAGCGACGGTAAAATCATTTTCAAACGCGGCCCGAATTCACGAGATTGTCTCTCATTTCTGTTAGATGTCCTCTCTGTACACTTCAATGCACAAGTCGCTCCTACTCAGTGGGAGGCTGACGCGAGGTCGAGTGAGGAGGAACTAGTCGTCCATCACGTGGGCATCAGTGACCTGTCACATTTGCGTGGATTCAATTCTGAGAGGTTTTTGACGTTTAGTCTCTCTTTCTTTGGACTGTGGGAGGAGCGGACATGGTTTTAGGACGAACAAGGAAGCACTTAAAGTTGCTGATGGAAAGCATTACGCGGACGTGGAGTGACAGTGCACAATGAGATAGGAGAATAGACGTCATTTTTGATAGTGGACTTGGTTTACGATCTTAAAGTGGATTTAAGTGCTGGATTTGGGGCAGGATGCTGGCCTGAGTTTCATGTAAGATTCTTCAAAAGACAAGTTTTACTACACAAGTGTGTGGAAACTATGAATATGATGATGAACGGCGGCTGTAGGGCAATCCAGTAAGGTCAACGAAGGAGCCAATGGAATGCAGCACAATGGAAAGTGACAGCACAATGGACTGTAAAGATCTAAGTGGAGCATGGTTCTTATATAGAATACGTAGACGAAGAAATAAATGATCATCGTAGACTATACGCAGAAACCTTCCTCTTGAAACACTCTATATATTGATGAAAACCGCATCAAGATCCGTTGGCTAGTTTAAAATATGTAAGCGTACATAGGGACACACGCGGGAAGAATTTTTTTTACTCACACTCACACGTATCGAGTCACTTAATGCCTAGAAAAAACTTCACATTTAAATCTGTAGGTCCCATCCACTCGTGGAGGTTCAGCAGCTCGCACAGCACGAGTGCCTGCTGTAGAAGCCAAGCCTCAACGGACTGTAGCGCCACCAATTAACCACTGAGTCATCGTCAATGAGGCGCTTGCTGGCTAAACTGGGTCTGCGGTAAGTGAGGGCAAAACAGAGTATTTGCTGCCATGAGCCATCGATAAAAGACGTAAAACACCAACAGCGACGACTGGAAAGGGACAGTGAGTAGCTGTAAGTTCGTCATGCCGGACTGTACTATCCACACGAAGTAGAAGACCGAAAAATACTCCGTGGCATAAAAACATTCACTCATTAGTAAAATATTTCAAATATTCAAAACACTTGCCTTCGAAGATTTATTGCAAATTTTTCCACAGTCGTTAATCAAAAAAAAAAAAATTCAAATTAAACATGATTAAACATTAAACAATTTTGAACAAAAATTTCCCTAACAATTAACTGCGAATGATTTGAGCACATCCCATGCGTCAATGCTTAATTGTCACATGAATTAATGGACGCCACACGACCAATTGTATATGATTGTCGTCACAAATCTGAGCATAACACATAACTCAATCGCTGGCAGTCTTGCGATGACAAACGGCTCATCTATGCGGCGTCGTAAAAGACGCGCGCGAGAGGTTAATCAATTCACCAAAGCACTGTCATTTGAATCGTGAAATCGACTTAATGTTGAATAAAATGAACGAACGAAATCGATAAATCAGAAGTGAATGCGTGTTTATCATAAACAAGAAGACCCCTAACGATTGTTGATCTTTTCGGAATGTTTAGACCCACCCTGTGCTTTGATTTTCAAAATCTCTCCCATGTCCAATGGGTCAGCTGGACAGTATGCGTTTGAAGTTCACAAATGGGAATTTGCATTTGAACGATCGCTGCCGATCGAATGCCAAATATTTGCATATTCGGTTGTATTTGGTGACTCACTTTTTGAGATTCGTTAACATTCCAAAGAAAGCTAGAGATTTACTATCAGTAGAGGCAGTGGACCTTAGCAGAGTGCTGGCATTATGAGCGGCGTTTGGACCAAGTCCTCTAGTGAAACCTGATCTTATGCGTTTGTTCAGTGTGGTAACTTGATTTGCCACCATCGCGAGCCATTTACATCCCATCAGCTGTCATCTTGAGGCAGAGCATGTTGGACAACGAACTACAAGAAACAGGTCACCATCTCCAACACTTGTTCCTACCTTCTTTTGGCGGCATGGTTTGGGACTCATAAGAAGCGTCTTCGCATTTTACAAAGGACATAATTTAGTCAAAGAACCAAATGTCCCCGCTTGCTAGTCGAAGTCACTTATTTGCAAATGCTTTCCGATAAAGGAGCATTCAATGTATTCTCCCATCTCCACTTTCCCCGACCTCCACAGACACTTCGAACCCAAATGTTGCCTCAGGCTAACGAGTTGCCTGCGTACGACACATCTGCCGTCAGTCTTCAAACTCACATAAGCATGTCCTTGTGACGTGCCACTTAATTGAAACTTAATTGTTATAGCCACCCCCACCCGCCTGGGCTACTCTGCTGTAAGTGTTTGCCGAATGATATAAGAGCCCACACCCACTTGACATGGTCCGTTGTTCCAATCAGTCTTAACTCAACACCCTCCCCCCAGACCAACCCCACATCGGTCCATCTCAAGCCTATTTGAACTTCTCCCATAAACTCGCCCATTATGTGGCTCACTCATCAATATCCTAATGTCCTTTCATTAATTCTACGTCATTTAACTTCGCCAGATACTTCTCGTAAAAAGTCATGACTTTCTTTGCCGGCTCTGACGATGTGTCAGTTTTAGGCAGCTCCCCTCATTGCAGTCACACTCACACACACACACATACACCGAACAGAGTTATTAACTTTCTTTTCAGACTCATCTCAAGATTTATTGAGATGACAGACATTCCTGCTTGCGACGCACGAATGCGAGGTCCCTCCATGATTATTTTATTTATTCGCCAGTCACACCGACCAGAGGCTTGTAGCTAAGGGTGACAGCGTCCCGGCCATAAACTCAGATCCATGTCATAAACATAAATTTATTCCACATTTAGTGGCGCAAAGTACTCGACTGCGCCGGGGGTGCGATAAATTTTCCTATAATGTGCCCGAATTAACCCAAAAGATACACAAAAAAACACAAAAACGGCTGAGAATCGAAATATCTGATTGATTCCCTTCACTGTGGGACGGTTTTATTGGCTTTTGGAGCAGCCGGTGCCCAGCTGCTTTCTACGAAAATCGACGACGACGTGCACCGGCGAGTGGTCGGTTTCGATCGGTTAAATAAATTAACCAAATCTTCGTGTTGATGTCTGCTTATTATCGTCGGTTGCGGCATTTTGGTGCGCACGAGAATCGAAAATCGACAACCGAAACCAACCGAGAGAGATGTGCGCTAAATTTCGATGAGGTAAACAAAAGAAATTTGCTCCAACTCGAGGAAGTCCAAAAGTAAAAGTATCTTCTCTTGTTGTCTTTGTTTTTATTTCTGTTCGCTGTCGGGTCTGTGGTGGTGCTGTCGATAAAACCGATTTTATGTGCTTGTTTGGCTCGAAACGCTGATGCAAGTGAATCATCTGTACCGTCACGAGGGACGTCTGGGGCGTTTTGAATCCCACCGCTGAACACGACCGCGAACCGCGCTCTGTCTTGGGAGTGGATCGATTGAGAGAGAAAAGGGGCAGTTATCGACCTCTGGAGGTCTTTATTTGCCGCGGACAAACCTGTTTTAGTTTTTCGGCAGCGTGGCTGGTAGAGCGGTGAGGAAACGAAGCAATATCGACGTCGGTCTCGACTTGCCCACGTGACGGCGGTCGGTGTGCGTATACGTGCTCGGTTTGTGAAGCAAGAATTCATGGGGAGCCACATTGTGATGTGGAATTGATGCAGTTACACTCCGGCAAGTGTTTGTTTTTTTTCCAGTCCGACTGACTGGCTGACTGTGTGAGCGGGTCGTCGTCGTACTTTATTTGTTACTTCATTGATGTCTGTCTGCTGCATTGTGCTTACGTTACTAGAATTTTCGTCAGCGTTTGCTTCAGCATACGCTGCAGTGTGAAGGGAATCGACGGAGGTGGTCTAAAGAAGACATCTCGGTCAGCAGTAGCTTTGAACACGTGTGTTTGGTTAGTATTCACGTCTGAGACGGACTAGAAGTCGAGGAGGTATGAAGGGCCCCTACCACCGAGTGAACACATCGTGAAGCAGACAGTGTCAGAAACAAATTGCATTCGCTCGCCCAAAATGCGAAGCTGGTGGCAATGTCATTTACTCAAATTTAATCAATTACAAGTGACAAGCTCGCACCTGGTATCCGTGACATGTGTCAAAGTCTACCACGCTCAGTAACCATTGCCATTTACTCATAGAAAGACTTACACCCGAACAACTCTTTAAAATCAATGGATTTTAGTTTCAAAATGCGTGATCTGTGAAAATGGTATTCAGCGACGATGCTCACGTCTGGTTACCCAATCAACGATAAGACAAGACTGTCGTATGCCGTCCGATGAGCAACCTCAGGCAAAAATACACTATTTGATGCGTTTTGGGCTCCGGCTGGTACGTTGGCCCGAATTTTTTTCAAAAATGACCGTTAAAAGAACGCTGCCGCCAATGGCGCCCCTACAGTTTAATATTTTCGAATCTTTTTTGTTTGCCAAAATGCACGAGCTGAACCTGGTCGACATGTGGTTCCAAGCAAGACGGCGCCACGCGCCACACAGCACGCAGGTCGATGGACCATCTTTCGTCTTAGACCGGTGGTCTTTAGGGCTTTTTTAATGGGATACATCAAATTACTCATCCTCCAGCCGATAACCCAGATGACAATATTACACGTGTTATTAGCGCGATAATAGCCACTATCATCGAAAAAGTAACTCAAAATTGGACTGTCCGTATGAACGACCTAAACCATAGCCATAGTCAACATTTCCCTAAAATAATCTTTAAAAAGTCAATGCCATGCACTGATTTATAATCTCGAATAAAAATTGTGTACACTTTTGCACATTTTCCTGAAATTTGTTTGACAATTGAAAACCTTTAGTCTCAATCTCACTTAGCGGTCTAATTCCAGAAGCGACCCAAACTCATGCCGGGTGACATGACTGGCCAGAATCTGGTTTGCCCACCATCTCATTAAGAGATTAAGAGATCAAATGTGTTCTCCCGTGTTCGATGTGAAAATCAATTGATTGACGCAACATCGTAAACTCTGATCTGAAGCAAGTCGTTAACTTGTTCAACACAAAATGCGATCATTAAATTTTAGAAGCAATCGATTTAAATTAGTTTGATGCGAGGAACGACCTCATATCACCATGTTATCTCACTTTTATCGCCGAACATGTGTTAAATGAGGCCACTGCCTTATGGGGGGAAGCTTATTGGATTTGATTGAGAGAAGACGGTGGCAAAGCCAGAACATTGTATAGGGGACGTCCAAGAAAACGTCCAGAGGGTAGATGTCCAACTGCGGCATATCACTTCAAGACATCAACAAAGGCCAACACGCTCAACAGTTCCCCTGCAGTGGCGACAGTCAAACACGGAGAATTCCTATATTTTAATTGAATAGCAAAGAAATTCGTGTGGTGCGCCTTATTTGCGAACAAGAATATAGCTTACACCGGATATATGGGGTCCTCCAGTTCGTTCTATTTTAATCGTGCCGCAGAAACTCGAACATGATACGAGTAAACTTGACTCGAGAAAACCCATGCAAATTAGTCTGATGATGAAGACATGTGCTTTCAACAAGACGATGTCACATCTCACACAACACGCCCCGATCATGGACGAGTTGTTTGGCGTTTGTAAGCTAGGCACCGAAGTTCGGGCGATTTGTCGTCGCCGCGTTATGCATCCAAAAGTGTACTCCAAAAGTATGGTGCAACTTTCCCAAAAGACCGATGACTTCGAAGACAGCCGAAAGCAATAGTCGTTCAGCAAAAATTACGACACTTGCCACTGACAGCAATTAAGTTGAAAAGAAATGAAAACAAAAAATGCAAAATATGATAGCGCAGTTATTTTGAAAGTCGAACCAGTGAACTGCCACTCGAGCACGAGTCATTTCGCTCAATCGGATTATTTTCCATGCGATATGTCAGCGCTGGTGTTAATAACCCACGACAATTATCAGTTTGGAAGTGCACGAAGCGTTTGTGATTTTGGAAATATGACCCGCACATGGATAAGCGAGTGTGGCTGAATTGAAACAAACCACACAACAGGCAGCGGTAATTATGATTCAGTGCTGTAATAGTTTAAGGGAATATATCATTTTCAATCGTGATTGGACGAGTTAAGTGGGGAGTGGGGAGTGGCAGTTGAACGCGGTTTATTGCGTCTGCGGAACTCAGCATTTTTAAGTAAATTCGAAAAAACTGAGATAAAATCCTTGTCTTCGAATGAATCTGTTGGTTCGGGTTAATGTCCAAGACACTGTATGTATCTAGCATGCCAATTCCGAAAATGTGAGTTAAGTTCGACTTTAGTGTCGATTTGAAATGGTTAAAAATGCTTTACCGCAGGGGACAGCCAACTCACCGATTTTATTAAATATTTACCCAAGGGGTGCACTCCTCTATGGACAATCGCGACTATCATCAACAACGACGTAGCTAAATATCTGGGTGTTATCTTGAATAGAAAATGTATCTGCAAGGAACACATTGAATCGAAAACTACCAAGGCACTGTCAGTTTTCTTGCAGTGTAAGGGAATTTTCAGCAAGTCTTGGGGTCCCTTTGGATCAACACGGCTATGATAAGGCTTCCTCCATCCTATGCATCAGTCCTTTGGTGGAATAAGCTTTCGCGTAAATACGTAACTGCTGCTTTCACTTCAAGGAACGGTTTGTCTCGGCTGCATGGGGCCATCCCTAGCACGCCTGTCTCTGCTCTTGATGCACTACTGAATCTCCCTCCCCCCCTGATATCCACATCATGGGCTGCACTCTCAAGGTCATCTTCCGCTTAAGATAAAGGCAGTCTTTGGTACAACTCGCACTCGAGTTTCAATGACCTCTACAAGCAGGTCATCGGACCCTTGTAATTCAGCTGCGACGCACATACAAAGTCGACTTTCCTTGCACTAATGACTGGCTCTGGTCAGAATCTGAGCCAGGAAAGGAATGTAGTCGAATCTTGACGGATGGCTCCAGGATCAAGGATTGATCTGAACCAGCGTTCCTTCGCGGAGGGCGACAGCATTAGGCTGCACACCTCGTTAGGTAAATTTGCGTCGGTCTTCCAAGCGGAAACCTATGCGATCCTAATGGCCACGAACTATATTCTGAAGAACAGGTGGCAAAGTATTTGTGTCCGTAGCGACTGTGAAGCTGTGCTTAAGGCCCTACACAACCCTTTAACCACTTCCAGGATAGTTCATATACACATAGGCAAGTTCAATTCGGTAAGACTTGCCATGGTCCCGGGCAACCACGTGATCACGGAAAATGATGAACTTGCTAGACAAGGATCAGAGGAGGCGCTCCTAGGACCGTTGGTTACGGTTAGGGCTTCCATCGATTGTTGGGCTTCTCGAGAGCGCAACTGGGGGTGGCCGGACTCTCCATGATGTAGACAAACCAACGTCTGTAAAAACTTCGCAGCATTCTTGTTATCTCTTGAGAGAAAGACTGCAGACGACCGGTGTTCTAACGGGCCACTAAACCTTCGCCAGACACCTAAATGTGCTTGGCTTAAGCGATGAAACCCTCTGCGATGCCCGTGGAGATGACTGCAGTGCACTTCCTCTGCCACTGTCCCACCTTTGCTCTGACCAGTTGGCAGTTATTTGGTGTTGGTGAGGTGTGAGCTGATGACGTAGGCTCCTCATCACAGAAACGCCTCCGGAAGCCTTGAAATTTCATTAAATGTAGGTTGCTGGCTGGTAGTACAGTGGACCAGTTTTTGAGTCTGAGTGCTCCAGTGAATGGTTCCAAAACAACCGGCAAACAAAATATAATAATCTTCAACTCACTATTGCAAAGTTACTTCGATTGCAACTAGGGATACTGCAACGATTGGAAGCTTAGGATAATCGCACAAAACTGAATGAATACTGTAGAATCTAGGCCTAGGTCGATTTTTATTGGGATTAATATTAAACAGAAGATAATGTCAGAACTTAACGAAATGTAGCTAGATTCAAATAGTCCACCTTTTTTTTTGCCGGGAACTCAACAAAAATGTTACTAACTGTCATATGTGGGGGTGGAGAGTGATTAATTTTGCCCCCACTTAATTAAACAAAAGTGAACGAAACTTAACGAATTTGAGGAAATTGGTTGAGATGGTCAACGCGTGACATTTCAGGGTTTTTTCCGTCAATATCCATTTAAAAAAGAAAGTAATGCAGTTAACTATGAACTGTGCAACAAATGCCGTTTGAGAATAAATTTGATGTCTATGGCAATTTTTTGACTTGTGTCAGCTGCACAAAAGAACCTGGTTACGATGAAGATGTGTGGCCTGTGCGAAGTAACACGTAAACAAGCAGCATCATATACAAATGGAAAACGAAGGGAGAAACGCGGTGTAGACGGTTGGGACAACACAGACGGTTCCTGGAGAATGTACACGACTTGCATGAGAACCAGACGTTCCATGCCCTGTCTGTAGTGGCACGAAAGAAAAAAGGTAAATGTCACAGAGAAAGAATTGGATGAACATGGCTTTTACTTGAGGTCTGTTTACCGTCCATTGATCTGGAACAAGTGATTTCTGTACAATAGCCCTGCACGTTGTGACCTCATGATGACCTTTGCTTTATTCAGCCAAGATCCATGAACAGTCTCAGTTCGAGCTAAACAACACCGGACAGCCTTTATGGTAGGTGGCATGTTGCATCAAGTGACGAGACTATAAATGCACTCGGATGACTTGATTCAATCTCTAAGAATCGAATTCCTCTCTCTCTCGCTCATTTTAATGCCGGACACATGCTGCATCCAGTCCCGTCTGTACACAGTGTGAATATGAAATGAATGAGTGGTCACGTAGTGCCATCTTCTCGAAAAGATGATTCACTGACGCAGAACCCGGACAAAAAACAAGTGTATACATGTGGTATTAACCACGTCGAAGCAGTACTGCTGCAGATGTGAGGATGGATCAACGGGTCAACTCAAGTTTCTGGCTCTGGAATGCAAGTGACTCAACCGAGTGTAATCAAACTTCTACACTTTGCGGAGTGACGAATACCACTCTGACCCCCAAAGTCGTTTATAACAAGCGGAACACAGGTTTGGTATTTTTTGCCGTTTATTTTTACTAAGTAGCTTAACGTGATTCACGCGAGAGCTCTTAACCACTTCAAACAGTGGCTTTTCGGTGCGTTGTAAGTGCTTGTAAATGCCGGTAAGTGGATCAAAGATGAACATGATAGACGGAGTCTGCACGGTAGATTAAGGGGGGGCTGTCTTCAATGAATGGAAGAGTCTGTAGGTGTTTACGAGAATTGAAGGAGTTCAGGTGTAGTGTGCTCAAAAGGTGCTTCTGGTAAGTTGATGTGTAAACAAGTGAAGTTAGGGAGGAGTGACTTGGTACATGATGGCAGGGTAATCCTTTCCAAAGATTACTACGTTTCCTAACGAACTTATAGACATAAACAATGACAACATTTCGAATGTATGTGTTACAAGTTTGATAGATAATTCAGAGAATTATGGCTATTAAATTAAGCCATTGTCATTGGAAGCAGGATAGACAGTTTAAAACTGGGTACCAAATATAAACTAACATATGGATCCGTCTGACAGATGGATGTACATGACGGTAATGCCAACATCCCTCAGCAAGGCCACCTGTTTCCAGAAAGGAGTTATTTTTGTTCCACCTTTGTAGTACAAATCAACCATATTTGTGCGGAAGTGCCTCCAATACCAACCACCATCTACGTACGTAGAGAGCATTTCGATTCGCACTTGCGTAAGCAAACGTAAAAAAAATGAAACTTAACGAAACTGAACGAAGTTGCTATTACAGCGGAATTCTGTGCATTTCTGCCTCTGTCTTTTGCCAATTCGCAGAAGTTGACCCTACTAAGTCATCAAGCAAGAGAAACCCTCTAGCAATGCAGGCTTAGCATGTTTCTTAGCAAGTTCACGTGGTGATATGTTTGCTAACGGTTTCTTGGCCGGATTGCTGACGAATGACATGAAAAGTCATTTTCAAGCAACTAGTTCTTAGAATAGCTACTGTCTAGTTTTTCAGTAAATTTGTGGTGACGCACGTTGGTCTATGTAAAGCTAAGGCCCCCATTCAAACATAACCTAGCTTTTGCCCAGACGGAAGACATGTATCATCATTTAGACGTCGATACTTTTAGCTATAGTCTCTTCTTTCCTTTGAAGTTCTTCGACAGCCCAGAGTCTTCCAGCAGCCAAGGTGTCCATTGGCCAAATCGCCTTTCGACCGTCTTAACAGTTTAATAAAACCCTTCCGCCCTCCAAGTGCACCTCGGTTAAGCGATTAACAAGCAATCACTCACAAAGGTCCACCGAAATTGCTTCGAAAATAAATGGATAATCGGTCGCCTCAACAGATGTCATCACCGAAACTAGCGTTGGTGCCCTTAAGAACCACTTAAAACCGATTAACAACCCCAGTCATCAATCCGCCCTCGAATCAACAAACGACTTGCCCATCCTTCAAGGTGCAACCTGACCCACTTCATCCACCGTCACCAGACATATGGCAAGTGGTAGACCACTTCATAGCAAGACGAGAGAATTCTCAGAAATCCCCTCGCCTCCGTTATCGGCAACTCCCATCGTCGGCAGTCGGTAATCTCGTTATCGGCGTCCACCGCAGGCGTGGATTTTTCAAATTCCTCCGCACCGTCAGTCAGTAGCACAACATGCCAGACGGCAACTCGACTTCGTAGTTCGTACACCTACAGCTCCACTCAACTGCTGCTGTTCCACCAAATGTCACTCATTCCCGTTCGAGTGACACCACTGACAGCCATTGCATTTTCGCTCTCGAGCACCAACAACAAACAACAATCCTCGGCCAGTCTCTTTCGCACGCACACAGCCAAATGCAGCCAAACACAGGCACACACCGCCACATTCGAAGAGCTCACGGCATAAAACCAAACCAAACCGAATCCTCCACTGGCCTTCAGGTAAACAAAAAAAAAAGGGGGAACGTGCAAACTCACCGCTTCACGAATGAATTCCTCGAGTGGTTTGGCCAAAAATTATTCCAATCGCTGGTGCAGCTCTCTCCGGGCGGGACGAAGCGCAATTTTCATTGACGACTCTTCACTTTTCGTTTTCACAACAAAAACAAAATCACAGGCAGCGCGACGGAAAATGTCGACTAAGCGAACAACAACACGCACAACAGGGCGAAACTCACTCGCGGAGTGTTGACACAACGGCGGCGGGGGCAGGCGGACAGCACTTGACACATTGACGGCGACACGATTGCATCCACCCACGAATTCAGTGGGGGCTGTGGGAGCACGCACGACGATTTCGATTAATCGTCTACGATGGCGCCTTGACGAAATCACTGATTAAATCGCTATCACTCACAACCGGGTTCACGGGGGCGCAGTGTTGAGAAAATCAAAAGCGCATTCACACACGGGCTGTCACTGGCGGAGCGACGTCTACACACTTGATTCTCGGATAAAATTTGACAGCGAACTGAAACTTGAGCTGGAGAGTGAATGCGAATCTAGTGGAATTTCGTTTGTCGAATAGGACCTGTTCGCTTTGTACTGATGGGAAATGTCATCGTTGACAGTGTCCGGTGCCTGCGCAGTTGGGAACATTTTTCGGGCGACCTCTATGTGGGGGATTTTGTACTAGATGTGGTGCTTTTTCGACGGGAAGTGCATAGGATGGGCTTTTGGCAGTTGACTCAACTTGTGTTTGAGAGACTAGTGTGGATTTCAACCGAAACCGGTAATGGAACCCGATTCGATTTACATTTTGGTCTGAGAAACTTGGTTGAATTAGCTTAGACGTGAACCGGTTGAAGTGGCAATCACTGATTGTCGTGGTTTGCCGTCTTTCCGTGTGGCGCCACAGTCGAGGTCGAGAATATTGTTTCTGAAATTAATGTACGTGTTAGTGCCACAGGGTGTCAGCGGCAATTTAGAAGTGACAAAAAAGCAAGAGGTTTGGGCTCTGCGTTGGCTCTGTCAGTAGATACATATATCATTTTATTAAAAGGCGACTGTAAAGAGTAAGTTACACAATGGACCTGTGTTTTTCTTTGAAAGCTAATCTTAGCTTCGCGTTGGTACGAGTACTAGCGAGTTTTTAAAAAAGCAACAATTTTAATTTAGCAATTCATCAAACAGATTCGGGAGAGTAATAGAACTGCTGTTGGTCTTGTCATCATCGACAAACCTCGACAAGTTTTGGGGCCTACATCGAATACCGAAGCGAAATCTAAATGGACCAGGGTGCAAACGAAAATATAATTCACTGCGGTGTCCAGCAACAGGAACCGACTCAATTCGCACCGTTCAGCAAAATTAGGCAATTCTTTGTTTCAATTCGGTTTAACCGGAACACGATTGACGCCAATCGGAACGAATGTGATATATAACTCCTTTCTTTGCTACATTCCAAGATGGAAGTGGGCAAGAGGACCCAACTTCGCCCAAAAGTTGGCTGAGGTCCTGTCCCCTCTTTTGTTCGCCACCTTAATCGCAGGCCTTGTGGCACTGGCTCCAAGTCGATCTCATTTTATGTCTCCAGCTAAGTTGTCAGTGTACTCCAAGCCAACTTTAGCGTTGAATATAGGCAATCTTTGCCATAATTGAAACTTGGGAAAGGGTTAACCAATCAAAGTTGGGGAAACCAGCAAACCGTTTGATGGACACCACGCACGCAGACAGAAAAAATAACACGGAAATGGATACACCCAAAAAGACTCCCAATTTGTCGAAGGAAAGACAACAGAATTTGGCAACTAAACATGCAATCGAATTAGGAGTTCTGAAAAGTTAAAGAGAGAGCTATAAGCTGGGGCGTAGTAGAGCTATTTTGGACGCGTTTCTTTTGAACGGGAACGTTCATTAGTTGAGTAATGAACTCCACAATACAACGATTGTCACTTTTAAGAGAAGTCCAGAAGGAATACATGTTTCAGTTCAAAGAGCAGCAGCAAAACGGTTAGTGTTCAGCTTCTTGAGTCAGCAAAGTATGCAGCATTTCCAATTGAACACACTTGAAGTCTGTCCTGTAAGCCTTTAGACATAGTAATAGTTAAATTTGGATGCCGCTTAGACTAGCATTGAACCACTGGCACCTCTGCTCTACATGGACCAGATTTCTGATCACACTATAGTCTGCAATAGACAGGGCCTCAGAAAAAACAAGCTCTCCAGTGTGTACGATCTTTAGCTAGTTGCCTTCAATTCGTCTTCTTCTTCCTTTGGCCGGGGTGAACCTGGGCATCAACCAACAAACCTCTCCAGCCAGCACGATCTTTCGCCAGCCAAGTCCTTCCCTACTTGTGAGCGCCATCTCGATTGAGGACGTCCTTTGTTACTTTGTCCCAATGGCTAGGATTCGAAAGCTCTTCGAGGCGGAGTTGTGGTGGCCATACGTTCTGCATGACCTGGCCATCTTAAGCGTTAGATCCGAAGATGCTTTTACTAGGTTGCCTTCAATTATGCCCGCCAAATTGTGTGTGTGCCATCGGTTTCATGGGCGTCCACGGGCTGGACCAGTGCTGTCATGGCTTAGCCATCGAAGCCATTGTCCGCGGACGCCTGACTGAGCGTATACCTATTTACCAAGAATGATGTAATACAGATTACGCACTGCGCATGGCCGCCATGTCTACATCACAGGTGACAAGAGCATATTACTTCCTTCCGAAGGAAGTAGACTTTGGTATATAACTTCTACTATTCTAGAATCTACAATTCGAAATGGGTACCTATGTTACAAGTATGATGGTTTATCAAGGATAAGTATAGAATTATGCTATTATACTACTGTTCCAACCGTTCCAACCACAATACATAGTGGTACATTCATCCTACATGCTACATGTATTAGGATGCAATATAAATTAAAGCAGGAAATGAGGATACGATTGCAAGTTTGTTGCAAGAAACTGCAGCTCTTCTAATAGTTCCTGAGTCGCTCGACTCGATTCGAATACAATTTTGTTTTTAGATCAGGTGTAGGTGCCTCAATGAAAATGTTGTTGTGAAGTAACTGATGCAGATAAGGTTACAACGGGTGGTGGTGTTGTTGAAGAACTCATCGAAGTCGTAGAGTGTAGTTTGGATCGTTGTAGGGAATTTGTTACTCAAGGAGCTAATGTAACCAGTCCGCCGGGTCTTCTTTTTGGTGTCCACTGATTCTTGAGCAACAAAGCACCGAAATGCGATAAACAGCTATGAACGGATATCCCTGTGCGAGCGTTGAAAGCACGGTTTCATCGATATATTCCTCAATTACCAATCAAAATTCTTCAACAAATATGACAGAATTCATTCGAAATATCAAATTGAAGATTTAAAACAGGAGGTGTACGTTCATGCTTATTTGTATAAGTACAATAACAATTGCAACCATTTTTAGTGGAAGCTTCAAACGGGTGCAATTTACAATCAAAGTTTACTTGGGTAAACGATCAAATTAATTAATGAGGATTATCAAAGCCAACAGCGGTACGAAAGGATCATGTGCAACACCTTGAAGATATTTTTGCAATGCAATGAGGACAATTTGCTCGTCTCCAACGAATTTTTTAAAAAGTACAATGAACAACTCATCCCTTATTCATCACTTTTATTCAATGCATTGTGATAAATAACACATTACACATTTAATAACACTTTAGAAAATACAAATGGAATATTAATATACTATTTCACTTTAAAGTATCAGGCGAAAAATTGTTAAAACATTTTAATAATTCAATTAAGAATATATTAAAACAACCTTTTCTTCTTGACACAATTTTAAAACACTATTAATCTTAGCAAAAAGACAAACATAAGTTATATTTCTTGCAATTCGTATGGAAATTACATAGAACTATCAAATCGGTTGTCGCCTGTGACGTAGGCTGCGCAGAACGAACGAAAATTTAACTCCTTATTGCGTAATCTTCTATCTCTCATTCCTGCCTATTTATCATGGGTGCCCGTAAGAGAGGTCTCCCTCCATACAATGACAAACAGGAAGAAAGTTGAGGAGACACATCAGCTCTTCTGCTCTGAAAGTGCTCAGTTTCCATCCAGTTGCAAAAGGCTTTCTCCAAGAAATGTGTTGTAATGCGTCGCATAAATATCCTTCTTGGAAATGTCAAGAAGTCCTGCAACTGCTTGCTAACTTGTCTGAGCGTGATGCGAACCAAGCAGTGTTTGCCTATCAACAAAAAGAAGCGACCAGAATTGTGCTTAAACTTGCAAATGCCAGACATCTCAAATATGAAAAGAAGTGGAATCAGATCCCAACCAATTTAAGTACGGAAATGTCACGAAATGTACTCTCCCAAGATCCCAAGATGAATCTGCAATCCTTTGAACTGATTCACGTGCAGTCATCCATCAATTGATGACTAAACCCACATACTTGAGAGGATAGTCAAAATCTTGAAAGATTCAACGCACTAAGGCACTACGTTCAAGTTGTCCAACACACCCCGGCACAAGTAAGCCAAACGAACACTACAAGTACGCGCAGAAACTAATTCGCGTGTCTATTCAATTTCGCAGCGACCTTGACTCACTCGGCTCTCACTCCAAAGCCAGCTTCGCTCTCTTACGTCCGCAAGTTTCTTGATTAAACCACTCCCTAGCACCTTAACCCACTCACGACGAACTGCGAATTGCGAAGAACGTGTGCATGCATCTGTGCGCCCACACAACGTGAAAGCATCCGTGTCAAGTGCGTGCATTCCCTTAAGTGCGATCACCACGTCATTTCCCCGCTGAAGATGTCATTTTCCTTTCATTCCATATCTGCCGTTTGACATTTGAGGGCGAAAAATGGAAAGCGACAAGACCATGGAACGAGGAACTTTCTTTATAATTACAATTCGCATCGCCTGTATCCAACTGTGATGCCATTAGGCGAACCATCCCCCGCCAGCATCCGGTGAAGCACTCGAAAGAATAAAAGGCAGGAACAAATTGACACCTTGTGACAGTCTAAGTCGGAGGCAGCCGTCTCTTGTGTGCGGGTCGCAAAGTCCTTTCCCGCATTCGAAGTAGCATATTCCGCACTTTCCATCCGCCACGGTCTAATAAACACGCGAAGATGTCATCAGACGGAGTTCGCTGTGGAGGATAATTTGCTTGCACAGTGTTCTCGAGTATAATTACCGGCGCTGATGATGACAGAGTGACAGAGTCGGGGCCGGGTCGGGCGTGTCGGGCTGGAGGATGACAGCGGAGTCCATCTCATTTCGAAGTCGCAGATGAGTGTAGTCAATCCTTTCTTATTGGCGCACTGAGCAGCAGCGGCGGCGCGGCGGTAGAATGACAATCAAAGGAGGTCCCTATGCCACTTGAAACATGAAAAATTTACTCAAGTGAAACGAGGTTAGCAGATGCATTTCTTTTCAGCCACCGCCAGTTCGTCAGCGTCAATTAAAATAAATTGTCTTTCGGGAGACGCGTCCGTTGGGGTGGTGAAGGCGCGTTGTGTCGCCGCCGCAGTCAGAATGCGCGGATACACACGAACGACCGTGGACGGCGAAACGGAGGAATTTGTTAATTAGTTGAGACGAAGTTGCCTTGTGGTTGTTTTTATCCTGAAAGCTTTTTAATGTCGTTTGTGTTGGCCGTGGGCGCAATCCAGAGCCGGGAGGTGGCAGGGAGAAGCGGTTAGCTTAAGGGCTATCTCATTGAGATTTCATCGGTTTTTGGGACAATAGGGCTCCACTTGAATTATCCTTTGATAATTGTGGCAACTAATTGTGACTGTTGAGTGAATTGAGGGCGGAAGTACCTGGAAGTAGGCGTCGGCTTTGATCAAAAATGTCAATGGGTAGCGGCGGAGAGTCGATTTGTGTGGCCAAGGGGAATTTTGAATCGGTGCTAAGTGGATTTTTGATTGAAGACGGAAATGGAAGTTAGGTAGGTACACTGAGGTGGTCCAAAAAGACTCTTAGACTAGTGGGTCCAGTACTTTTTTTTTGGATTTCGGGGTTAATCCACCTTGGGAAATATATGATAGGACAAAATGAGGAACGCAGAGGACTTGCCAACGAGGGTGGAGTTGGATGATAAATAAGTATTGTGCTAGACGAGCTGGTCGCTTATAAGAAGATCCCTCATCACGGTCGTAGCCATGGGCTATTTCGCCAAGACAAGAAATACCACACCGACGACGACACCAACACAGCGCTCGAGTCCAACAAGGATCAGTCCTCGACTAGCGACTAACGATAGCCGAAGAAGTTCAAGTCAGTGACATCGCTTCTGTCATTTTAGCCAAACACATCCAAGAGGTTGGGTTTGTGCAATTGGAAGAGGAAAATATTGGTTAGCGACTGCCAGCCTGGAATTAGCCGACCACAAAACTGAGGCTGTCCGTATAACCAGTCGCAAGAATGTCCTCTACTTCGTGGTAGGAAAGCAGGCGATCAAATCGAAGGAGTTGCAATATCTTGGAGTGTAAAATATCTTGGAGCTGTGCTTCAGAGCAGTCGTTCACTCAAAGCGCACACCGTGAATGCCAGCAAGATGCGAGGAGCACTCCCTCGAACGTAGAGTCTTATTTGAACGAGTAGTCAGTTCGTTCCTTCTGAAAGCTGCTCCAATATGGGTACTTGAAGTAAAAGAAAGCAAAGGATGCTGACGTCAGTGTATACGCTCTATGCAGTATGGGCAATCTGCGGTTACATGACCAACTCGGATGATGCACCGTGTCTTTCAGCGGAGTTGCTGCTAACCGATACTCTGTCAGACGAGATGAGTGTAGTTCCTAGGGCGAACCCGAAACCAGTAGCATTAGCCAGTAGAGAGAGACCCATAGATTGATGATGGACATGTAAGCTCATTCCAAGTATTGAGACTCTGTTATCGAGGACGATCATCTGACGCAATTTCAAAACATGGTGACTATCGAAAGAATCTACACAAATCTAGACACGTATTTAACTGCAGCCTTTTCGGATAGGCGGACAGTATGTCTGCCAAGGCCGATAACCCTTATTTGCTTCATGTCAACGTCGGGTAGTAAATAGAGTGTAATCTGCTCGTATGTCCTTGGATTTTTACAAGCTAAGCTACAGAAAACAGAAACACTAAGAAGTCTTAGTCCTGGCTTTAGTTTGAGTTTCTCGAGTTGAACCATGTTTTTCTTGGTTCATGCGTGAGTATATTTATGGAAGACAGCAGAGAACTATAAAAAAAAATATTCAAAGATTTCGGCCTCTAAAAACAAAACACTCCTTCCTTCGTTTTGCGCTCGTTCTCCGACTTCCCCAAGGCAAGCAAACATCTGAGGCGTGACTGGTTGTGTTCAACCAATCAGCAGTTATAAGCGGCATTGTAAAATCAAGCTTCCTGTGTTTGTCAGTGAGCATCGAAATATCTTCTCAAGTTTGCTGCTGAACAAATAACGTTACAATGCGGCGCCTTGCCTTGACTTAAATGGAAAGTGCTAGTGTCCGAATCGGTCTTGGGCGTAGCTTTTCAGCACCTACTCTTGTTATATTAGTCTCTCATGGGAACTGGTCCTCTCAAATGGCTTTAAATTGAATCCAGCCAAGTCGATGCAGTATTAACTAGAATTGAGCAAAAAAAAAAACCACTAACAGCGATTTTTTCACAGTGATTGAAAAATCGCTGTCACAGTCTGCTATCGAATTTGATTTAAACAGCGAAGCGATTGAGTTTCTACTTTTTCGCAGTAGGTTAAAATCGCCGCTACGGCCAAGTTGTTATTTTTAGTGCTTCTTTTTCAACCCCATTCGCATATTCATTCACATAAGCGATTTCATAGTTAACATAAAGAAGTGTGGCAGTTGCGATTAACATGGTGTGCTAGTGAACTAAATCTGAATATGTCAAACCTATATGGAGGCAACCCCGATCGTCTTCTGCATACCACTATTATGGTAAAAGTTTGAACTTCATACATGAGATTGAGACGGGTCTGTAAATCAGAATGTAGTAGGACAGCATCATGTTAGGCCGCTTATACACACGCTAAATTCGTCTTCATCTCTCCAATCTTGTTGTAAGGGAGGTGAAACGTGCAAGGGGTAGCCCGACTTGCGTGTGCTGGAGAATTGCGATTGATCCTTCGTATTCCCTTTTATCTCTTTTCGTTTTTTCGAATTGATTTATTCTTGCCTTCTCAGCAGAAATAAGAGAGCAAGGAGATATCCAACTTCGGCGAGAATTTCCTCTAGTCCACACCGGAGAGAAATGTGAGAGTAGTGGAACTCCCTTGTATATCACATATACTTTTACAAAAACCATGGATCCACCACAATATGGCGGCCGATTCGTGGATTTTGTGGGATAATGGCCCCAGATTCGTGGATTTTGTGGGAAATTGTCGGCAGATTCGTGGATTTGCCCAATCTCATGTACTTTTGTTCGGAGGGTGTTCAAAAGTTGACTCATATTTTTAAAAGCATATATAATACTTGGGTGAATAAAAATGTAATGCTATTTAAATAATACATGTAAATCTATTTGCAGGAATAATTTGAATCAATTTAATTCTTCAAAGTAATATATAGGCGATCAGTTTGCAGTTGTATATCATTCATGAATTGTGAAAACCCATGAAGTAAAATTTCATAATTTTTCAGAAAAATGTCTAAATAATGCAACTAAAACTAACTCATGAAAATGATTATCAAAATTTGGAATTAACTTCCATCACATTACTTTAAAAAAGTAAAATTACCAAAAAAGTTTTTTTTTAAATGATTCAATATTATTATTATTAGTACTTGTACACAAGTTTCGCGTGAATGCATTTTATATGTATTATTCATACATGTGCAAAAATAAATATTAACATTAAGTAAAGTATTCATTAATTTCACCCTAGTGCTTCAGACAGTAATTCCCACAAATGGGAGTTGAAAAAATCTGCTTTGTTCGTTTGCTTACCCCTCCTTTCTGTGTTTAAAATTTAACACCAAAATTTGAAAAAAGTTCAGTAACGAGCGAATTTTTAAATAAGAACTCTAATTCACTCCACTGCTACGGTTGGGGAAGGGTATCAGCTGTTTACCAGCTGTTCGCAAGAGCCCACACGTATTCACAGGCAGGGGAGAAAAAGCGTATAAAAAACGCTGTCAGATAAAATCAAGGGGGAAGAGAGGTAGAAGTTGTATGTCTCCTTGCTCTCTTATTTCTGCTTCTCAGTGTTGGGTATTGGAAGCATGCTATGCATATGTAAGAAAGAGGTGACACATGTGTGAAAGGGTGGGAAGCGGAAAAATTTAGCATGATTTGCAACTGGGTTGATTTCTACGTGTAAAAGTGACTTGCGATCACAAAAGGGAATTGCAGAAAATCGTGAGTAAAAAGTTGCGTGTGATAGATAGATAGATAGTTCTTTATTGCGCATAAAACATTACAATTCAGATACATGATAACTTGTACCTTTCATCTGTAAAATTATTATATAACAAATATGAATTAATAAGTTGATATTTTAAGGAAGTATCCGGAGGAAAATGCGAAATAGAGAAGATTTAAAGTGAACAGTTGCGTGTGTAAAAACTGCCATACACAGAATACAGTGTACCTTCCTTGATACACATGTATTCTGTATATCATGGTAGGCCAGCGATCAACGAAAAATGAGTAATCGACGTAGTGGATATTGAGGTTTCATATACTGTCTGTATGATCTGTATATTCAAACAATTCAGAAAGTTTGACTTAAAAGAGCCATATTTGGTGTGAGTTTTTGGACAAGGGAAAATCCGGAGAAGTTTCGTGGGATGCTGTTTAGAATTGTATTGAATTAAAGAGATTTTTCCGAATAAATGAGAGTCGGTTTTCAATTGTGTACGTAAAACTTAAATTAAATTAGCTAAAATTAAATAACGCTGAAATTGAACACGTATAGGTAGCAAATAAATCTCAAATATGTTGAAGTCGGAACAAATCATCAAAATATCTGTTGGAGGAGTTCCGGTTATTCACATTTAGAAGTCGGAAAAAAACCGTCCTGGTAATCCACATTTAGATATTGTTTGGGTTACTAAAACAATTTTTGGTTTAAAGTTCTTTCATTTTTCTGCATCAATAGGAACGCGTTTTAGTGCAAAAAAAAATCTCTCATTAATTCGGAAAATTCGTTTATTCGGAATGATTGGAGGGAAGGTCTTTCAACTGCACAAACCCAACCTCTTCGATGTGTTTGGCTAAAGTGACAGAAGCGATGTGAATGACTTGCACTTCTTCGGGTATCGTTAGTCGCAGACCAGAGTATGTTCCACAGTAATGATTCGAGGAATGATCCTTGAGGGACTCTAGCGCTGTGTTGGTGTCGTCGTCGGTGTGGTATTTCTTGTCTTGGCGAAATAGTCCATGACTAGGACCGTGATCAGGGATCTTCTTATAAGCGACCAGCTCGTCTAGCACAATACTTCTTTTTCATCCAACTCCAGCCTCTTTGGGCAAGGCCTCTGCGTTCCTTATGGCGTCCTATCGTATATTTCCCAGTGGGCAGGTGGATTAATCCAGGGAAATAAACACTGGATCCACTAGTCAAAGTGCCTTTTTGGGCCACCTCTGTGTAAAACTTAAGATCGCTGTTTGAAATCGCATTTTAAAATCACTGTGATTATAAAATCGCAATCACAGTTGTACCTGTGAACATAAAATCGCAACTTAGCCCAATTCCAGCATTAACATGTCTCTAAGATCTCCTGACTGATGCAGCGTCTTTCAGACGCTCATGGACAGTACCTCAAAAGCATTCTGAAATCAACTAGGGATATCATAATTTGCGCAGACAGCCTAGTTTCCAATAAATTCATCTACTTCGCCATATCTGCGTAAACTACAGTCGAACTTCGACAAATCAAATCATCACTTGCCACAAAAAAAAATCGAATGAATCTCTTGACTAGATTTCTAAGTGCTTCAGTATTCAATTGCTTTAGATGTCGGGACACTGACAAACTTGCTCTGCATACAACCAGCTCTGCACTATAACCGCTCAGAACAGGCAGGACAACAAATATCATTGGTTTCTCAAATCAAACTCAAGTCACGGCACCATCTGCACCAAAGCCAGACCATTCCGCTGCCTGTGAGATACAATTCTCAGCACTTTCTGCTGAGTTGTTGATCTCGAAAGACCTCCCGCGTGCTGAGTTTACGAAATTGCCAAGAAGATTACATCCATAAGGCACCGCTGACCATCCCTTCAACACATCGCACCTTTGGGCATATTTCCTCTGAACCTCTGGACGGTGTTGGCCGAAATAAATGCTTGCCAATTCGGAACCCGAGACCTTTGTCGCGGCGAACAGCGTTACAAGAGGCGTTGCTCTAACACACTATTTCTCTCACAGCATCCTTTCGCTCTCACTGCAGTGGGAATGGAGAAGCGGACACATGTCGTCCTTGCAATTTGCACTCAGCCAAACGATACCTTTGAGGACAATTTTATCCGCAAACAGTCCTGCATTCGATGCACACACTACCCCTTTCCCCATTGATAGTGCACCCGTTCCTTTTTTGCTGCCGCACTCGTCGTTCCGATCCGCACACATTTGAAGGATACGCCATTGGACAAGCCTAAGTACGACACTGTTGTGTGTACCGATTGGGTGGGCAGGAGGGGGCTAGGGCGCTGTGTGATTTGATGGTTTACATATGGCGCGCCATTCACGTCGTCGGCGGCGAACCACAGTTCAACGCCACCGCCACACCAGAGTGTATGGAGTGGCGTTCGTTCTGTCGCTGCACGGGGTAATGCATGTGTGCCGGGCAGGATATTAAATGTCCTGTGATGTTCCATTTCGCTCCTTCGGTGTTGGTTTTAGTGCCGCACAATTCCACTGACCCGGTTTTTTGAAATTCTTTTTGTCGCCCCCTCTTGCGGTGCCTCTCTGTTTGCTGTTTCCTGGCTGAAAACGGAGCGAGACTCGTGTGTAAATGTCTGGTTCTTGCCGACTGAAAATTTGAGGATTGAGCGCGTTTCTCCCTAGAGCCAATAGAGCCGTGGGCGCATTCAGCCTGAAGTGTGCCACAATCGTGACCATACCGAAGGGATGTCCTCTACAAGACCGACTGACCGACTGAGTTGATCTTCAACCGGTCTGCTTGCTCGATTCGAGCACATCCTTTGTTCGTCTGAATGTACACAGTATTTAGTTCACTGTTTTTATGGTCTGATGCGTCGTCTATCACGTGTGTGCGGCGGAGTGTAATAGATTTCCCATTTCAATGGAAGCGAAATTAAGCAGATATAGTTTTTGAATTTCAAGGAATGACTGCTCTGTGCTTCGAAGTAGAAGGGCCTGTGAAGTACACTGGTTGTTTCGGGGAATTGGATTCAATACAGAAGTTTATTGCTTACTGAGGTCATTCCATTGCCCGAGCGACCTGAAAGAAGAGGACGAGGAGATGTGCATGTCATTATTCGAACGGAATGGAATCTATTGATGCTAAGCCACAGATGATGATGTGTACAGAGGGTCTTCGGAAGAAGCTAAGCTATATCCCTTAACTACCTTTGTCGTGGTCTGTTGGATTGTACCACATTCTCGGAACTGGATATTCTCCTAATCAGGGACTCATTGGGCACAAATTTAGATGTTCTGGGTGAATACCTTAGGAACTGAAGTCGTTTAGTTCTGACTAAACACAAAGGAGCCTGTTCCCCAAATAATCATCAAGAGCTTCAAAAGGTACTCGACACTCAAGTAAGAACGAAAATGGCTATGCTTCGATGGTTACGTATCACGGATCTCTCCCTTCTGAGCGAGCCTTGAATGCTATTCCGCCAGGTTGGCGATCGGTTGGCAAAACCAGGACGAGTTGGTTGGACCAAGTTGAAAAACTCGCCTGGTTCCACTTGGGCCCCTAGCTTCTGTTGAGTTAGGGGCGGAGGATCGGCTGGCCTGGATCTCTCGTGCGTGCCTTTCTCCTGCGACCTATTAGTGGATCATGTGGGTCAGAAGATGATGATGGTGTACTTAGCTTAGCTCAATCATCATTGCATCCAGCCCTCAAAGCTCAAGGCTGCGTTCACTCCTTTAGTAAGTCTGACGCTTGCCAAATTGGGAACACTACCTTGATGCTCCGGCATTGGGCTGCTGATCTACATCTGCTTCTGGATTGTCTTTTGAAGCACATGAGTCAGCATTTATTCGGATACCCCATTTAATGTAGTAGTTGTACTCCCTCGCTGTCTGGTTTTCGACATTCCGCGACGCGATTTGCGGTGACATTGAGGTGACGTGCGTCAGCGAGTCGGATGATAATATGCAGCGACTGGTGGTTGGTCCGCCGCGAATATGTTGTAAAGCGTTGCTTTGATTCTTAACAAACTCCCGCTCTCTCGACTTCATTAAGGGATTGAGCGTTGAAGGTTGCGTGTTTAATTAAGCTTAGTTGCACTACCCACTTACACAATGGTCTTCCCCTGATGTCGATTGCCTGCGTAACAGTGGTGGGTTCAGGTCCAGCTCCTGGTCCAGATCTAGTCCGACCTATAGCTCCACATCGAGAAGAGGAAAAGACTGACTTCCACCTCCACGTCACGGAGTCTAACAAAAATCTCGTTCTCGTTGAAAATAACTTTCCAGCCAAGCACTCATCCTCTGGCGGAACAAAACCTTGTCACTGTCGTAGTCATATGTATTATCCTCGCATGCAGCTGCAAACCTGCAGCGTGCAGCATCAGGTAGTAGTGTAATCAAGTCAAAGTGCGATTAAATGGTTTTCAAGCATCCCTCGGTGGCTTGAGTGTCCAATGTTTGCCCGCAAACACCACAAGAAGTGTTCTCCAAATAGAAAAACGAAATCACATACAATGTCGTCTGAAACGGGCTGTTCGCTTTGAAATTAAGGAGCTCGGCAAACAGCAGAGCGGCTCAGCTGGCACGGATCAGTGGGCACAGCTCCGGTGAATCCTCTTGACCTCTATCGACTCGCAGGACCGTCCTGTGCTGTCATCTGTGCACAGCACAATCCTCAACTGAAATCGAACAACGAGCGTGGGCACCAGAATCGAAGCGGTGTCCTGTTGCCTCTGATGGAAGATGCCACAACTGGTGGTCAGGTGCGCACAGCGTCACCCAGCAGCAGGCTCAGCGTAAAATGTGGACGCAAATGTATGTTGTACGTGACAGGAGCATGCACACTCTACGACCGATAAGCTAGGCACTTCTGAAAGATACCACAAAGGGGATGGAGCTACTTTCCCCAGGATCTGTCGGCTGGTTGCCGATGGACGACAGTCGACTTTCGAGAATCGACGCGACGTTCCATGCAACCGTCGACGCCAGCTGAGGACGGGCTCCTTTATCTTCGTCGTTCCAGTGAAAATCTGATCTATGATTTCCCCGAAGAACGTGTCCTGTCCTGCTGCGTGATGCGGTTACTGGGACAAAGGCTGTCTGCTGTCGTGAGGGCCCCGGAGGCGAGGTTGATCCTCGATTTATCTGCTCTCTGTGTGTGTCCGTCCGTCCGCCCACCATCGTAATTTGTAACTCGAACTGCGTGGCTCGGGGGAGTTTTAAACCGAACGACTTCATGGTGTGCGGTGGTGAATGATTAAAGTCCTCGCATCGGGTGTTGTGCCAGTGTGCAATTGGACACTGCTCCTGGGGCACTGCTTGCAGGCAGTGGTGGTTGTGTTGGCTTTTTAGTGACCAATGCCGACAGGATTGACGTTTGCCTCTAATTACTAATAAATGCCAGAACATGGCTCTGGATGAGTGATGTGTGTTTTTGCTCGGGACAGGTCACGTATGAATGTGGTAATTACTCGGACACAAACTGGGCAATGTCTGAAATTTTCCCCCATCTCCATGGCAATGCATTGTGCAAGTTGAGTGTGAGACAGGAACGGAGGTGGGTCCGCTGAAACTGGACTCTGGCATGGTGTCGAGTAGTGGAATGCCCCCCGACATCATAGTCGTTTTGATAGCATGAATGACAACTTAAGTCGGTGGAAAATATCTATGTACCTTCAGGACCGATGGTGAATATTCTGTGTTGGCTTTGTGGAGACAGGATTTTAATGCAAAGTATGGCAGTCAGTCAAATGGAAAGGGGGACATCCGCGAACTAAGCGGATGGAACACAGATTTCAATTGGAAGCAGCTTAGGAGGGTGATTGGATACGGATGCTAATTTGGATCAGGTCCCAGTCGCAAGGTTCCAGTGGAAAACATCCCAGGTGGCCACAGCGGTGAGACGGAGATCGGTGAGACCGTGAATTGCAGATCAGTTAACGGTGGGGTGTCCTCTCCTCTCTCTTGTGGAACATACCAGTTGTTGACCTTCTACTGAGACTAGAAAGGACTGGGTGCAAAGTCATCTTACACAGATGTTGTTGTCATAGCCACCTCTGGGAAACATATATCCACGATCAGAGATATTATGCAGTCGACTGTCTTTAAACTAGAAAAATGGAGTCTTCTTCTTCTTCAAATGACTCTACAGTCCGAGTTGTACCTGGGTCTCATCCAACAAGCTTCTCCAGCTGGCACGTTCTTTAGCCAGCTGCCTCCAATTTCGCACACCAACTTGGTCGAGGTCCTTCTCCACTGGGGTGCGCCATCGGTTCCGTGGACGTCCTCTATTGCGTTGTCCAACTGGTTCGGAGTCGAAGACTCTTCGCGCTTGTTGTCCATGCGCTCTACATGGCCTAGCCATCTTAGGCGCTAAATCTGAAGACGCCTGAATCTCCAAAAACAATCAACGCAAACAGGACCAAAGATTAAACGCAGAACTTTTCTCTCGAAAAAAAGCAAGGGCTTCTTCATCTGCTCTTAAGATTGTCCAGGCTTCCGCCATAGAGCAGGACAAGGATGATCAAGCTCTTATAAAGGGTGTTTTTTTTTTTTTTTTTGTAGAGCTATAGAACCTTAAATCGGCAGCTCACTTAGACATGTTGGTCCATTGTGATACCCATAGTCAGACTACTAGCACTGAGCCACAACTCTGGTGCTAGTGCCGTTTATTTGATCCCTACGGCAAATGGTTACTGGACCAGATATGAAAACCGATTAAAGCGCATTTACTTTGCTTTCACTGGGATTCGAACCGGGGACCCCTCTAACCAGGGGCATGCACTCAACCAACGGCGCCATCCAGCTGTGTCTAGTAGAACTTTAAGTTGGCAACACTGTTTTTTTATCTGGCGGCCATTTTGTCAGCTGTCAAGTGATTTATTTTTAGTTTCCAAAACTGCCGTATTTGGAGTGATGATAATTCTCAAGTGTATGTTGAGACACTGTTACATTCAGTAAAACTGACTGTTTGGTGTGCTTTATGTGTTGATGGAATAATTGGTCCGTACTGCTTTAAAAGAAAGTTACGTTACGTTATAGAGCCACGATAACTGAGGTTTTCGTTCATCAATTGAACAAACATGATGTGCAGGAGCTGTGGTTTCAACAAGACTGCGCAACATGTCACACAGCTCGTGCCACAATTGATTTATTAAAGGAAACGTTTGGTAAGCGCATAGTTTCACGTTACGTACGCCGCTTGGCTATTTTCTGTGACGATATGTGAAGTCGCTAGTCTACGCCGATAAGCCCGAACGAGGACAACAATCGCCGCATTCTTGCCGATATACGACCACAAATGTTGGAAAAAGTCATCGAAAATTGGATCTCCAGATTAGACTACGTCCGAGCCAGCCGTCTCGCTCATATGCCAGAAATCATATTTCAATTATATTGCCAGAAGATTATCCTTCGAATAATGTAAGTTTCATGCCAAATTAAAAAAAATAATCTTTGTTTTATTCCATTTCAAAGTTATATAGCTCCAAACAAAAAACACCCTTTATAATGTTAGCATGGTCCTTCGAGAGAGTGCTCTACTACTCAATTGCCTCTTGAGCCCAAGGAAACAGCGATCGTCAAGACTTATTCTGCGTTTAAGTTCGGTACTGATGTTGTTCGTATTGTTTACTTGGGAGCCGGGAACTTAACTCGAAGTTAAAGCTCGTCGATGTTGGGCGTCCTTTCTCGATGACGCCATATACTTCATTTTGCCCTCATTCACTGCTAAAACCATTTTCGACGTCTCCGTTTCAATACCAGCAAACGCTTCATTGACGGCTCGCTGTGTTCGACCAATCATGTCAATGTCGTCCGCGTTTGCTAGCAATTGTACGGACTTTTGGAAGATCGTGCCTCATGTGTTAGCGAGTGAGTTTTGCACGACCTCATCAAGTATGATGTTAAAATAATCACATGACAGCGCGTCGCCTTGCCCAAAAGCCTTTTTTGACTTTGAAGGTCTCGGTGAGTTCATTTCCGACATTGACGGAGCAGCCAGAATTCTCCATAGTCATCCTGCACAACCGGACGAGTTTGGCAGGAATGTCAAAACTAGACATGGCGTTGTATGGCTCGTCTCTAAACACGCTGTCATATGCGGCCTTGAAATCGACGTATAGGTGTTGGGTTTCGATCTGCATCTCTTGAGTTTTATTCAAGATCTGCCGTAGTGTGAAGATTTGGTCGATAGTGGAGGTTATTGACCTCACAAAAATGCACTCACAAAAAACGATAGAGAAGATCTTGTAAGCGACGTTGAGGAGACTTATCCCTCAAAAGTTGGCGTAGTTGAATGGGTCTCCTTTTTTGTGGATCGACCTTGGAGTCAATCCACAGAAAACGGATCTAGTCCTCTTCACCAGGAAATATCGGGTGCCTGACATTGATTCTCCCTCAATGTGTGGCACTCTTGGACCTAGACGCGAAGTTGAGCTGGAAACCCAACATCCACGAACGTGTCAAAAGGGCCTCCTTGACTCTATACTGCATAGAAATGGCTATAGGGTGCAAATGGGTACTGCAGCCCCGCATGGTCCATTGGCTATTCCCATCAGTAATCAGATCCATACTGCGAGTTTGGTGGAGTAGCGATTTGGTGGACTTGGATTGACAATAACATCAATTGCAAACCCTTCAATAGGGTACAGCGGATGGCATGCGAATGTATCAGCGGAGCGTTAAGGACAAGTTCTTCCGCAGCCCTGAACATACTCCTCAATCTTCTAGGCTATAGAATTAATCAGCATGCAGATGGCGGCCAACACGGGGATTACACTGAAATATATGAAACTACTCCGTTCTGTGCACTCCACTATGCTAGGCAGATATAGATCGGTACCAGATCACAACCACCTCGGACTGGAAGCCTGAATACCAGGCACTGAATGGTCCTCTACGAATCTTCAACAGATGGATCAAAGATGGGTGTAGTCGTGGACGCGGGTGTCTACTGCAAGGACCACTATCATTTCCTCTCTCAAATCACTATAGCGTGTTACAGGCAGAAACTGTAGCGACAAAGGAAGTTCTGTCCTAGTTAAGAGATATCAAGTCATCTGTCCTGACAGTCAGTCAGCGATCAAATCTCTGGGCGCAGTCATATTAAAATCAAAGACTTGCCTGAATTGCCGCCAATCTCTCAACGAGATGGCCAAGTATTTTACCATCCAAATATTGTGGGTGACGAGACACTGTGACATTCCAGAGAATTGTAAAGCAGACGAACTCGCTAGAAAGGGCACTGGGTCGGTACTCCGTACTCTTTCCTTATACTTCTACCATCTATTCTAATTGTCGCTGCAATACATCTACTGAAGCTTGAATCACTTGCGCTTGCAAATAGTAGATGCTCTACTGGTATAATTATGGCCTACTCTCCACACAGCCTGATCGCAATTAGTAGGCCGAATCTCAGAACTCTTATCTGCGTCCTGTGCTATTTTAACTCACGCCTCAAGATGGAGGTAGACCTGCTCTACAATGACTTCTGTAGTAGCTGCATAGACGAGGCAGAGGAAGAAATGATTGTAGATGTACTCTGTCTTCAGAGGAAGAAGTCACCAAAAACCTGCTACTTGAACAATCTGGCCGAGCTAAGTAAGCACCAGTTTCAGTCATCTCTAACGCTTTATCAATAGCGTATAGAAAAGTCGCTGGTCTGTGAATTAATGAGAGCGTAGGTATCTGTGGTTGACACTGTGAATTTTAACTTGATCAAGCAACGGCTTAGAGTTGTCTTCTTTTGTATTTGAAGTAAGAAAAAGTTCTTAACATGCACTGGCAGTGTTCTAGAATTTGTTCGCATTAAGACCGTCCTTAAAATCTCCTCCCACACCAGAACCTTTAAAATCGTCAGCCTCCTCGACTGCCCCCTGTTCAATAATCGCCGCTCAATATATTCCATGAAAACCGTCAGACCACAAAAATTAACGATCTCCAGGGTCCACAGAATGACAAACGCCTTACCCGTCCAATAGTAATCAGAGCAAACTAACGTCTCTCTCTCTCTCTCTCTGCTAACGTAACCGCAATTCAATTGACCAATAAAACTTAATCATCCATAACATCTTTAACCATTGTAATCATTAAAAACGTCCCAATCGACAAGACGGAGGGTTCACATAAGTTTCCGAAACTATACCACGCCACCGCAGTCAGTGAACACATCCCATCGACGTCGACCACAATTTGTATCAAATTACTTCACAGTTACCACTAACAGGCACTTGTCGTCCTTTGGCTGAGGACGGAATTCAGTGAAATGAACGAACAAAGTTTTCTTCACAAACGAGCATAAAAAAGAGTTCCTTTGTGTGCGCTTGTGTCTCAACCCCCCCCCCCCCCCACCTCATCCATCCCACCTCATCCACCCACACCGCATTCAGCCTTTCAACAATATCGAACAATACAGTGTTCGTTAAATTTTACGAGACTTTTATTCTTGAAGTGAACGATTTTGCATTACTTAGCGGTGAAGGATACACAAACATATAATATAACAAGAACTCAACGACGACGACTTGTTGCCGGTTTGGGACAATTTGTATTGTCAATGGGTGACGAAGGGTTCGCTCGTGGTGCGACGGGCACCTTGATGGCGCTGGTTGAATTGGAATGAAATACGAGGGGATTTTCCGGTCAAAGGGAGCCAGCGAATGAGAGTGAGAGAGCGAAAGTGGATTTAATTTTAATTAAAAGCATCGTTGAACCAGTTCGCCAAGGACCGCCAGGGATATGTAAAACGTTATCCTTTGGCAATGACAAAAGCAGAATGGGGTGCGGGCTTACAGTGGGGTTGGCACAGAAGGTTGCAGACGATTTGTTGGCCGAAGTGCATGTGTAGCGAACGATTTTTGAAGGATTTCGAACTGAATTGCTGCTGTAACAGTTGACTGATGGCTGTCAATGGTTCTGTCAAGCTTTTGACAAGTTATTGATTTTCGCAGTCCCTTTGTACTGACAGCTATGCTGCTCAGAAATTGTGACACATTAGGAAATATGGTTTTTTTTGGTGACGTTTTTTTTTGGTAAAATCACGTCGTTGGTTCTGTTTGGCTTAGTGTTTGTGCCATTCGAAGGGTATTTACGCGAGGGCAGCTGAACATAAAGGTTTAGTGAATTTGTCTGTTGTCCAGTGGTGTCTCGAGTGACACTTCACTTTCCGTGCCAGTTTAAGAGGATTTGTCTCGCGTCCCACCGACGGCATACCATTAAAATAGTCACTTCCTCGCTCACAAAAGCATATTCAAGTTCACGTACCCTCAGCTGTAGGTCAGACTTTAAACGGAAGTACCTGGGTTCTGCTGCGGACAAAAGTGGCAGGATGTCAAACATCTGACGTATTAACATACGCAAGTGGTGGTAGGCGTCGCATGAAGGCTCTGCGAAATGCCACCTGCAGCGAGTAGATCATTAAAATTAATTTAAACCGTTACTTGGAAAATGGCATCCTCATCCGTATCCACATCCCACGCGCAACGTGCCACGGTAATTAGTTTTTTTCCCCGCTCATTGGGAATTGAGTTGGTGGCGCAGCGACCAGAAGCGGATTCAGAGTATCCTCTTGTCGAAACCAAATGGATTCAGGAATTCCTTTCGCATTGTCATTGCGATTGTGTGTGTTTCCTCCTACCTCTGGAAACGCAACACATCCACTTGAGTGCCCGAAACGAGGCACTATCACCAGCAACGACTACGAGCCCGATGAGGCGACCCATTTAATCTGCAACAATCAAGTGTCCTTGTGTTCCTTTGCGCTCTACTGTTGTATTTGTATTCTCCAGGAGCTGATCTGTGCCGCTGTACAGCGACCGAGGGCTACAGCCCACACGGCGGGGCTTCGCTACCGCTTTATCCATGCCGATGACGATGACGAAGACGATGATGATGATGACGATGACGAGGATGACGGCATGGGAAGTACGCCCCTCAAATGTAATTAAGGCTGCAACATGTAGCTTCAGCAGCTTTCGGGGATAACTGGGTCAAACGTCGCCGTTGAAGTGTTGGTGTGTTTATGCGCAACACACACACGCTGTGTACACCCGGCGCGCCTCCTTGGGGATTAGTTACACGAGAATTGGAAAAGTGCTCCAATGATTATGGAGTTCATTGTTCAGCAGTAATTCGGTTTCGCCTGAATGGGCTTTAAGGAAACGTGCAAGCAGTGCAGAGCAGATCTGGCTAATTGGGTTGATGAGGTCGCTGGCGGATGCCGAAGTTAATAAGTGTTTTCAATTGTGAGGATTTATGGACTTGCGTTTGGCTGTTTACATCTGACTGTGAGGCTGATGCGGCCTAGATTCTTGTTGTGGAGTGTGAAGGGGAACTTCCTTGTGCGTGGTGCGTCTGATATTGGACGGTATTTTATGGCAACGGTTGTCCATAAAGACACCCGGAAATTTCGATGCCGGCAAATGCACTCCAATGTATCCGGTTCGACTGATACACGTAAGAAAACATCACCAAATGTGTACAGAAGTCGTAGGTAGGCCTAGTTGGGCCGCTGTGGCAGTTGGAAGATGAACTAGGAAAAAGCCGTACTATACACTGTCGTTTTTTTTAGTGACATTTTCGATGTCGTCAGATGCGTCTGAAATGTATCTGATTCGGTTAATACACGTAGGAACACATAACCAAAGCTGTTCAGAAGTGTTTGGTAACCTGGTCTTGAACTGCAATATCTGTGCTGTCCGAGCCCAGAAAGGAGTTCAAATTAGAAGAGGCCTATGTATTGTTCACGTGACGCGAGACGGTGGTACAGTGCAACGGAGGCTGAACACGTTTATGATGGCAAACCAAAAGTGGAGATGCCAAGCAACCTGGTGCTTTGTAGACGGAGGTCGGAGAGGATTTTTGGTTGCGGTTCAGGTTCACGCTTCGCTTAATTGCTGAAGGGTCAACGATCATTGACGTCACCAACTTCTTGCCTGGTAACCATCCAGACTGTAAGCCCTCTGTTCTATGTGTCATAAGTTGATCAGGGCTATCGCACAGCATGTTGCAAGATGTTCAACGTCAAAAGAACTTTGCTCGTTGCGTGCCGATCCAATAAATCATCACAGACAAAGCACTCCAAACGACTTCGGATTCCGCATAAACTTATGCCACTCTCAGAGGAACGTATACATAATTTCACTTCTGCCATCAACTTCCTTCATGTACTCAGCCTCCATTCGACTGATGTCCCAATCCATCATCCAAAACGAAATCCTCATAATAACTGCTAGTGCCCACCTCCGCACAGATACCCAAAAGGCAGCTCGAAACGTGGCTGCACGGCCTCATTTAATCATATCGTCGCTTAAGCATTCCAAGCCCATTCCATAAATTAGCCCAGCAACCTTCGCTGCTTTGAGCGCGACGAAAGTTATTTATCTAGCGCAAGGTTACTTAATTTTCATCGAAAAGATGGAGAGTTCTAGTCCTATCGTCCTCCATCCTCCCACCTACCCACCACTTAACTTGGCTCTCTCTCCCTTTCTCTCTCGCTCTACCGCCAAGCGTTGTGGACATTTTTCATTTAGGTCATAAGACGTCTACTCCATCATTAGCATTACTCTTTTCGTTATCCTTTTGTTTGCGTTCTGCTCTGCGAACTGGGCTCGGTGTGCGCTCGTCGCAGCACAACTCAACGGGGCAGATGCAGACGCATACACAGACCGACCATGATGACAAAGCGAAAGGACAATGCAGTTGCGGCTGTGTTGTTGCAGCGGGAACATGAAACATCAACATCGCAGTCGCCCTGATGGCAAACACTCTCTCCACTCCGAAGTGGATACTTTTGTGTTAAATGGGACCATCAGTGAAATTAAGATTGACCCATAAATATCCTAGCGACCGAGACTAGCTTGCTGCTCTGCAAACACCGACCGAGACCGACGGCGCAGAGCTGCGATTTGGTGGCACACAACCGAAAAAGGATAACAAATACGGCTTGCTGAGGGAGGGCGGAGGGGAGGACATTCTTAAGGTCACTGCAGCAATGGCAGCAACTTGAAGGAGCGACTTCTGAGGGGCCCTTCTGCTCCAGCATATGCTGTTGTCGTCTACGGCGAGGGGACAAAAAAAAAACTAAAGCACTTATGGGATTTAGTGAATGGATGAAATTTTCCGGGAGATAAATCCCGTTGATTGCACTTCGGCGACAACTGGCGGGTGGTAGTGTTGGAGCGGCGCGGCACCGAAGCACTGTCCAACTATTCGACCGACGCACGAACGTTGTCATCTGACTAGAGCCACATTGCACACACAATTCATTTGTTGATGGTTATTTCGAGAAGTTTGCCTGCCATTGTGACCGGAGGCGATTGAAGTGCGCTGGAGTGAGGTGCTATTGTTTGTGCGTTCGAAGGATAAACTTTGACACAAAGCGAGGATTCTTTCATAAGAATTGTGTGTGCTTCGACTGCTGAGGGACTTCCGGAGATTGTGCTGTTGGTGTTGGGGGGAGCGGGTGGTCGGGGGTCGGAGAAACTCCATGCTTGGATAGATAATCGATAAAAGCATGCAGTGGCCGGTCTGATGACTGATGAGTGTTTCGTGTTCAAAAAATGACTAAGTTTCAATTTGAATGGTGGCTCAAAAGGTGATTTAATTTGTAACTGGACTTCAGGAAATGCGCCTCACATGAGATGCTTGATGTACAGTGCAGGTCTGAATAGAGTTTTAAGCCCACTGACTATAAAGGTCTTCGCCTAGACCCAAATGAGAATTGTGACCACTTATGTTTTGGATGTTTGGTCACTTAGTGTTACGTCAATAGTTTTGAGCCATCAGGCGTTAATGGTTTTCTTAGGTATGCACTGGCTTGGATCGTGGGTTAGTGGTACTTCACCTGTTTGTTCAGATCGTTCCAACATTCTCCAGTTGTGGTACCACGACCTTGAATTGAATTACGTGGTAAATTGGTAATTAGCAGGCTAGTAGAGGACATAATGTTGTGGAGACCTGCAACTCTCCAAAATAAAGGGCCGTTGTTGAATGTGAACCACACCTAAACGTCAAGTCTTTTTCTGCATTTCATTTGACAATTCTCAATTTCAGACTCAATTGAACCATGGAAAGATACACAATCGAGCAACGCGTTAAAGTTATTCAGGCTTATTATGAAAATGGGCGTTCAAATCAAAACGCATATCGTGCACTTCGTGATTTTTTCGGTCAATTTAATCGCCAAATGTGCGTACTATCGGAAAAATCGTGTAAAAATTTAAGCAAACCGGGTCTGTAGGAAATGGGAAAACACCAGTACATGCTCGTACAGCTCGTACTGCAGAAAATATTGCTGCTGTTCGCGATAGTGTGGCTGAGGAGCCGTCCACCTCAACTCGTCGTCGTGCCCAACAATTGCACCTCTCACGCTCGTCGTTGATGAACATTATGCATAAAGACTTGCATTTACACGCTTACAAGGTGCAATTGACTCAAGAACTAAAGCCTCTTGACCATTTCAAGCGTCGTCAATGGTCAGAATGGTGGCATGAAATGGCAACAGGGGATGATCAATTTTCGAAGAAAATCATCTTCCGTGATGAGGCACATTTTCACCTCAGTGGATTCGTCAATAAGCAGAATTGTCGCATTTGGGCGAATGATAATCCAAGAGTGATTGTCGAAAAACCAATGCACCCACAAAGAGTGACTGTTTGGTGAAGTTTATGGGCTGGCGGCATCATCGGGCCGTATTTTTTTCCAAAATGAGGCCGGTCAGGCAGTTACTGTGAATGGAGTTCGCTATCGTGAAATGATAACGAACTTTTTATGAGCCGAATTGGAAGATATGAATGTGGACGATATGTGGTTTCACCAGGACAGTGCCACTTGCCACACAGCTAACGAAACAATGGCTCTTTTGCGCGACAAATTCAATGGCCGTGTTATCTCACGTGGTGGCGATGTCAATTTGGCCCAGATCATGTGATTTGACACCGTTGGGATTTTTTTCTTTGAGGTTATTTGAAAGGAAAGGTGTACGTCTATAAGTCAGCAACAATTCAAGAGCCAAAGGATGAGATAATTTTTTTTTATTTTCCATCACAGAGTACGCAAAACACTACGTTCTCTAAGTGTTAACTCTCAGTATCGCTTTACACAGCAGATTTTGCTGCGCGACTAAGGATCATCTACCGATTTTGCATCTCACAGATTACATCAAATAAACAATATTAATTATAGCATAGTGCATTGATCAATTTTTTAAACTCCAATCGAGACAAGCTAAAATCAATTTCGTTGCAAAGTTCATTAAAAGTGTTTATACACCTTATAATAGGTTCATTACAACCATAGTTGGTTCTATGCCTCTTATCATATAGTAAATTTCTCATCCGAAGAGATCTTTGGGGAGCATATATATTCATGAGAAAAAGTAAGTCTGGTGAATTTACACGGCAATTAATAATATCGCGGATGAACATGGCTGACGCTGCCTTACGCCTGAAACTTAAGGTTTGCAAGCCTATTATTTTACATCTATCGTCATATTTAGGGAGTTCTTCGAAGGAATACAATTTACGGACAGCATATCTCGTGAAATTTTTTTGTACTCTTTCGAATCTGAGTTCTTGTGTATCATATGGCGAATCCCAAATGATGGAAGAATATTCTAAATACGGTCTGACTAACGAACAATAGATGGACTTAAGACTAGTTATATCCCGAAAATCTCTACTATTTCTTTTCAGAAAACCTAACATAGCATTAGACTTCGCAATTGTATAATCATAATGTGATGCAAAATTTAAGTTAGTATCAAAAATTACACCCAGATCTTTAACCTCTTCTAGGCGACTAAGTCTATGATCATTTATGAAATAATCATAGACAATCGGGGATGTAATTCGATATGCCGTAAAGATATTACATTTTTGAATATTCAGCTCTAGTCCATTGTGCTTGCACCATTCCACTAGTGCATGTATATCCAATTGGAAGTTATTACAATCAGTTAAACTATTTATAGATAAATACAATTTAAAGTCGTCTGCGAATGTTAGGATTTTACAATATTTGAAAATTTCGTGAACATCGTTTATAAACAATAGAAAGAGTAATGGCCCCATATGGCTACCTTGTGGAACGCCCGATGTAACTTTTATTACTCGAGATCTAAAACTATCGATCATTACCAATTGCTTCCTGTCCTTTAAGTAATTGGAAAACCACTCTAACATTGACGAATGGAATCCCAAAGACTTTAGTTTGTTTAAAAGCAAAGTGTGATGTACTTTATCGAAGGCTTTCGAGAAATCGGTGTAAAGTACATCAACTTGTAATGACATAGAACCTCAATTATGCTTCAGCGTCATCGAAAATTTGGACCATCGGATGGAGGTGTGCCGCCGAAGTCTCGGAGGCTATTTGGCCGATATTTTGTTCCATGCTTAATTGAACCATACCAATATTATCATAATAAAAATAAATGGCAACAATTTCCTAAATAATATGTGTTTTATTCAAAATCAACATCGGCCCTTCAAATTTAACCACCCTTCACAACAGATGCAGAGGACAGCTAAGCCCCTCGTTGATGGAACTTGGTGCGTCAGAGAAAAAGCTGATTGTATTGCAGTGAAGTGCTTTTACTTATATTGATGCATTCTACATGGTGGGGCATCTAGTGCCTTTTTTTAAATCGCAGGTTATTTTGACACTGACAGCTGCTTCTTGAATGGTGTGTAGCCCAGTGAAAGAAGATTTGGCCGAAATGAAGCACCCATCGCGACAGCTGTACGCAAGTTTGTGCAAAATATTCGTGAGACTGGTATGCCAGTGGACAACAGTCATGGTCCCCGTCGTCGATGAGAATGTGTCTGCTTGTGGCCTTCTTCGAAAATGAGGCGGGGAACAACGTTTCGGTCAACGGTGATCGTTACAGATCCATGTTAACAGACGTTTTTTTTTACCAGAAATTGAAGAAATGCACTTGGACGACCTCTGGTTCATGCAGGATCACGCGCCATGCTACAATTGATCTTTTGCTCACCAAAAGCCCAAATCGTCTTACCAGCCGTCTTGGCAATGTCAATTGGCTGCCTAGGAGTTGCGATTGGACTTCCCTGTGGGGAAACGTGAAGGAGCAATGTAATGCCAACAATCCGGAAACGATTCATGTACTTAAGGCCAACATCATCCAAGCCATCCCTGAGATACAGCCCGAAACCATTAACAATGGCTTGGAAAATTGGGGTGACGGAATGCGATGCTGCGAAGCGAGCAGAGGCAGCCACTTGAACGACGTTCTATTTCATAATTAATGGAAATGTTTCTTTCTAATAAAGCAATAATACATGGAATAAATTTAATTTTGTTCATTTTATTGCATTTTCCAAAAAAAAAAAACTTGTAATTGGCCCGCCGTGGAGCGGAGAAAGAGAAAAGAGAAGCAGGGAAGAAATCATCGTCACATGATTTCATTCGAGGATTTTCCTTCCCGCCTATTTTGACTGAGTTGAAGAAGCGACTGGACGTTTAAAGGTGTAATCGCTGCCCATCCGAATATTGAGTAGCCATTCCGGAGAAGCATCCCCGACTCACTTGTCAAGTGAGTTGTCTTTGGTATTTATGCGCCCGATATGAGTCCCCGCATTTGCAGCAAAAAAATGCTGTAAAAGTAATTGGAAGCTCGACGGAACGAGACAACAAAAAAAGCCCCTTTTTAATGTCAATCACTTAGTGAGTCAGTTATATAGTTCTACATATGCCTGAGTTGGGTATTTAGCCATTAGCTATACCACTCCAATCTGGAGATCCTGCAGGAACTTGAGTGAAGTACTCATCCTTTTTCAGGCCTATCTGCATGCAGATCCTTGCCTTTTGGGATATACCCTAAGGGGCCTCCCTCCAATTGGAGAAGCTCCTTCACAGCTTTTTTGGCAAACTGGTTTGACCACTGATCTTTGCAGTCGAAAATGGTGTGCCCTTTATACCACTTCACTCTGCGGAACCTTGGAGATTCATGTTCAGCATCCCCACAAAAGTGGTCGAAGGACATTCTTAGGCAATACTGACCAGTGGACTTCCCGAAAATCACTATGTATAGCAAGCTGTAGTGGTTTCCTGGCTACGTCACTGTAGGTCCTCCTTGGTTCATTCTTAGGCCTTGGAATTTTTTCGATTTTGCAGATAAGTTGGAATTAAAAATTCTCTCTTTAGTCGTTTAGTGACATTGAAGGCGGCCCTAATTGGTTTAATACATACGACATCACTGCCATTTTTTTGAGCTATCGCGTCGTGACTTCTTTCATTAAGGGTTTCTTTATTTGCAGCACTGTGCTATGTGGATGCGTCGCACATGGCTTTGGCGGTGGGATTTTCTTTGCGACCGACTCTAGCATTTCCCCCGCTTTTTGATTGATGGCGCTCTTCTCAGGGGCTATGGGTTGGCTTGGACTTTTCGGCCTGGTCAACTCGTCATCTGCTCTGACCTTTGTTGCTCGAGGGCGAGGACTCATTTTGCCTTGAAGATGATTTTAATGTGCCGTCCTCAACGGAATTCCTTTTTCTGGCATATGCCATCTGATAATTTCTAATTGCGCTTGAGTTTATCTGGAGTAGTCTCTTCTGGTTCAGCAAGCACTTGTTCCTCCAGTTCCATGGAGCTTGATTTGTTGCCGTCTGGTTTTCTTTCGCTGTCGCCGAATCAATATCATCCACTGACACTGTGTCTGACAAGGGTTCGTTTTGTAACGGGGTTATTTCGGCGCTTGGCGCATTTCTTATGAATATAGTATTTTCCTTGTTTGTGCTTTTTGTTGTGTATTTATTCAATGTGTTGTTTACATTGTGGTCCCATGAGTTAAGCCGGAAAGGGTTAGAGCCGCCATACTCGCGTAAAACAGATCCTCGCGTCTGAGGGTGCTCATTAACGGTTGGCCAGACCCGCAACCATTCGTTCTTGGGCACGGTTTACTGTCTGCTCATTCCACGATTGACATTGGGTTCCACTACCTCTCAGTTGTCTGTCCTTTCTATTCTGTCATTCTATTATCATTGCCTCTGCTTAAACCCCGACACCGCGACTATGTGGATAGTCATCGCAAGGGTAAAACCCTTCCTAAATCCAAGCCAGTTCCGGCCAAGCATATTTCCGGTTCCCTTCACAAACCTGTAACAACATTTATTTTACCTACGCCTCCTACCACTTGGAACAGTTGTTCAGTTTCAGTTTTCATTCTTTAACCTCTTCCGCGGTGGTTCTTTCGTTCCCTCCCGACGACTCGATCTTCCTGGTGTTGGCAGGGCTGCCGTGAAGTTTGCATAAATCACCTTTGAACAGTGCGCTTCCTTGTTTACACACCAGCTGCTAGCGAGTCTCTTTCATCTTCAACACCATTCGGAATCGTTAATATATTCCCTTAACCACACCCACGGAAGTGTTGGCCGGGCAAACTTCCATTAACCATCGACCCGTGCACATGTGGAGGTGTTCCTTAATTATAACTCTCTCGCCTGACAAATGTGTGGCAGGCTCTTAATCTCCACACGTGACGCAAGCAAATCCTTTGTTTCCCCAGCCTTTGAAGAAACACAGAAGGGAAGATTCACTCCGTGCGTCTTCTGCTAGCCAACACAATGAATATTCGCACCACGATGTTTCAATTACTCTTTTACAGTCGGCGTCGGTGACTCGCACAGGCTTCCGCCGCGTCGCTAATCCCCACCACCGCAGCGAAAGGTTGATTTTTCACTCATTTCGTCCTGGCCATGCATATAATTGAAACGTTGAGCATCTATCCGGGGGGAGGAGGAGGCGGAGCTGGCAATCTCTCTCGGCATGAGGCGCCTAGGTGATGCCGGAATGCGTCAACGGGCTAATAACATGCGACAATGAAACCATGGCCCAGCGTGCCATTCCGCACGAAGGACATTCCTGTTCCGACAGCCAACCACGACGGCACGGTGAAATTCTATTTTGAGAAGGTTACTGGGCTGTGGGCGAATGAGTGTTTAACTATCCTGATCCTGAGTGCTGCCGTTAGCTGAGAGTGATGGTCTGGAATTTGTCATCGCACTCGTCGTCGGAAATGATGAAGTGGGTGGTGACGGGGAGCGGAGTGAAGGACACCACCACTCGCTCTGGGTGTGATTACTTGGGAGACGTGCTGCAGGATATTGGTACGCTGCGGTGAAATTGTGGGGGAAACGTTTCAGTTTGTGCAGCTCTTCGGCGTAAAGCGACCACGGTGACTTGTCATAGAAGCGGTGCGGTTTGCGGTGTTGCCTTTTGTGAGACTGTGATGGACGCTAAATAAACATCAGCGTGATTGAGAAGTTTTCCCGCCGATGCTAAGGGAATGATGTCCGCATTTAAATTGACAAGAGGAAAATACTGTCTGTCTGGTGGGGTGGGATAGTGGGGGATGTTTGGTATGCTCAAGTCGACAGTCGGGTGGGGATTTAAAAGGGTAGTATTGACGTAAGGTACTCATCGGAAACAGTGGAACATACTGGAACTTTGATGGGATCTGTATAGGTTCGCCAGTAGAGGCAACCAGGTTGGATGCTCGCTCCTTTCTCTGGATCATTGGGCGAACTAGTAAGGAACGCAACAATTTTGCAACACTAATGTCCCTCGGCATCCAGATGGCTGGTACAGGTGAACAGACTAAACAGCAGGCATGTTGCTGATACGTGAATTATTGCACCGCACTGCCTTTGCCGAATTACCTAGGCAGCATCATAATTCCGCAGAAGCCTGCACCTACTAGATAGAATCCAAAAACGAGCGATAAGACTTATAGGAGACAACAATGTCGCAAAGTCATCAGACTCGCTCGAACATCGACGTACCGTTTCTTCTTTGTCCGTATTTTATCGCTTTTTCAACAAACGATGCTCATGTGAGCTAGCCAACTGCATTCTTCCTCTCTGTGAATTCACCCGCAATACTCGTCTCGCCAGGAATGCTCATCTGTTTACCCTTAAGCCTACTTTCGGACGCACAGTTAAATTTAGAGACTCGTTCTTCAGCCGTACTACGCGAATTTGGAATGCTCTTCCCAGCCCTATATTTCCCACAGACTACAACCAGCAGATATTTAAGACCAATGTGCACAGGTACCTCTTCTCCTTTTCTCCCTCTATACCTTCGGCCCGTGCTGTGTCTTGACCCCGGACACTTAAGGGTATTAGCAATACCTTGAGCGCGCGCAAATTTATTAAAATTATAAAAAAAAAGCTGCATTGACGAGAAGGAGATAGAAAGCATCCTTTCTCTGTTTCTGCCCGGATCTAATGTCTTGCCTGGATATAAACTCCAGTGAGCTCAACGACAGAGGGCATTGGCTTGTGCATTCTGGGCAAAAATGTTGATTGCTCTCAACTTGGCGAAATCCTAGCTATGATCAAGTTCACATCAAGCCTTCTCTGGATAGCCTCTAGTGCAACCGCCTAGAGGTGATCTAGTGTATTCTCTTCTGTCCATTGCTTTAACTGACGACCAGACCCTCCAGTTTTCAGGTATTTCGCTCGGATATAATTTCGCGGCAGTCTAAAAACATACTAGTTCAGAGACAGCTACAAGCTTCGCAAACGGATGCCCCCACCGCTGACGACCATGCGCAACAAAATATGGACAACGATTTTCGGTTCTGCAAGTGGAATGTGAGATCACTTAACAGACCACGTGCAGCCGATGAGTTTGCGGAGATCCTAGAAGCCTACAAGCAGACATCGCCTCCATCCAGGAGGTGCAGTGGGATGTACCCGGCAAGAAGGGGATGAAAAACTGCGACATATACGACATATACTACGGCGACTGCTGCAGAGAACAAAGGCAGCACTTTCTCGGATGCGGACTTGTTCGAGGCAGAATTGGGCAAGCAGTCATAAGTGTTAAATAGAATAAGCGAGTGCCTGATAACAATACGCATCAAAACTACTGTCGACAACTACAGCATAATATGCGCCCACTCCACAACAAAGGATACAGATGACAGCAGCAATGATGACTGCTATGAACTTCTAGAAAGTACGTACGATCCTTCTAGGAGATTTCAATCCAATGCTGGGCAAGGAAGACATCTTTGGTAAATTCATCGGAAAGCACAGCCTGCATGACAACACGGCCGAAAACGTACTAAAGCTGTTGGATTTCGAGAAGAAGCAATACCTCTCTGTAGCGAGTACGTGTCAGCCTCACCCCAACATTCACAAAGGAACCAGGCGGTCCCCTGGTCAATCAACCGTCAACCAGATTGATCACATTGCGATCGATGTCAGACACACCTCCTTCGAGTTGGAAAGCCAACCTCGACTCGGATAATTTCCATGTAAAAACGCGGACATCGATATGACACGGAGCAAGACCAAGTGATCGTACCAGCTGGAGAGGCCTGTTGGCTGAGGTCCAGGTCCACCCCGGACTATAGCGCCAGTAGAAGAAGAATAAGAAGCTCAACAACATACGAGTTATTATCCATAACATTCTTAACATTCTCCTAACTTACGGTTATATATCGTCGGAATGGAGGGAAGTCAAAGCAGTCTTCATTCCCAAAGTGGGCAAGGCGAGTCCCTGCACGGCAAAAGACTTTAGATGAAAAGCCTCACTTCGTTCGTCCTAAAGACGTTCGAAAAGCTCGACAACATTCATATTCGCAGCAAATTCAAGCCCAATAACGTCTCAATTGCGCAACGTGCGTACATGAAGGTGAATGTGTAGTGAATGTGATTGAAAGACTCCTGAATGTAAAAGAATGTGCACTTGCTGCATTCATAGAGATTGACTGGGCCTTCAACAATGCTGAAACCAAGGCAATCAAACTTGCTCTAGAAAGAATCAAAGTCGAGCAACCTTTCAATACCGTAATAATCAGCTTGCTCAGTAAAATAATCATTAACGCATCCCTAAGCGATTCCACCATTAAAGTTGTAGCATCAAGGGGCACTCCACAAGGTGTAATATCCCCCCGCTGTGGGTGCTAGTGATTAATGAAAAACTCTGGGTACTCGGGAGCTAAGGCTATTGCATACGCAGACGACGTTGTGCTTATTGCTGTAGCCCGACTCTCAGTGAGCTAGTTGAAAACGCAATAAAATCCAAATCTTGCGGTCTAGGATCTTGCTCTGCCTTCTCCCACTCGATCTCTACCTACAATCAATCCAAATGCTGGCTCTTGAACCGGACCAGGCATGCAAGAATAGGCTCAAAATTGAACAAACCCAAAGCGACTACACTCTCCCTAATCTTGTCTTCGAAATACCCTTCCAGTGTCATATGCTGTCAAGGGAGGAGTGGAACACAAACGAACCCAGCAAGAATTCGAAAATCCACGTCTGTACAGGTGGATCGAAGATGAGTACAGGCGCTTTTAAACATGCACTGCACTATCTGAATCCCTGACTTCGGCAGTGCTTTGCAAGCGGATGTCCTGGCAGTGAATGAGTCGGGTAAAATGATATCAATAATAATACCACCGGCTGATATCACTATTCTTATTGACAGTCAAGTGGCCATTAAAGCATTTTCACGGAGCAAACAACGGAGATCAAGTCCAAGCTGGTCGCATGCTTTCGGAGGCAGTTTAATGCTCTTAGCACGCAGCACTCTTTTGCTGTTTGCTGGGTCCCGCGGAAACAGGGACATAACCGGCACCGAAGCAGCAGGCGAACTTGCCACGAAAAAGGCCGAGACCGGCCCAACCCAGGCAATCCCAGAAATTTACCCTCCTCCGGCAGACGTCAAGAAGAAAGTGAACGATAGGATCATAGAAATAGCAAATGAACGGTGGAAAAATCAAACCACCTGTGAAATTGCTCGTATGTTATGGCCCAGGTATAATAGTGCAAAAAATGACAAACTTGTGGCATGCGATAAAGAAGCTGCTCAGGATAGGAGGTAGTCGGAGCGCTAGCCGGCCATAATCATCTGAAATGCCATGAAAACAAGGTGGGACTTACGCATGACTACATCTGTAGGAGATGTGGCGACGAGGAAGAGAGAGAGGACACTCCACCCCACTGTCCCAGTCTCTGGCGATTAAGAAATAGAACACTAGGAGAGCACTTCTTCCAAGACTTACACGAACTAACAAGACATCGGGCTGGCTAAACATTGAATAATCAGGACGAGAAACGACGAGACAGGGGTAAAGAGGAAGCTATTCCCACAAATGGGTACCACAATAGGTCTAAAATAACCTAAGTGTGACGGGCCTCGGCTCCTCAACCCACCAACCTAACCTAACCCAAGATTAACATTGCAAGCTGCAACTGCACCTCGTTTCTCCCGATGCTCTGAGGGAGTTGTTCAATCCGCCTGGTCTGGCTAAAGTGTAACTGCTCCTCACAGTAGCTCCCCTAAGCTCCAGATGGTTCCCAACCAGTCGTCGATCTATTAACTCCACTTAATCCGAGTGGCATGTCAATGGACTGGTCCCCCCTTCAACCACAGCAACCTACTGACGTTCTTGTCTTGGTTAGAGCCAAGGCTGGGCCGTACATCAACTAACAAGATGTTGAGTGAGTTCTTACAATCCTAACCTCTTTCGATACTCAAGAGAAAATTAAGGTAACTTCATGACAAACACAACAACAAAAATAATGTGAACAATGTGGGTCGCAACGTATCGACCATCTTTCACTTGAACCACCACAGCGATGAACAAATGTCGATGTCAAACTGATCGACAGTTCCCTTTCTCATCCAATGGAACCAGTAAAACTGAATGAAATTCTGACCGAACACTCAGCTCTCTGCTCCGGTCCATTTTAGTCTACTGGCATGATGCGCAGCAATAAAGTGCTTAAAACCGTAGAAAAAAGATACTTCTCTCAGGACAAGTGCCATCCATCTGTCCGAGTGCTCCGGGCAAGTGGCTTATGTTCTGCATTTGAACTACTGCAGCTTCAAAAGGAAGAGCACCGACGGAATCAATAATTAAAACAGTTCCCTCCACAGTCGACCACTTGACCAAGACTCGTTCGTACTCGCCTCCAGCCGAAGCAGCATCAAGCGACGACACGGGGGAAACTTTGAAAAATCTCCCCACAACCGAGTGCCGCCTGATTCCGTCGCAGCCAAGCAATCATGTTGTCATCTCCGCTTTGAGATTGCATCCACTTGCATCAACTTCCTAAAACATTCGCAACGACTCGAGAAATGATTACACAAACACGCAGTTGCATTGACTTTATTTCAATTAAGTCCGAACCAATACCTCGTAGTTTTCCAGCTTAACCTCCTCGCCACCGTACGGCAGGTAGAGGCAGCCATGCGACGGATGGACCTTGCCGACGCTTAAGCTGCCATTGTGATGACCACGTCCGACGAATAGCGTCTCCCCTTCGCTGCTGTTGCCCGCTGGGATAGCCTCCGGTGGAACGTTGCCACCCTCGGCAGGCACCCACCTGAAGCCGGCGCCGACGAGGACCTGGAACTCATCGCTCTTGACCTCCTCGCCGCCGTGGCAGACGTAGGCGCCACCCTTTGCGGGGATAACCTTAGCTGGCAGCATGTCACCGCTGTGACGCAGACGTCCCACGTAAATGATGTCGCCGTCGGAGTCGTGTCCTGCTATCAACGCGCCGTCGGGTACATTGTCAGCTGTTGCGTCCAACCACTTGTCTGGTTGCACCAGTACTTCGTACGATGACAGCTTCACTTCCTCCTCCCCGTACGGTATGTATAGGCAGCCGTGAGATGGATGCACTTTACCGAGGGTCAGGCTGCCCTCGTGCCAGCCGCGACCGGCGTACAAAGCCTCACCGTCGCTGGTCAGGCCGCACTTGATGGCCGTCGCTGGGACATTGCCGTCGCTGTCCGGCGCCCACTCGTAGTAGAGGCCGCAGAGGACATCATAATTCGGCACTTCGTGCTCTTCGCCGCCAAAGCAAATGTATGCCTTGCCCTTGTTTGGGATCACCTTTGCCGGCAGCAAATCGCCATTGTAGTGAGCGCGGCCGACGTAAATCGTGTCGCCGTCGGAATCAACGCCTGCATGGACGGCCAGCGGAGCAACTGCTCCTCCCGATTCTGGTTGCCAATTGTGATCTGAAATTAGAAGAGAGCTTTGGTCTAGAGTTCGGTTCTTAATGTGGGACAGTTTGATTGGATTCCCGGGCGAAATGCGACTGTGGTTGGTACGGCATGCCAGGTAAACTGGTAAACGGGACACCGAAAAGGAGATTAAGGGCTTTGTCAGGCTTTGGTCGGTTAAGGGTTAAGCCCTGATTTGTTCATCAAAATTAGGACTGAAGGCGACCACGACCAGCGCGTTTGGAATCTCTGCTGAGCTAGCAATGGACTACGCAATGAGGGATGTGAGGAGGTTAGTGGAAGCGATTTGCAATGGTAAAGGAAAGGAGAAGCACATTGCAGCGAATTTGAACTTGAAAAGACTTTGAGATGAATCTCTTTGAGGCTTCGACCGTTCGTTAGTTCGCCTCCTCTTTGGCGAAAATGAATTTGATGATGGCAGCATTTCAGAGTCAGTTGCTTGTTGAGCAAGGCGTCCTTTGATTGGGTCCAACTCCTGCGCTAGCATCAACGTTTACGGGTTCGTAGATCGTTTTCCACTTGGTTGGAGCTCATTTCGATGCTCGATTGTTCAATGTTTGTTGGCCAAATTCGAGTCGAGCGGTACAGAGAGCAATCAGTTCAGCACCCATACGCTATATCTGTCGAATGAGACAGGCATGCGCGCAGCCCGCCCAGACAAGATTTGAGCCTTTCGCGTCGAATATTGCTACGGAACTAGGTCCGACCTAAGAGCCAAGGGCTGAATGATACCGACCATAGACAACGATGTGTGTTTCGCTGTCTGGAACCCCGATTTCAACAGAAGAAGCAACGAATCCACCCGAGGTCCACCCAAACAAAGCCGCAGGTGCGACCGGGCTGCCCCCCGAAATCTTCAAAGTAGCTGGAACTGGTCTGGTTAAACGCATGGGTCAGCTAATCTGTCAAAAATTGTCGGAGACCGAGAGTCGGACTCAGAGAGAAAAGTTGTGCGTGTGATCATTGGTTCTGTTTGCCTTGATGACATCTGGAAGAGAAGGTTCCACTACGAACTGTACTGGCTGTCAAACGTCTACGGATTCAGCGCCTAAGGTGGCCATGTAGATCGCCCGGACAACCTAGTTTCGGCCCGAAGAATCTTCGACCTCCAACATGAGGGACAAGGCAACAGGGTACAGAAGTCAAGAGTGACTCATTCAACTTGGCGTGGGTAATTGGAAGTAGTTGGCTAAAGATATTGCCAGCTGAAGAGTCTTGTTGGTTGGGGTCCACGTCCATTCTGGACGCCGACAGAAGTAGCGCCATCAGAAGTATAAGAAGAATAATAAAGAGTAATAAACGACAGCACTGTTCTGAACTCTGAAGCGTACCGGCATTTATTCCTGTTAATAGCAGGTTCTGGCCAAGGCAACAGAGAAACCATATAGAAGGTCGTTCACAGTTTCACAAACCAACTTCCAGCTGTGCCAGGTGAAGTTACCAACCATCATGCTGCAGTGCTTTCTGTGTGAAGAGACTAAATTCTCACAGAAGCCCACTTCCATTTTTGAGAGAACTTGCCGCATTCATGAAGCAGTTGATCATGGACACATCGTCGAGCGATGGACGGCAGCTTAATGACCCGATATCCATATCTGTCGGCAAGTTTCCAGCTGTCACAAGCAAACTCTTGAAGTACCATAAATTTAGTTTCACTGAAATCCTCTCTTGAAATCTAATCTAATCGAAACCTGGAATCTTTCACTAGACCTTTCGATAAACTCAACCTCTATTCGCGGGCTTTGTACTGTTGAGTGTTCAAATGAAACAATCGCCCGACAACAACCAAGATCTTTTCATTCCTTTCGAAGAACACAGCACAACAAGTGAATTCACTTTGACTGGTGACACAAATAGCACCATTAACCCATTAAGAGTCCCCAATCAGTCAGAGATCGCAGAATGGACTCTAGTTTCTTGGAAGCCCGGCACAGTAATCAGAAAAAAATAAATTAAAACGAAAATGCTGTATACATACTCATAGCTATTGGCGTTCACTGGCTCTTCACTTCAATGCACTTCACAAAATAAACGAGAGATCTACCGACTTCACCGATAGAAATGCGACTGAATTGAGTTTAGGGCGCCTGTCAACGGCACCTGCTATCTGTGATTTCCACGACACTGCAATGAATTCAGTGGCGAACTGATAAGAGCCCATGACTAACGTTCGTTGAACAACTGAACGTTCAGTAGACTTCGTCAAGAAAGTAAAAAGTTGAGATGTGCGCGAGAGTGTATCGCTACCAGGTGAGTGGTGGAGATTACAGAATCGTTTATCAGGAGTCGAACGATATCACCGATAGAGTTGCATATCTCGCATCAGGTGGAGGTAATTGAAGCGGGAAGCGGGGGCCATGTCGTCTGATGGGTGTGGAGTGGGGACAGAGGAGATAGGGCACACCCTCACATCATGAATGTGCTGATTTCGTTATGGATTGGTCAAGGTAAATCATTTCTTGGAAGTGAATCATACGTACGATGCGTGGTGCAAGCATTCACTTCCACAAAGTGGTTTCTCAACTTTATTGGCAGCCTGGCTCATTTCGAAATACAACTTCCTTTGTGAGTGTTTTTTCTTCTTATCAGTGACAACAATAATGACAGCAACCGTGAATTGAACATTTATTGCTATCAGCAATTCACAATGGCAGGAATTCATCCATTTGTTCACCACGTTTGCACGTTGGCTGCGGCCGATTCGGTGAACCGATGAACATCTCGCCGGAAACGGCCGCTATATCTCGTTCAGTGCTGGCTCTGAGCTGCTCTAACTATGCCGGCTTCTATAATAATAATATGGGTGGCGCTACAGCCCGTAGAGGACCAGGGCCTAGCTTCTCAGCAACCACTCGTGTCGTGCGTGCTATTGTTCTACCACGAGTGGAAGGCACCTACAGTTTTATGCCGACTCCGAACGGCCAAGTTTGAGAAGCTTTTTCTAGACTGTTGTAGAGCATTGTCAGTGACTCGAAAGAGGTGGGGCCGTGAAAAGTATTGCTTGTCGTTCCAGGAATCGAACCTAGACAGGTAGGTCCAAGTGCGTAGGAGTCGACGTACGTACCCACAACGCCACGGGCCACCACATGCCGGCTTCTATGCCAAACCAATGATTTAACGTGCCCCCATAAAAAGTCTAGACGTGTTAAATCGCACTCCCTTCGCCATCATTTGTCGCTAAAACACGATCATCGATCTGAGTTTCTTTTACACCCGCTGTGACACCGTCTTGTTGAAGCCAGGATGTCATTAATGTGTAGTCCATGTAATTGACCAAAGATATAACGTAACAACATGTCTCATAGCGATTATATGCTTCAAACAATATGTCCGCGCTTGTGTCTGTCATCATCTTCATCCATCGGAGTATACCATAATGATGGGACTGTCAAGATGGACACCAGCAAGGATAAAATAGGGCATGGATTTAGAGATTTTCTGGTTGAAAATATGACTAGTCCTCAAATTCCTGATGTTGCAAGCATCAACGTGGAGTTTTGGTTTCGCTGATTCCGTTCCGATGATATCGATGTCAGAGGTGTACACCACGCTCTGGAAGACCAATTGGCGAAAATGTCGATAAAATCGTCATGACGAGCACTGCTTCGATTGGCCAGGAGCTAAACATTGCACAAAAACCTTTTGGATCCGTTTGAATAAGGCACACGAACACAAGCAAGTCTTATGAACTCTAGGATACACATATTGATAGTTTATCGCCGGAAGCTCGGGGAGCTTGGTTGAGAGCGTCAACCCTCTCTAGCTGGCATTTGTTTATCGTTAGCGCCAAGTGACATCTTCTTGAATATACTGATAATCCGTGCTACCAGCATAAACAATTCGCACTCGCGGGTTATTATTCCTCTTTATACTCGCGCCTAAGTCCTAAACCACACCTCCGCACACTTCTACCACACTCCCCACGGAATTGCCGATATGTATTACTTCGCGGGGCTGGTTAGCATATCACGCTGTGCTCCATATTTGCCAATTGGCCTTTCGAGCCTTTTTAGCTCGTTCTGCACACTCGTTTTAAAGGAGCAGATCTCCAACCAGTTGTCAGGTGACTCTATCATATACCTAAGAGCTCGCGGGTTGGCAGGCTTGTCCTTGCCCCCGCAAAGCGCCTGCAACGGAATATTGCGAGCTCTGCGTGTTCCTCTTCTCCTGCGCATTCTGGACAGAAGGGTGAGCTGTCGTGACCAAATCTGTGGAGGTATTTCCGATAACCTCCGTGGCCCGACAAGAACTGCGCGAGATGGTAGTTGCAGTTCCCATCAGCTCTTGATGCCCAGGGTTATATACCGGGGATCCATATGCCTTTGGTTCTGGTGTCCCATCTGGCTTGCCACGGTGCCACAGATGTTGCCCTTTCTTCACTCTGCAGGCATCTTGTGCTAGTCTCTACCTGGTTTGCCGTTCGCCTTAGGTAGACCCTTTGCATATCGTTGACGAGGATGTCGATAGGGACCATACCTGCAATCACACAGGCTGTATCGTCCGAAATTGTTCGGAAGCCGCTGATTATTCTTATTGCGCAGAGCCTGTATGTTGACGAAAGTTTCTTTGCTGTCCTTGATAGCTAGGGCTCGCTCCCAGACTGTTGTAGCGTAGAGAAGGATTGAGCTTACCACTCTGGAAAGAAGGATCCTTCTCGCGTATCGAGGTCCTCCAATGTTCGGCAGCATTCGGGAAAGCACTGCCTGCATTCATGATGCTTTTTGCTGCAGTACTCGATTTTTGAGCCTATTTAGAGCTAATTATCTGGAAACCAAGCCGGAAGTTCGCATATTCCACAGTCTTTCGGCTGGTTATTAGGATAGCTTCGGTCTTGCCGACAGCTAGTTCCAGGTCAGTAGATTTCAGCGAATCTTAGATCCTGACGATCGCTTTGTTTTTGGCGGCTCCCACCGCGTGGATTTGTTTAGCAACAGTGACCACTGCGATGTCGTCGACAAAGCCGATGATCTTGACTCCTTGTGGTAGCGTTAAAAGCAGTACTCCGTCAAACATTTAGTTCTACAGGACAGGCCCAAGGACTGATCCCTGGGGGACGCCCGCTGAAACTTCGTAGTACTTTGGCCCATCGTCTGTCGGGTAGCTAATGGCTGGCGCTTATCCTCTTCCAGTAGTGTGGCGTACCTATTCTGGTCAAGGCTCTCATGATGCGTGACCAGTTAGCAGAGTTGAATGCGTTTTTTTTTTGTTCAGCGTTACTACGGCACAGTACTTTTCTGTCCTCCATCTTCATCTTTTCCCCAGTATAGTTTCAGCTGCTGTATCTACTACCACTTTAATGGCGTCGATGGTAGAATGCGATTTTCTAAAGCCATACTGGTGGTTAGGATTTTTCAGGATCTTTCCTTCTTCTCTAGCTGGCACCATCTTTAGCCATCTGCATCCTATTACGCAAGCGGAGTTCACTGAGGTCCTTCTCCACTTGAGTGCTCGATCGGTTTTGTGGACGTCCTATTTTGCTTTGTCCCACTGGCGTGGAGCTTAGGAGTATACAATGGACCTTGGACCTATTCTCGTCTAAGTGTGACTGCTATTTGTAGCCAGCTACTCTTACCCAACCGAACACCTTATGTATGACTGATGAGTGAATCGGAAATAGTCTTCATATTTCCATTAAATGGTCTGCTCCATGGGCAGAAGTCCGATTGAGTGTGCCAGTTGATGAAGTCAATCTTGCATCGTTTTGTCTGATTTCGTATCCCCTGGATGGCATCTCATTAAAACTTCGTTCAATGACTAAGCTAACTAAATAACTAACTTGAGGTGTCCATATTGCAGCCTCATACTTCATACTCATCTCATAGCCGACAATAGTGTCTAAAAATCGAACATTCTCGCGTTTGTTTCCGATCGAAACACAAGCGTGCACTGAGCAGATGGATTGTGCAGAAAGCCATCGAAATCTGATACAAAAGTCATTTGAGTTATTTTCACATTTTCCGTAGCAACTTCGACTTACTCACTGTACGTTCACAGCAACACAACGGCTATTAACCCCCCACAACCAGCATGAATATTCAAAACTGCTCCACCACCCAACAACCATGCATCTACAAACCCAATCGATATAAGGAAGGAGTCCGTCAGAGCTTGAAGCTCGTGGTTGTTTCAATTTTTCAAGAGCATCAAAGGACTCGGTGAGCGGATCCAATCGGGGAGACGAAGGAATAAAGGGGCAGGATGCAGAATGATGAGGAAAATTGCTCTCATTTAATATTCATTACAATTTTGAAATTTTTTTCATCATCTCACCCACGGCTTCACACGCCATTCGTCCCTCGTCAAGATAATGAAGAGTGGGATCTTAGGGGTCCTCATCGATGGTAGACGCTGGCTGGTAGCTTGCTAACGTTCCTCTAGGCTTCATCTTCAAAGCAGCAGCATCGTCGCTGACTGTGATGGATGATGTGGAAGTTTGTCTTGCTAAAGGTACGAGCACGATGCGGTCATTTAGCTACCGTCATCATGCCATCGTCGGTGGAGAAAAGATATCAGTTCCTTTCCCTTAATGAATTCTCATTTTATGCGGCAGGTATGACATGTATCGGAGTGGGTTTGGGGGATCTGAATAGGAGTCCCGACTCCCGAGGTATAACTAATTACGGTTCATGGGAGCGGTGAACGAACGAATATCAGCTGAAGAAGAGAGTTTCTGCTTTGCCCCAGAAGCGCGTTCATTTAAGGAGCCACGCTAATGGGTTGGAAAGTCTGATTTGCTTAATCCCGAGATTAATCCACAGCACTGGTGCTGTGCTGTGGGATGTGCTTCCAAACAGTCTTTCAGTTGCTGCTGATGATTTAATGGCTTCAAAAAGAGGAGAGATTACGAGAAACTCTTCAGTCTTCATGCGAAGCACAGAAGTTGTAGTTGAAGAAATTGTGGAAACGTGAAAAACTGTTTTAAGCACTCATGCCTGCTTTTTGTCTTAGTCTTCTACTATTCTAGTCAGATACACGAAGTACATGAAATGGGGATGGGTATCCCTGACGTTTTGTTTGTTCGTCTTTTCCTGTGGTTCATTGCAGAGGATGATCCCTCTGTCGGCAAATCATGAGTCTAGACCAAATCTTTTGGAGTGGTGAGGAGGTGAGGGTAGCGCAAGCTTTGCCTGATCTGATGTATTAAAGGAATCATGTACTTCGTGTGGTGGAGAGCCCCAACAACGATATGGATAAATAAGGAAGACAGTCTGAACAAAATTTGTCTTGTGTTCGGTACTTCATCGATTATCTGCATTCGACTGGAGACCTTCCCCATGAATATATGTGACTCCAGAGATCGACTACATAAATGAATAAATGGAAATAATGTCTGGGCGGTGTTCAATAAGTATAAACTGAATGTTTTATTTTAAATTACAGGTGTAGCAAAGAAAGTCCATTATTTTTCCATCAAATAACCGTCGATAAGGGGAAGACTGTGTAAAGAGGGGTCGACGGACATGGGGAGGTGTCGTAGCTGATGTTGTTACTGTCGCAGTTACGATCTGAGTCGGCGTGTTACGATTACGACTCAATGAAGGAGCAAGTGGTTGATGTAACTGTCACTTAAAATTGATTCGGCCGCAATAGTTTCTGGATACTGGCCGCTGTCCACAAATTGAAACCAGCAATAATAAAATATGGAAAAAATGTACAGAGGTTCCTCGATAAAGTCGAAAACGTAACCAAAGCGTCTGAAAATGTGAATAGTGTTTGTGGTCCTGGTACTGCAATCGTCCACCACGTGCAGTTTTGGTCGTCGTCGATTCCGTTCCGGTGACTTCGATGTCATAGGTACACAACGCTCAGGAAAACTAATTGGCGATAAAAGTAGCGAAGTCCTCTAGTCAGACCGTCATGAAAAGCACTGTATCGGCGGAAACATTTGAATTAAGCCCGATTTATTGTCGCCATACAAATACTCACCTCGTTAGTGATTCGGCAGAAGCTTCGAGCCTTGGTTGGGAGAGTATTATGCACCCACCTTACGAGGGTCATCTAGTGGTGTTTTTCTAAGTTATATGTTATTTTGACACTGACAGCTGTTTCCCGCTCGAAAACTTGACAGAAAGTCAGTATCATACCTCCGCGGAACGAAATGAGTCGGTTTACGCTTGAACAACGTTGGAAAATATTACAACTTATTTCCAAAGTGAGTGCTGTGTAGCCCAAACAGTGCGCTTTTTTGAAAAGAAGAAGATTTGGCCAAAATGAAGCAGGCACCGCTACTGCTGTACGCAAGTTTGTGCAAAATATTCCTGAGACTGGTTGCTAGTGGAAAACACTCGTGGTCCCCGTCGTCAATGGGAATGTGTCTGCTGTGGCCTTCTTCGAAAATGAGGCTGGGTACAACTTTTCGGTCAATGGTGAGCGTTACACAGCCATTTTTTTACTGAAAGAGAAGACATGAATTTGGACTACCTCTGGTTCATGCAGGATGGCGCACAATGCCGCAGAGCCCATGGAACAATCGATCTTTTCGGCACCAAATTCTCAAATCGTCTTACCAGCCGTCTAGGCGATGTCAATTGGCCGTCTCGGAGCTACAATTGAGCTTCCCTGTGGGGAACCGTGAATGACCGATATAATGCCAACAGTCCGGCAACGATTCAAGCACTTAAGTCCAAAATTAGCCTAGCAATCTGTGAGCTACAGCCCGAAACCATCAACAAGGTCTTGGGAAATTGGGGTGACAGAATGCGCTACTGCGAAGCAAGCCGAGGCAGCCACTTGAACGACCTTGTATTGCAGTCATTTGCACTTGAAAGACGCTGCAGTCATCTCTTAGCGACATGTATTAACGAATAAAGGTGATCCATATCGTTGATATTACCAGTTGTATGCTGCAAAGGCAGTCATAAAGGCGAAACATGGCCTTTGGCAAACTTGAATGAGTCCATAAATGTCCCCATGACTTTTCGTTCTCACGCAAAGAAATTTAATCAAAAGTGCAACCTCTTCAACGTCGAAGTCTATGCTATTTCGGTTGATGCTTCTGGCAACGACACCTCTGGACATCCAATGTATGGCTTGTCCGAGTACTTAACTCCCTTCCAATCCAGAGATATATGCCACACGCGTCAGGTTGGGAACGGTGCACCTACTGTAAGCTACCTGAAGCTCGACGTCTCTCCCAACTGCTCGAAGTATTTCCTGTATTTTGGTAGATTTATTTTGAAACAACTCACAGCTGGGACTTATGTTACAGGCACGCATAACACAGGGCTATCGTTTCTGTACTGAGAAACCGAATTCAGCCCACGAAAAGCATATTCAATTCTGTGGGGAACAAATCATTACCTTCCATGCCGGCCTCCAAGGATCCCCTTCCAACCTGTGGGACGAGGTGGGCTAACAACCCGGCACATGTTGAGGAGCCAATGGAAAGTTTCAAAATTACAATCAATAAATTCAATGTCGCACTAAATGCAACACATGCCCCACCTCTTGGCTCTGCAGCAGTTGCAATAGTTTTAAGTTGGAAATTAGCTTTCAGTTTCCGTCTCAGTTGCCGTAGTACCCCATACAAGTCTCATAATTCAATCCGAAGCACATTGTGCGGAGGTAGATTATTCATTGAATGCTGCCAACCTGGTGCTCGGCACTGCTACTCTCTGCATTCCGTTTTCGGGGGCACACTCCTGTTGCGGAATGTTGCAATGGGAACAACTTTTGAGTGCGCTGACAGTTGGTAGAATTTGAACTTCTGGCTAATTACGCTGTCACACAGAGCACCAGGTGTTTAGTTTTCTGCAAGTTTGTGCAAGCAAAACGTGACAAAAAGCCTCAACGATGGGATGGAGGTGGGCGGATACTAGATTAATTTGGGGATTCCGGTGTGGGCTTAGTGTTATGACATTTGTTCTATGTTCAACTCGTTCTATTAGATGAGTTATGATGTACTCGATGAGAATGTTTTCCCTTTTGCGACTGCTACCTAATGAGGGTGGGATCTTGTGGAGTCGAGTGTGTATAAGCCTCGAGTGTGACAAGCTGCCTTTCAGTTTACATCCAGTGAATAGTGCCAGTCCACCATCGATTTAATCTTCACAATGCGGCAGATCCTAGTAAAAACCCACACCCACCTCCTATTCGTCGATTTCAAGGTAAAAAGTTCGCAACGTAAAAAGTTCGCAATAAAGACAGGGCGACGGGCTGTCATGTGACTTTTACAACATCATTCTTGAGGTGCTGTGGTGGCCCGTGGCGTTGTGGGTATGTGCCTCGACTCATACACACTTGGACCTACCTGTCTAGGTTGGATTCCTGGAACGACAAGAAATACTTTTCACGGTCTCACCTCTCTCGAGTCAGCGACAATTCTCAAAGTGTATAACTGTCTGTCTAGAAAAGGCTTCGTAAACTTGGCCGTTCGGAGTCGGCATAAAACTGTAGGTCCCTTCCACTCGTTGTTGTAGTCTGCTGGGAATTACCCTGGCAGCCCACTACAAGAACGAGTGGAAGAGACCATGTTGGTCCATTGTGATTCCACTCGTGATAGAACAATAGCACGCACAACACGAGTGGTTGCTGAGGAGCTAAGCCTTGGTCCTCTACGGGCTGTAGCGCCATCCATATTATCATTCTTGAGATGTTCTGTCTGCGCAGGAGGCACACCAACACAAAAAGTACTTACAATTGCCAGCATACGCGGACGACATTGATGGGATTGGGCGAACACAGTGCGAGTCTGTCAATGAAGCCTTTGCTGGTATCGTATCGGAGGCGGCCGAAATCGTTGAATGGAAGCAAAACTATGTATTTATGCTCTCTTCAAGGAAAGGCACACACAATCGACTGATTGGCCACAACGTCACCTAAAGCAGATATACCTTTGAGCGGCGGTTAAACGCAGAATGACTCCTGCCAATCGCTGATTTTTTCTGACTCTAGAGGCAATTGCATATTGGATAGCAATAATAGCCATTCCGATTGCCACGTTTTGAGCATCTGTCAAAGACACCAATGACATCCAGTTTTCAAAATATTCAGTAAGGCTTGCCCTCCCATCATGCATAGTTTCACGCTTGCCTTTCATACGGACATTCCCAGTTTTTGAGCATCCACTTGAACTAGTTGTACGAGACGCCATGAATGCTGCTGTGCCTTGTGACCGGGTTATTGTGGCCTGCGATTCTCGATCATACACCAAGTTGGGGCAAATGTCTATAAGCATGAACTCAATTGATACCTGCGCTTCCTGTCTCACGGCGTTGGTTCACCAAACTAGAGCCCAAAGATGAGCATAGACCCAGAGGATTTATGCTACTTGATGTTAAGAAGAATTATCCCTCGAAATCACTGCCTTACTACATAGATCTGACGATTTCATTAGTGAATGAATTTGGTCGCCAATTGCTGTGTACTTCGTGAAATGCTGACACACCTGTAAGATGTATTCCCTGAGCCTTCAAAGAAATCACTCACAAACTCACATATTTAGGTCATCTTTTGAAGGGATTTTCCAACATCTAAGTTGATTTCAAACGAACATCGTTTGTTTTTTTTTTTTCTTAAA